>JAPXFY010000017.1:66384202-66421702 GCA_030674185.1 Monoplex corrugatus | reverse complement strand
AATTTATTCTTTGTCTTTTGTTTACGCCTGACAGAGGCTAGTTCACCGAAAACTTGCTCTTGTCTTGTCTCGTCTCATCTCGTCTCATCTCGTCTCGTCTCGTCTCGTCTCGTCTCGTCTCGTCTCGTCTCGTCTCGTCTCGTCTCGTCTCGTCTCGTCTCGTCTCGTCTCGTCTCGTCTCGTCTCGTCTCGTCTCGTCTCGTCTCGTCTCGTTCTCGTCTCGTCTCGTCTCGTCTCGTCTCTTCTCGTCTCGTTTCGTCTCGTCTCGTCTCGTCTCGTCTCGTCTCGCTTTGCCGTGTCTTGTCTTATTCTATTAAATACGCGTTCTGGTTCATTTTGTATATTTTCGGTTTATATTTGCTTGAACACTGGCAGTAAGTATGACTAAGATGTCTTGTCTTGTCAAATATGCTTTCTGATTCAATTTGATTAAGATTTTTTAGTGTTGTGTGGTTTTTGTATGCTGTGACGTTTTTGATACAATAGTAATTATCGTATTGTGTCTGTTATTGCAGTTCTTACGGAAGTTGACGTTTTGTTTGTTTCTTTCTTTCTTTCTTTGTTTCTTTGTTTCTTTGTTTGTTTGTTTGTTTCTTTCTTTCTTTGTTATCAAGATTTGTGCATTTAATTTTTGTCTTTTGTTCATGCCTGACAAAGGTCAGTTGGCCAAAAATTTGCATCTCTCTCGTGTTGTCTTGTCTCGTTATATCAAACACGCGTTCTGATTCATTTTTGTGTATTTCTGGTTCATATTTGCTTGAACACTGGCAGTCACTTTGATTAAGATTTTTTATTGTTTCATTGGCTGCGTTCTGTTTGCATTACATCGTTTGAGTAACACGTCGATTTTTGTATTAGATCATATAACGTTCTGTTTGTATGCTAGTTTTCATTTTTGTCTTATTTCAGCTCTGCTCAACGTAACATCGTGCAAGCTGAGTACTGCTTTCCATATGAAGTTTAGTGCATATGAGACACTGACAAAGGGTCGTACAAAAAACGGGACATAAGCCATCGAAATTCAAAGCTGGAATCAGATGAAACTTTTTATACTTTTTTCTTAAGTCAAGCCATTTGCTTGCATGAAAACATGAAAGAAAGATAACTTGCACAACAGTTTTTCTGATATAATGGAAGATTTCAGATCACCCAGTGAAAAATCAGTTGTGACGATGGACATAAAACTGTCTACAATTAGCACAGTAATAGCATAGCAAGGATCGTGAAACTGGGGCTGTCATGAAGGATGGATTACTAAGATGATTATGAACAATGGGTTTCTGTCAGTTGATAAATGAGGACAGTTTTCATGCTCACTATCACGTTGGACGCCACCATATCTGTGCATACTGTGATATCAATGCAAACATCCACTAAAGCTGTTAAGGAGAATAAAACAATCTGCGCATTTAAAAGAAAAACAAAAACACTCAGAAACAATCAGTTTGTCTTTTGTACCACTACCACTTGAAAGAATGGTCAAGCGTCAGTTGTGAAAGATTCAGTTTGGACATGAAAAGAACAATGAAATCCATTTACATACAAATGTAGACATGAACACAATAAAAATAACAATAAAAAATATGTACAAAAATCAGTCCATAAAGCAAACAGGATAGTCAGGCCATACTTATTTCTTCATGTTTAAGTCAAATTTAAATCAAATGTGAACAATTAAAAAAGAAAACTCGGCTAACAGGCAATAAAGTTGACATGCTGAGCCACTGTAGTCGCAAATATTTGCGGAGATTCATTTTTAAGTCCTCACTGGAGTAAACTGATATTGAAATTTGGCAGAAGTAATCAAATTTACGAAGGCTATTACAAACAGGATCGCGAACACACTCGCACTCGAGGAGAACCAACCAAGAGAACAAGCCAGCTTCCGAAAGAGCTATTCGACACAAGACCATTTACATGTTGTCAACCAGGTCATCAAGAAATGTACAGCATATAAAATCCCTCAAGACCTTTGATTCCGTAGAGATCTCAGATGTCATCGATTCCATCCAGAAACAGGGAGTAGACCCAGCGTACGTCAACGTTCTCCGGCACATCTACAAAAACGCTAGATCATACGTCCGTCTCCGAGGTGTACGACAAGGAGACACCAGTTCTCCAAAGCTATTCACGGCAGTGATGGAAAATGCCTTCCGAAAACTAAACTGGGATAATCAAAGGAATCAGAATAGACGATGAATACCTGAGCCATCTCAGATTTGCAGACGATGTCATAATCTTTGCTGACAGCAAAGAACGTCTAAGCCGAATGCTTGTAGAACTGAACGAAACCAGCTTAAAAATGGGATTGAGCATGACCATGACGAAAAACAAAATCATGTGCAACGACCATGTGGAAGACAAAGACGAAACGATCGTAATTGACAACCACACAATAGACGAGGTCGACCACTATATCTCCATGGTCAGTATATATCGATGGACTCAACATCTAAGGAACAAGAAATCAGACGTCGCATTACGCTCGGGTGGCAAGCATTCGGTAAAGCAAGCGCCGTCTTTAGAAATAAAGATATGCCGATTGTATTAAAACACCGAGTGTGTGACGCATGCATAACGCCGACCGTGACATATGGAGCCGAAACATGTAACCTGACGAAACGTCAGCTCCTAAAACAGCGAACCATGCAAAGGGCCCACGAAGGGATCATGTGGGAATCACCTGGAAGGACAGAAAACGGCGGCATGGGTAAGAAGAAAAATGAAGGTCCAAGACATAATAGACACAGTTTGTGAACGAAAGTGGAGCTGGGCTGGTCATGTCATTAAGAGATCTGACAACAGACGGACCACCAAAAAGACACACTGGATCCCACGAAGCCAAAAAAGGAACAGAGGTCGCCAGAGAACCAGATGGCGAGACGATCTAGAAAGGGTCGACAAACAATGGACCAGAACAGCAGTTAACCGGCAACAGTGGCGTTCGATGACGAAGGCTTATGTCAAACAAGGGACCGAAACAAGCTGAAGTGAAGTGAAGTGAAGTGAATCAAGTCTCGCAAATCTGTCATGTAGAATTTGAAAAATTATTGTCACCTTTTGAACACAAAATTGATTTTAAAACAATATGTGTGAGGATATAGGGGATATATATATAGGGGATGGAGTGATATATTACACTAACAGTCCAATGAGACATTAAATCTAAATAAACAAAAGGCTTTGAATCTGATCTTAAAACTGTGTTTGTATTTTGATCTGCCAATAAATACAGCTAGATAATATCAAAATCTTCTGTTCATAGATAAACAAAAGGTTTTGAATCTGATCTTAAAAGTGTGTTTGTGTTTGATCTGCCAGTAAGAACAGCTAGATAATATCAAAAATCTGTTCATGATACACAGTAAAAAAATAAATAAATAAAAAAGTAAAATCTTTGTTCACTATTACATGTCATCTGATAAAACTTTTTTTGTGAGATAATCAAAAACAACAAATTGTTTACCAACGTTAATTTTGTCCTTCCAGATTTCTGCTGAATGCATAGAAACCGCTCTGAAATTTACTGGGTTTAGGAATTTATGAAAACTATAGGACTGAAAATACTAGGATGGGCATTTAATTTAAATTAATCGTGACCTCCCACCACGAAATCAGTCTTAACTCGCAGTCAGTCGAACAGCACTAGGAGCTGAAAAGGTGGGGTGTTTTGACTTTTTCTCAAAATTGATTTCTGTAGACTATAATCTATCCCCCACAGAAATGTTTTTCTTGAAAAAATATTATTAATCAATTTAAAATGGTATTTTAATGCACTGATCGCAGCAGAAAGAACGCAATTTTCTACCAAAAGTGCCTATTTTTGTCTCTTATTATGAACCGTAACCTGTACAGTACCCGCACATGTAATATACTAATGGAAAGCTCTTTGCTTTCAGATAATGACAGCGAAAATTAGAAACAAACTGGGTAAAAGCCACCAAACAAAGAAATTTAAAGAAAATGTGTAGGAGAGCACACAAAAACTTTAGAGGCCGTTTTCTCAAAATGGCCGTCATACAACTTAATGACTTTAAACATACATAACTTCTACATTTTGTTTAGTACAATCTCTATTCAAGTAACAAAATAATCAGCAGAATGTACACTTTCCAGTGATATGTATATCTCAAAATGCCCAAAATACTAGTTAAGACTGATTTCGTGGCGGGAGGTCACAATCATTTGTTAAATCATTTTCATGTTATATTAAAAAGAAACAAAAACGTACAGAATCCAGCTCATGTCTGTGTCATGCTTTGGTACACATGCTCACACAATCAGAATATATATACAGCACTCGTCCGTCACGCAACCGCACGCTCTCCTTTCAACCAATGGCACTAAACAGATTGCGATATTTTTTTTTACATTTATTTCTACAAACTTTCACACATCACACATACAACATACAACATTCACACCCACGCACCTTCATATTAACTCTTTCTCTCCTCTTTCGTTTTCTCCTCCTTCTTCGTCTCCTTCTTCGTCTCCTGCTCCTCTCTTTTCCTTCTCCTTCTTCGTCTCCTACTCTTTCTTCATCTCCTTTTTCTTCGTATCCTCCTCCTTCTTCGTCTCCTACTTCCTCGTCTCCATCTTCTTCGTCTCCTTATTCCTCGTCTCCTTCTTCTTCGTTTCCTTATTCCTCGTCTCCTTCTTCTTCGTCTCCTTATTCCTAATCTCCTCCTCCTTCTTCGTCTTCTTCTTCGTTGTCTCCTTCTCCTTCTCTTTTTTCTACTTTTTTCTTTCTTCTTCTTCTTCTCTTTCTTCTCTTTTTTCTCTTTTCTCTTCTACTTCGACTTTTTTCTTCTTCTTCTCCTTTTTCTTTCTCGCCTTCTTTTTCTTCTTCTCCTTTTCTCTTCTACTTCGACTTCTTTTTTCTTCTTCTCCTTTTTCTTTCTCGCCTTCTTTTTCTTCTCCTTTTCTCTTCTACTTCGACTTCTTTTTTCTTCTTCTCCTTTTTCTTTCTCGCCTTCTTTTTCTTCTTCTCCTTTTCGCCTTCTTCTTTTTTTCCTTTTTCTTTCTCGCCGTTTTCTTCTTTTTTTTCCTTTTTCTTTCTCGCCTTCTTTTTTTTTTTTTCTTTTTTTTTTTTTTCGTTTTCTTTTCCTTCTCCTTTTTCTTCTTCTTCTCCAGTTCCTTTTCCGAAGGCAGTTTCTGGCGAACTGTCCTGTAAACCCATTCTACTTTTAGTTTCCAACTTGGGTGAGCTGTTTTTCAAAAACTCAATCATACCACACATGCACACACAAAATTTCCTTCCGCACGCATCATAAAGAACACGTGCATACATCATCCCATGCACACAACACAAAAAATTTGTGCACATATCACCCTGTGCGCATGACAGTCTGCAAAAGACTGGATTTTTCTGTAAGAAACAATTGAAAACGTTTGTTTCCACTGCACAAACTAATCTCATCTTGCAAAATCAAAATGAATACATGTACAGTTTTCCTGTATCAAGACTTTTATTCCTACTCTGTGTATCAAAAGCGAGTCAGCTGTGATTTTGGATACAAACTGCAAGAACTTGTTTCATGTCTAGAGCAAAAATAATCGCAATTTACCGTGGGTTGACAGTTTTCCAACAAACTGACCATTGAGATGACCTCTCTTTATCACCATCGGCAACGTCACAAAGAAAATCACAACGTCACAAAGAATGATAATATTCATCATTTTCTGATCGCTGCCCTATTCCTTCAAGTAAAACAAAAGTTTCAGATGCGATTTCGGACATTCCTTCGGAGGTGACGATGGAACCAACGAAAATTCTACTGAAGCGATGAAAAACAAATCCCACCAGCTTCTCTGCAAAATGCGTGCGTGACGATAACAGCATTTGTGTTCAGCTGTTTCGCATATCTTTCAAGGCAATCATCCTTCAACACAGAATTAGCCGAAAGTGTTTATCATTACACTTTTGGTTAAATGTGATTCCAAGTGTCAGTTGTAATGGCCTCAAACAAAGCAGACATGATTAAAACATTAATCTAAGTTTCTCCTGCCTGGAATCGTCTGATATAAGTTTCGTTTCAGGGGAAGAACACGCGATGTGACGGTGGTCATGTGCACAGCTCGTTAGATTCCTGCCACCAGAATATTGGTTGTGATAATCACACATCAACACAGTGTACGGAAAAAATGTTAAATGTTTGAAAAAGTATGTTTACCAAATTTCAATTGGTTTATTGTGCCGGTGACATATTTTGGTTTCATCATCATCATCATCATCAGGTGCCCTGCCGCATGGCGTTGGCGACCATGGACTTCCAACCATCTCTATCTCTCGTTGCCCCTAGCATCTTCCCCACCCTCTTCATCCCCAGCCACTCTGCAAGTCCGTCCAGCACTCTCTCCCTGGGTCTACCTGGTGCTCTCTTTCCCTCCAGCTTTCCCGTTGTGACCAGGTGCTCCAAATCCCCCTTCCTCATACAATGGCCTATAAATGTTGCTTGTCTTTTCCTAATCTTCCTTATGAATGATCTACTTGTGTCTGCCTCCATCAAGACTGTCTCTCGTTTGTTTTCTATGCTGTCCATGGAACTCTCAACATTCTTCTGAGAAACCACATCTCGGCTGCCTCGATCCTGCTCTGGCTTTGCTTGCTGACTGTCCACGCCTCGCATCCGTACAACAATATTGGTTATATATAACATTCAAGGACTCTCTTTCTGATGTTAATTGATAGGCATTTGTTGGTAAGAATGCTTGTCATCTTCTTGAATGCTGTTTTGGCTTGGCCGATTCTGCCAGCTATATCCGATGTGCATCTGCCGTCTGATGAAATGACCTTTCCCAGGTATTTGAACTTATCAACATGTGTCAAGGTTGTGCCATTTGCTGTTATTTTGCATGAGGAGATTTCATGTTTTTTACTGATCACCATGACTTCAGTCTTCCTGCTGTTTATTTCCAACCCCTTACCTTTGCTTTCTATTTCTAGTATATTCACAAGGTTTTGCAGGTCCCTTTCATTTTCTGCAATTAGCACGGTGTCATCTGCGTATTGAATGTTGTTTATCATTTTCCCTCCAACCTTTAATCCAGGGTCTTCTTCTAGGTTTCTCGTGATGTTTTCGCTATAAAGTGAAAACAGATCTGGTGACAAAACACAACCCTGTCTGACTCCTCTTTTGATGTTTTGAAAAGAGCTTATATTGTTTTCTATTCTCATTGCAGCTGTTTGTTCCCAGTACATATTCCTGATTATTCGTAGATCTTTTCCATCGACATTGAGTCTCTCCAGTTGGTTGATCAATTCATCATGTCGTACCCGATCGATGGTATAGTCAACAAAGCATAAATACAAATCCTTATTCATCTCAATTGACCTCTCTATGATAGTTCTTAGGATGTATATGGCATTAATAGTTCCTTTTCCCTCCACAAATCCACACTGTTCTTCTGCTATTTCTCTTTTGATTCTATTCCTTGTCCTCATCATGATTATTCTTAACAGGAGTTTTGTTACATGACTCATCAAACTGATTGTGCGATGGAGTTCGCATTCTATAGCCCCTGTCTTCTTTGGAAGTGCAATGAAAATTGATTTTGACATATCTTTGGGGATTTTTCCAGTGTCATTTCATTTAGGAGGACTGTTATTTTTTTTTTATGCCAAATTCCTCCAGGGCTTCAATCATCTCTGTAGTAATGTTGTCTGGTCCTGGGGCTTTTCCTGATTTCATCTTTTTCAGTGCTGCTCTAACTTCATCTTTCATTATGGGTGGTCCTTCAACGTTCTTTTTTATAGTGTGTTCTTCGTTTCTGTCATCCTCAAAAAGGTCTTTAATGTACTCTCCCCATCTGTCTAATATTTTGTCTTTTTCCATGATAAGCGTGCCATCTTTCGATTTTAAGCAACCAGTTGATGTGCATGTATTTTTCCTGTGGACAATTTCTTCAATTCGTCTGTAGTATCCATTTTGTGTCGTTCTTCTATCTCTTTCCATTTTGTGTTCAGCCAAGCTTCCTTAGCTTCATTGCACCTATACCTGATTTCTTTGTTTATCTTCCTGTATATCTCCTCGTTTCTCTTTGCCTTCCTCCTTTCCTCCATGAGGCCCAAAATTTCATTAGTCATCCAACTCTTTTTTGCTTTTCTATTTGCCTTAGGGATTTCTTCACAAGCTTCATTTATAGAACTTCTCAACTTTGTCCATTGTTCCTCACTGTCACCAACGTCTTCCAGAGCACTGAATTTGTTTTGAACATGTACATTAAATTTTTGACGTGTCATTTCATCTGACTTTAAGAGTCCAAGATTTAGTTTGATGTTGCTTTTGGTCTGTTTCCTTTTCCTCAATTTCAGCCTAAATCTTCCCACTACCGGATTGTGGTCACTGTTGCAGTCTGCGCCTGGTAGTGTTTTTGCCGACAGTAAAGAATTTCTAAATCTTTTGTTGATCAGGATGTAGTCAATTTGATTTTTGGTATTATCTCCTGGACTCATCCAAGTCCATTTTCTTCTGTTAGGCTGCTCAAACCAGGTGTTTCCTACTATGAACTCATTCATCTGTGCCCATTCTACAAGCTTCCCCCCTCTTTCATTTTGTGTACCAAGGCCATGAGGTCCAACTATATCCTCCACCCTATCCTGTCCCACTTCAGCATTAAAATCTCCCATTATGACTGTAACTTGTTGTGATTTACATTGGACCTTGGCCATCTCTAAAACTTCGTAGAAGTTGTCGATGTCTTCCTGAGTACTTGCGGATGTTGGTGCATACACCTGTATGATGTTGATATCAAAAGGTTTGCCTCCGAATTTGACCAGTAAAACTCTGTCGGACACTGCCCAGTATCCCTTAACTGCTTTTGATTTGTCTTTGTCCATATTTTGGTTTAATGAAATGAAAACACTGGATTCTTTCCAACAAGGCAAAAAGCAATGGTTTTTAGATTTGACATGTCTTCTGGACATGGCGAGTCACGTTCGCCCAAGTTGACTTTCGGATTCTACTCAAACTTAACCAAAACGGTGTATGCGTGATCTGGGAATAAAATGTTGGCAAAGGTATAATGTAATCGTTTCATGCGTTTTAGTTTTCGTTACGGCTTTGCAACAGCTGTATAGACATAATGATTGTGACATGTCAGTAGATGTCCCATTTTGGCATAGCCAATTTCGACAGTAAGACAGTCAGAAACGACACATGATGTCAGAAGTAGGATTAAGTTTGCCGCTAAACACATTCTCATTCATCCAAAAAATTGATAGCAAAAGGAACAGACAAAATTTATGTGAAACATGAATGGCGGTCAGTTGCCATGACTAACAACGAAAGTGATTTCCGATTCCTTTACCGTCCAAGTCAGGTGACTTACAATGGAAGAAATTTCGAAGACTTCGGGACAGCTAAGAAATCATTGCAGATTTGAGAGAAGCATATCAAGAATTTAGAATAGCGACATATCTGTCATGTGTAGGTTCCAAAGGTTTGGATATTTTCGAATGTTTGCCTTTTGTGAATGAAGAAGAAAGAGATGTAGATCTATTTCTACAGAATTTTGAAGAATTTTGCATTGGCAAAAAATAAATAAATAAATAAATAAAAAGTAAAAAAAAAAAAAGCACTGCTCTCCAGCCTTGTATGGGCTGTATACAGATCGATAGGTAATCGACCTTATGTCAGGTTGGATAGATGTATCCGCTACTGGTAACCTGGAACCCAGTACTACCTGTCACAGGGTCGAATTGCTGGCGACTAAACCAGCAACCCCAGCAGTCCTCTCAGGAGGATGGTGAGGAGGGTGGCTAGAAACCCTGGTGGAAATAAATTAGATCCATCAAAGGGCGCCAGCTCTGGAGAGCTACCCGCGGCCATCTAGCTAAGGGAATAAACCCTGACAGTAAATAATAATAATAATAATAATAATAATGTTTATTTGTATAGCGCATATTCCATATAAAAACATGCTCACCAGCGCTTTACATTTCGCAAGAAAGGCAAAAGGTGATAAAAAATGTTCACAATTACATACACAATAAGATAACAACAAACATTAAAGCTATACAAGTAAGAAGACACATAAGAAACCACAGAATATTAAAATTTAAACACTGACTTATGTAATGAAGAAAGATTAACAGATTTTTCATATGAATAAAGAGGCATACTGTGTTTATATATTGCTGCGTGTATGTGCTTGCGTACGTGTGTGTATATATGTGTGTGTGCGTGCGTGTGCGTTGCTGTGCGCGTGTGTTTGTAAGAATGTGTGTGTGTGTGTGTGTGTGTGAGAGAGAGAGAGAGAGAGAGAGAGTGTGTGTGTGTGTGTGTGTGCGTGTGCTATGTTTGCATGCGTGTGTGTGTGTTTATGCATGCAATAGTTGTACATAAAATTATAATCAATATTTTGAATGAAGATAAAAACAGAAAAATTCTAATCCATATACAGGAAAAACATTACAACTTCAGTATTACAGCATTAATACCTTGACAATCAAAATTCCTCACAAATTATGAACTATTCGCATATCATACATCACAATTTACATACAAACAAAGATTTGAAAAAGTTTCTTAAAATCCGGTGTGGGGCCCCTAAGGCGGTTGGATGGCAAACTTTGTCACTTTCCGGCAGCTCCTGCGGCCACGTTGGCACCAAAACGTAACAGCCCTGCTGTTCCTTTGGATCTGTCAGCGAGGTGGAGAGGGGGGACAAGTTGCATGGGCAACAGCCTGTCTTCCATATTACACTGCCCAGGCTTACATCCGTCCATTCATCCACAAACACTCTGCACCTACGACCTGGAGAGGACACTCCAGCCTCGCTACTAACACTAGTGTCGGCACAACACGGGAAGCAACAGATACCGGTGATAAGTCATTGCTCAACTGGTGTAGAGCTGACGCCAGGGTTGCTTTTGACGGTGGGAGAGACCTTCGTGTCTTACTGGACAGCTACCGCCCACCTAAGCTGGGCAGCCCCCAGCCAGTTAGGTGCTGTCCCGCCACGACCTGCCTTCTTCATTGGGTGCATGAAGATTAGGAGAAAATCTGACAAGCAGGTCGTTAATTACCGCACCAAACAAAAAGAAAAATTCAAATTCAAGAAATGGATCAGGAAAAGGATCAGCAGTGAAACTGGGCTGTTGGAATGTCCGAACAATGATGCCTGGGCTCTCCCAAGATCTGCAAGACATCAGCGACGCCAGAAAAACCGCCGTCATAAACAGCGAACTAAGAGGCTCAAGAGGCTCATTGCCACTGCAGGAAACACGGCTGGCTGACTCAGGAACACTAAAGGAAAGGGACTACACCTTCTTCTGGCAAGGAAAGAGTTCTGATGCCACAAGAGAGCACGGAGTAGGCTTTGCAGTAAGGAACAGCCTGCTGAACATGATTGAACCAGGCAGCGGCGGTTCAGAACGACTCTTGACTCTCCGCCTCAACACCACCGAAGGCTATGTCACTCTCATCAGCGTTTATGCCCCAACTCTGTCCGCCTCTCCAGACACCAAGGATGAGTTCTATGAAAATCTTGCATCAACCATAAGGAACATCCCCAGGACAGAACAACTTGTTCTTCTGGGCGACTTCAACACCAGAGTGGGTGCAGACAATGACTCATGGCCCTTCTGCCTCGGTTCTTTTGGAGTGGGGAAAATGAATGAGAATGGACAGCGACTGCTTGAGTTTTGCGCCTGCCATGAACTGTGCATCGCCAACTCCTTCTTCAAGACGAAGCCTCAGCACAAAGTCTCCTGGAGGCATCCCCGCTCAAAACATTGGCGCCAACTGGATTTGATCCTAGTAAGACGTGCCGCTATCAAAAACGTTCTCCACACTCGCTCTTATCACAGCGCAGACTGCGACACAGACCACTCTGGTATGTTGCAAGATCAGGCTACAACCAAAGAAGTTCCACTGCTCAAAGAAACAAGGGAACCCTCGCATTGACGTCAGCAAGATGTCTCAGCCAGATCTTGTAGAACAGTTCGCAGAGGCCTTTCAGAGAGAATACGATGCCACTGAGAGATGGGAAACGCTACGAGATACCATGCACCGCATTGCTATGGCCACCTTTGGGAAGAAAACTGTGAAGTCCCACGACTGGTTTGAGGCCAAATCATCAGAGATGACTCCCACTGTTGAGGCCAAGCGTGCCGCACTCACCAAGTATAAGCGGTCACCCAGTGAGAAGAACCTGCAAATCCTCAGGGCTGCCAGAAGTAAGGTTCAGCTTAACGCCAGGCGCTGCGCAAACGAGTACTGGACAGAGTTCAGCGAAGAGATACAGAGTGCTGCTGAAAGAGGCAACATCCGAGGAATGTATGATGGCATCAAGAAGGCACTGGGACCAACACAGAGCAAGATCGCCCCCCTCAAATCCTCCACTGGGGAAGTAATCAGCAATCCTAGCCAACAGATGGAAAGATGGGCGGAACACTACTCCGACCTCTACTCCACACAGAACATGGTGTCCCCCTTAGCCCTCGATGCCATCAAGTGCATGCCGGTAATGGAAGAACTTGACGCAGAGCCAACTGCGGACGAACTCAGCAAGGCCATTGATAGCCTGGCATCAGGGAAGGCACCTGGCAACGACGGAATTCCCCCAGACCTCATCAAGCACTGCAAGACTTCTCTTCTGCACCCTTTGCACGCAGTTCTCTGTCAGTGTTGGAATGAGGGAGCTGTACCACAGGACATGAGGGACGTCAAGATCGTCACCTGTACAAAAACAAGGGCGAAAGGAGCGACTGCAACAACTACAGAGGTATCTCGCTCCTCGGCATTGTTGGCAAAGTCTATGCTCGGGTCCTCCTAATCCGCCTGCAGAAACTGGCTGAACGCGTCTACCCGGAATCACAGTGTGGTTTTCGAGCAGAGAGATCCACGGTAGACATGGTCTTCTCCCTTCGCCAAATCCAGGAGAAGTGCAGAGAGCAGCGGATGCCCCTGTATGTGGCATTCATTGACCTCACCAAGGCCTTTGACCTAGTCAGCAGAGATGGCCTTTTCAGGGCTCTCCGAAAAATCGGCTGCCCCCCCAAACTGCACAGCTTAATTGAATCCTTCCACTCAAACATGAAAGGGATGGTGCAGTTCAACGGAAACCTCTCCAAGCCCTTCGACGTACGCAGCGGTGTGAAACAAGGCTGCGTCCTGGCCCCAACCCTCTTTGGAATCTTCTTCGCTCTCCTCCTGAGGCATGCGTTCAGCACAGCACAAGAAGGGATCCACCTGCGGACCAGATCAGATGGCAGGCTCTTCAACCTGCCCGCCTCAGAGCAAGGACAAAGGTCCGTGAAGCCCTCATCAGAGACAGGCTATTTGCCGACGATGCCGCAGTTGTGACCCATACTCAGCGGGACTTGCAGTCACTAATGGACCGCTTCTCCCAGGCCTGCAAAGATTTTGGTCTGACCATCAGTCTTAAGAAGACAAACGTCCTGGGTCAAGACACGCCATCTCCACCAGCCATCACCATTGATGACTACGAGCTTGAAGCCATCCATCAATTCACATATCTTGGGTCCACCATCACCGATAACCTCTCCCTTGACACAGAGGTCGACAAGAGGATCGGGAAGGCAGCCACAACACTAGCCCGCCTCACACAAAGACAAAGATGGCTGTATACAACGCCTGTGTCCTCAGCACCTTGCTGTATGGCAGCGAGGCGTGGACCACGCATGCTCATCAGGAGAAAAGGCTCAATACCTTCCACCTGAGAAGCCTACGGCGCATACTTGGCATTTCCTGGCAACACAAGGTGACCAACACCGAAGTCCTAACCTGCGCTGGCCTCCCAACCATGCATACCATGCTGAGACAGCGTCGGCTGCGCTGGTTGGGCCACGTTCGCCGCATGGAAGATGGTCGCATCCCAAAAGACATCCTTTATGGTGAGCTTGCCACAGGGCAGAGAAACATTGGCCACCCACAGCTGAGATACAAAGACGTTTGCAAGCGTGACATGAAGGCGCTTGAGATCAACACTGAGTCCTGGGAGGACCTCGCAGACGACCGCAACAGCTGGAGAACTACTCTCAAGAAACAGCTGCGGATTGGTGAGGACAAACTGTCAGCTGCTGCAGCAGAAAAGCGAGTTCGCAGAAAAGGGATGACAGCCAACAGACCAGCATCAGCATACACATGCGACCGCCGCGACAGAGACTGCCTCTCTCGCATTGGTCTGTACAGTCACAGGCGACGCTGCTTGGACCAAGCAGACAACCCATCTAGACATTAGAACGGATGTACTTTGTCCATGGTCAGTCATGACCGAAGGAGGCCTACTACTAAGTAATCGAGAGTTGCTGTCCTTGGTACGCGACGTCAAACTCAAGCATCGCGACGATCGTCAACATAAATGTAAAAATATGCAGAAAAGCTCAATCCTAAGGAGAAACAGAGATACTACAGGAAAATTGTGGATATGCTGAAGTTGATCTGTATGAAATTCTTAAACAATCGAGGTCTCCACACCAGAGCAATCTTCTTGCTAGGGACTGTGTGAAGATCAACAAGTAATCGAGAGTTGCTTTCCTTGGCTACGGTACGCGACGGCCGTAGGTAAGGACGCCACTATGCAAACTCAAGCATCGTGACGATCATAGGCATTGAAAATATGCGGAAAAGCTCAATCTAAAGGAGAAATAAAGAAACTACTGAAAAATTATGGATATCATGGAGTTTAACCATATCAAATTCTTTATATGGTATATGCACCCAAGCAATCTTCCTGATGTAGGCTAAAGTATATCGGGATCGAGAATTTTGTGTACGATACGAGCGATTACAATGAAGACGAATTCAGATCTTCTGTATGTCTTTTTTTCTTTTGCAGACTAGGGGAATATGGGTCCAAGGTTGCTTGTGATAATATTGCCCATTGGTGTGGTTTCATATGGACATGAATTATAAGAAATCATTAACAAAATTAAGTGTGTGTGCAAAATATACTATGATAAACAAGTTCCATAATTCAAAATATTCAAATGACTAATATTCACGGGAATTTGAATAAATCTGGTATCCAGTATAATATAAAAAGGTTTGAAAATAAAGTTCTCCACAAAATTCAAACAATTTTTTTGTATTTATGCATATAAGGTATTGTGCATATGCACATTCGTGTATACACACACACACACACACACACAAACACACACACACACACACACACACACACACACACACACACACACACACACACACACACACACACACACACACGGGCACAGACATACACACACTTGAAATGGAAACAAAGCAGTTCAGTGTTCTGTGTAAGAGAACTGTTCATACAAACTGAAAGCAAAGAAGGAAGCTTACGTCTACCAAAAAAAAAACATTATTTGTTTACATCAATGATTTAAATGCTCTGTTCATCCATCAGTGACTGAAAACAAGATGTAACTCGAATACACAAATACATCCAAAGATATGTCTGCGGCCATTTGTGTCAGATGAACCAGACGGAAGGAGGGAGAAAGGGGTGGGGAAGCAGTAAGAAAGACAGAGAGAGAGAGAGAGAGAGAGAGAGAAAAGAGAGAGAGCGTGTGTGTCTAGAGGGAGAGCGTGTGTGTCTGTGCGTGTGTGTGTAAAAGCGAAAGTAGATCTCTGTCCAGATCATACATGCATCAAAAGCAAATAACAGATCTGTAGCACTCATGATAATGTACTATCTTCAAAGTGGTCAGAACAAATAAATGTGCAGGTCGTGTTTGAATCAAGTGTAAGGCCTTTGAGCTGAAACTGCCAGCCATCCTCTCCATCTCTGCCATTTCAACCCCCGCCACTATCTTTTCACCTCGTTCACATGTGGTTATCTGTAGTTTTGTCTTTTTCTCGACTGTTTGTTGTGACATCCTTCACACAACAATTGTTTACTATCTCTAACTTTTTATTTCCTAGCTTCTTTCATAGATTCTTCCTGTTGGTGTCAACGTGATAAACAGTGCAAAAGCGTGGATCTGACGGTGTCGACACGGACTATTCCGCGGACTCGCAGACGCGAGCTGACCAGTGGGTTGTGAGCAGATCGACAAGTAATCGAGAATTGCTGTCCTTGGCTACGGTACGCGACGGCTGTAGCTATGGACGCCACAATGCGAACTCAAGCATCGTGACGATTGTTGGCATTAAAAATATGCGGAAAAGCTCAATCCTAAGGAGAAATAAAGATAGTTACTGAAAAATTGTAGATATCATGGAGTTTCTCCATATTAAATTCAAGCAATTTTCCTGATGTAGGCTAAAGTATATCGGCATCATGAATTTTGTGTACAAGACAAGCGCTTACAATGAGGACGAATTCAAATCTTACGTACGTCTGTTTTGCTTTTGCAGACTAGGGGAATATGAGCCCAAGGTTACTTTTGATAATACTGCCCATTGGAGTGGTTTCATTTTGCATGTGATGAACTGAAAACAACTCCAACGGGTTCATCATTTTGCCTACATTGTGCACTACAAAAAGACTCTTATCACAAGAAGCAGAAATAGTCATTTGTTGATATGACTTAAGCATGTGTTGTGTGTGTGTGTGTGTGTGTGTGTGTGTGCGTGTGTGTGTTTCTCTGTGTGTGTGTGTGTGTGTGTGTGTGTGTATGTCTATGTATCTGTGTGCGTGTGTCCGTGTGTGTGTGCAAGCATATTTGTGTGCATGCATGTGCATCTGTGTGTGTGCGTGTGTGTGTTTCTGTGTGTGTGTGTTTCTGTGTTTGTGTTTGTGTTTGTGTGTGTGTGTTTTGTGTGTGTGTGTGGTGTGTGTGTGTGTGTGTGTGTGTGTGTGTGTGTGTGTGTGTGTGTGTGTTGTATGTGTTTACAATTGTTTCCACAGCTGTCAGTAAAAAAACAGTTCAGTGTTTGTGATTGAAGATTATGTTTTAGTCTTACAACAGACATGTACTGTGCGGAAACATGCTTACAACTGAAAAAGGTAATACTTGTGCCAAGTCCTTTTATGAAACAATGGGATACATGTTAACCATAGCACATGTAATAATCATAATCATGTGCTGTTATCTGTTTTTCAGCATGATGAAACTAGCTGCGGAGAATTGTGTATTTTCTGTAAATCATTCCAACCACATGTTCAACATGAAAGCGTAAGCATGCTAGATTTCTTGTTGATTCAGATTGTAATGCACTCAGTGGAAGTTGACTTTTCGTGAAAGCAGGAATTTTTACTTCAGCCCCTTGTATGGCGACTAGTTCAAATATGTCAAAACCGACCAGCCAAAACAATATCATTTGAGAGGCAATTATTTAGATATCCCCACTGTTCACATATTTTTGTCAATAATGCTGCTACCCCATCAATCAATTGGATGTAAAAGAAATATGTTCCTGTGGTGTAAAGATTTCCTGTCGTGTAACAGTGCACTTGTGTCTAAAGTAGAAGACCTCTCAAAGAATACTTCGAAACAGTCAATTATTGATGGTGCCATTGCCATGGATATGCCCTGAACTGAGGTAACAAACTCATAAAAATACTAGCTCTTTCTGGGCGAAGAACCAGTGGTTTAAGCCCGGATCACAGTTTATGTGAGACAAGTGAAAAACAAGAAAACCAAACAAAACCGACAGTGTTGTAAAGTCCTTAAAATGCTTGATTGTGTCATCTTGATTATGCAAAGATTCTAAAGTAATTTCTTTGTAAGCAAGTGCCTGTCTAAACAGCGCATTTTCCTGAGTCAGTCTGTTCAGTTCACTTGTCATTAAATCAATTGTTCTTCCATTGCTGTCAGGCTGCTCATTAATTTGTGAATCATTTGACAAAATGTACCAAACTCATCCCTATCACATAGTAGTGGTGCAGCTGTAAGTTATTTCAGCTGGTCTCAGTTCCATCATCAGACTGAATATGTTTCAAGATGTACATCATCTTCCACATCAGTGATTTCATCACCAGTTCAGGCTTATTTTTTTCTATTATCATTTCTGTTTGACTCCTCTAATACCTATTTTCTTTCACTTCTTTCTAGCCGTCACACATATGGACATGCATTATAAGACATCATTAAGAAAATTAAAACTGAGTGTGTTTATTAGATATACTATGATAAACAAGTTCCATAATTCAAAGTGTTTCAATGACTAATATTCACGGGCAGTTGAATAAATCTGGTTTGAAAATAAGGTTCTCCACAGAATTCAAAAAGTAGGTTATGTATTATGTGTATAAGGTATTGTGCATATGCACATTTGCACACACACACACACACACACACACACACACACACACACACACACTTCAACTGGAAAGCATACACACACACACACACACACACACACACACAGAGAGTGTATACACACAAACATGCTCACACACACACACACACACACATACACACACACACACACACACACACACACACACACACACACACACACACACACACACACACACACACACACCACACACACACACACACATACACGGGCACGGACATACACACACTTGAAATGGAAACAAAGCAGTTCAGTGTTCCTTGGAAGAGGCAGCATTGAAAGCAAAGAAGGAAGCTTACATCTGCCAATGAAAATGATTATTTGTTTGTATCAGTGATTTATGTGCCGTGTTCATCTACCAGTGGCTGAAAAGAAGAAGCAAGATGTAATTCAAATACGCAAGTACACCCAATCTCAAACGCTATGCCCGCTGCTGTTTATGACAGATGAACCAGGTGGAGGGAGGGGGGGGGAGGAAACAAAGAGAGAGAGAGAGTGTGTGTGTGTAGGTGTATGTGTGTGTAGGTGACATCAATGTCTACTACGACAACACTCACCGTTATGACACAAGACATATCTCTGTCCAATCACAATATGACACAACATATTTCTGAACCAACTCATCAAAAAGGTCATATTCTTGACTGGATCATTCTCGTGATCACCACAATTCAGCTACTGACAACTGCCTAGTTCTTTCTACCCGTCTAACTTCAGCCCTTCCATCTGACCACTCTGCAATTCTCTGTTCTCTTGACATTTCTCCTCCTTCCCGTACCACGCGCAGAGTGACTCGACGCAATCTCAAATCTATTGACCTCTCCACATTTTCATCTGATGCCTCCCGCCTCCTTTCTGAAAAGTCACATAACATTGCCAATGAATTCTATACTACTCTCCACCATCTTCTGGACACTCATGCTCCAGCCACAACCCATCTTTTACCTGACCGCCCCCCTACCCCCTGGCTCACTCATGAGATTGCCTGTGCAAAATGTGCCCGCCGCAGAGCAGAGCGCCGCTGGCGCAAATCCAAACTCACTGTACATAGGCAACTTTTCCAAGCCTCTAAAACAAAAGTATCCACCCTCATTGCATCAGCAAAAACAAGCTAATTCCAAACCAAAAAATCATGAATGCCTCTTCTTCAAGAGAACTCTTTACAACATGAATCATCTCCTTGGCACAAGAAAAGATTTACCTCTCCCAACAAAACACACAAATGAAGAACTCCCATCTGTATTCTCCAAGTATTTCACCACCAAAATACAAACTCTTCGTGACAGGCTTGACAGGACACCCTGTCAACCATGCCCACCTGACCCTTCCTTCTCTGGCACACCTCTTATTACTTTTACCCCAGTCTCACAAGAAGAAATTCTCAGCACAATCAGATCCATGTCGTTCAAAACCTGCGAACTGGATCCTCTTCCAGGTTCTCTCTACTCTGACTGTCTCCATACTCTCCTCCCATTCATCACTGACATCATCAACACTTCTTTTCAAACTGGAACTGTCCCAGATTCTTTCAAGTCTGCTATTGTTCACCCTCTCCTCAAGAAATACAATTTAGACCCAAATGAACTGAAAAATTACCGGCCTATCTCTAATCTCTCTTTCTTGTCAAAACTCATCGAAAAAGTTGTCCTCAACCAGCTGAACTCTCACCTGTCTGCCAACAATCTCCTCAATCCTTTCCAGTCAGCCTACCGCCAGTGCCATAGCACTGAAACTGCCCTGCTACACATTCTCAACAATCTCCTCCTTGCAACTGATACTGGCAAAGTCTCTCTCCTCACACTCCTTGATCTGTCTGCAGCCTTTGATACCATTGATCATGGTATTCTCCTTTCTAGACTTCATCATATTTTTGACATCTCTGACATTGCTCTCTCCTGGTTCACTTCATATCTATCAAACAGAAAACAAACTGTTCTCATTAATGGCACTTACTCTCAACCTGCATACCTGACCTGTGGTGTTCCACAAGGATCTGTCCTTGGCCCTGTTCTTTTTACTCTTTACACCTCCCCCCTGTCCACCATCATCAACTCCCACTCTATAAAACACCACTTCTATGCTGATGACACCCAACTTCTAGACAGTGACACACCAGACAATATACAGCGCCTCTTGATTCGCACTACTGAGTGTTACTCGGACATTAAGAACTGGATGACGTTCAACAAACTTCAGCTTAATGACGACAAGACAGAAGCTATCCTCATTGGCACCCGTCAGAAACTTTCTCAGCTGCCTCCTCTTTCTCTCCCATTATGTAACACATCAGTCCCAATTTCTGATTCAGCTAAAAACCTTGGTGTCTGCATTGACTCTACCCTCTCCATGAACAACTTTGTTTCTCAAACTGCCAGATCTTGCTACTATCACCTCCATCGTTATAGGCCTGATCAGGAAGTATCTCTCTGTCGAAACAACTGCAAAACTCGTTCTCTCCTTCATAATGTCTCGCATTGACTATTGCAATTCACTCCTGTCTGGTCTTCCTGCCTCCACCATTCACATCCTGCAGCGCATTCAAAACAATGCTGCACGCCTTGTACTCAAAAAGAAAAAAGCTGACCACATATCTCCTCTCCTGGCACAACTTCACTGGCTCCCTGTATCAAAGCGCATACAGTACAAACTAGACACCATGTGCTACAAAAGCCTCAATAACGCAGCCCCCGATTACCTGTCAAGCCTACTTGAGATCTATGTTCCCTCACGTACCCTCCGCTCTGCCTCCGATCCTCTGACTTTTCGCTTTCCACGCACTAAGCTCAATACCTATGGTCCACGAGCCTTCTCTGTTTCTGGTCCACTTTCCTGGAACAAACTTCCTCTCTCTGTCCGTCAGCAACCTACTTTTGTCTCCTTCAAGTCCACTCTCAAAACTCACCTTTTCTCCTCTGCATAAAATCCTGACCTCACTCAATCCCCTCTGCAGCCTGTCTCCACTCGGAGGGGAATCACATTGTAATTGTATAGGTAGAAAGAAACTCTAGGGAGAGCTAGACAACAGAAGGTCTTCAGAGAAGTAGCCCCCTTTAGACAAGTGTTTCGGCCCTGAACTCCTTACACACATCCAGGTCATGACTCCTGGATGCCCTTCTGCTGTTGTCTATTTTTCTTTTTTTTTCCCCCACGCCGGGGAGCGAACCTGGGCGATTCTGCGCTTCAGAACTGCGGTATGCGGTTTTACCAATGGGCTAACGGGGCACACATCATCTGTAGAGAATTTAATCCTTATGAAGTTCACTTTGGTTCCTCCTTGCCCAGATCCAGCTTGAGCTCCTTTCTGCTGCCTCTGCCATCGCTTTAAGGGCTCTAGTCCTCTTCTTCCCAGAAATGGCGAGTTGTTTCATGAGATCATAAGCGGAGGTGCCCACAAACCCTCTTGCCCCGACCTCTATGGCGAAGATTTTGACCCGCAGACCTGCTTTCTTCAGGGTGCTGGCAAGACCGGCGTATTTTTCGGTCTTGTAGATATGTGCTTCTTCCATTCTGCTTTCGTATGGCACAGTGAGTTCTATCAGAATCACTTGTTTCGAGGAGTCAGAGTGGAGAGCGATGTCTGGTCTCATGCCTGTCTTGCTGATGACATCTGGGTAATTTCTCCACTCTGGGAGGTCTGCTGTACACTCCCAGTCGACTGCTCCATCCAGAAGACCCTTTGGCAATGTGCTGGTTGTCGTAGCAATTTCGGGCCAGACCTGTTTCCCTCCTGCTTTGTAGAACGTTGTCATAGCAATTGGTGCGTTTGGGGTCATGTTTTTTTCGCTAACCACGTCTGTGATCAATTTCAGAACTTGGTTGTGCCTCCATGTATACCTTCCTTGGGCTAGCGCTACTTTGCAAGAGCTTAGGACATGTTCCACTGTTTGTTTCTTCTGACAGAGCGGACATGCTGGGTCATCTGATTTCCCCCATTTCACTAAGTTTGCATTCGGGGGAGCAGGTCATATACAGATCTGAGGAGGAAGCTTATCCTTAGAGGAGCCATGTGCCACATATCGTTCCAGCTGAGACTTCTTTGGAGTGCACTGTCCCATGTTGTCCATTGCCCCTGTTGACCTTGCTGGAATGCCTTCTGCACTCTTTTGACATCTTCTTCTTTCTTCAACTCCTGTATGATCATGTCTCTTTTTTCCTTCCTTTTGGCTTTGGACCACCACTGCATTTTTGTTGCTTCCAGTCCCTGTCTGTTGGTTTGCGTGTGTCCAATTATTTCTTTGATGCTGAGGTTTCTCTTGGCATTACAGCCTCTTTGACTTTCCATTTTCTGCCAGTTCTCAGCTTTGGCTGAACTGATCTCATGATATTGTCTTCCGATTCCTCCAGCATGCTCAACAGTCTTGCTTTTCCAACTTTGTATTCCTCCACTATGGATTTCAGAGGTAGCTTCAGCATTGCTTGACGACAGTAGAATGCAACATCAGTGAGACCAGGTGGGACACCAAGCCATTTTCTTGTGTATTTGTTGATTTTGGCTTCCATTGCTTCCACTGTGCTGGTGCAAATGTCATAGATTAGCAGTGGCCACAGCAGCTTTGGTATCAGCATGAACTGTAGACACCAGACTTTGTATTTGCCTGGCAGTCCGCAGTTATCTATTTTCTTCAGGCCTTCTTCTGCTGTTTGCTTGGTTTCACATCCCCTTTGTGTGTCTTTCAGGGAGTCATCATACCATCTTCCGAGACTTTTTACAGGCTCTTCTGTGACAGTGGGGATGGCTTGGTTGGCTACCATGAATTTGACTGAATCTGCCACTTTTCCTTTTCGCAGTGAGAGACTTCGGGATTTCTTTGGTTTGAACCTCATTCTTGAAGAGGCCACCAGCTCATCCAGCTGCTTTAAGATTTGGTGTGTCTCTTCCTCATCCGTGGACAAGACTGTTGTGTCATCCATGAAAGCTTTCAGAGGAGGCATCTGGTATCCATCTCCCAGATTCACTGGACCTGAACTCTTCATTGCAGCTTTCAAGATGACTTCCATTGCCAACACGAACAGTATATAATATGCTCTCTATAATTTTCCATTGCTTTTATTCTTTCTCCCCATTTTAGCCGTGTGCGTGTGCGTGCGTGTGTGTGTGTGTGTGTGTGTGTGTGTGTGTGTGTGTGTGTGTGTGTGTGTGTGTGTGTGTGTGTGTGTGTGTGTGTGTGTGTGTGTGTGTGTGTGTCTGTTTTAGCGCTTAGATTTGATTTTATCAAGATTTTGCGCTATACAAAATAAATATTGTAAAAAATATTGTATTGTATGTGTGTGTCTAAAAGCAAAAGTAGATATCTCTCAAGATCACGCATGCATCAAAAGCAAATATAGATCTGTAGCACTCATGATAACGTACTATTTTCAAAGTGGTCAGAACAAATAAATATGTAGGTCGTGTTAGAATCAAATATAAAAGCCTTTGAGCTGAAACTGCCAGCCATCTTCTCCATCTCTGCCATGTCAGCCCCCTCCATATCTTTTCCCCACGTTCATAGGTGATAATCTGTAGTTTTATCTTTTTCTCGACTGCTTCTTGTAACATCCTTCACACAATTTTTTTAACCACTTCCTCACTCCTTTCATTGATTTTTCGTTCTGGTGTCAGCGTGGTAAACAGTGCAATAGCATGGAACCGACAAAGCCCATATGGACTATGTGGACCTGACTAATACAGTAGGGAAGAAAAGATAACTCCTCCCGGACTGGAGTGACGTCATCTGCACACAGCCCATACCGTGGGGAAGAAAAGGTAACTCCTCCCGGACTGGAGTGATGGTTTCTGCACACAGCCCATAGGCTGAAGTATATCAGCATCGTGATTTATTTTTTTACGGGACGAGCACTAACATTAGTAACAATGAGGACTAATTCAGGGTGTATGTAAGTCTGTTTTGCTTTTGCAGACTGGGGAAATATGGGTCCATGGTTGGTTTTGATAATACTGCCCACTGGAGTTGTTTCATCCTGCATGTGTTGAAATGAAAACATCTCCATCTTTGGATCTTTGTTTTGGATCTTGTTTTGGATCTCCAAAGGGTTTATGGTTTTGCCCAGATTGTGCACTACAAAAAACTAATCACAAGAAGCAAAAAGAGTTTGTTTTTTTATATGACCAGATACTTTGGTAGGTGTGTGTGTGTATGTGTGTGTTTGTGTGTGTGTGTGTGTGTGTTTGTATGTGTGTGTGTGTGTGTGTGTGTGTGTGTGTGTGTGTGTGTGTGTGTGTGTGTGTGTGTGTGTGTGTGTGTGCGTGATATGAGGAAACTTGGAGAAGCAAAATGGGATGGAATCTTTTACTACATCTATGTCAGGATGATGATTTTTGAATCGGTTATAATTGCACTTCACACGGCAATTGCTTACCATCTCTAACATTTTATTTCCTGGCTTCATTCATTGACTTTTCCTTCTGGTGTCAGTGCGGTAAACAGTACAAAAAATGCAACCAACAGTGCCGACACAGATCATTCCGCGGACTTGCAATCGCAACCGACCCATACCGTAGACAAGAAAAGGTAACTCTTCCCAGCCTAGGAGTGTCATCTGCACGCAGTCCATTGGAGTGCAGTTAACAAGAAGTTAACAAAAAGAAAGTCAACTGAAACAAACAAAGATCACATACTTAGTACATATTCTATTAAGACAAGGACTCAAACTGGATCCTAAAAAGATTGTAGCAGTTCAGCAATTACCAACTCCAGAATCAAAGCAGGATATACAGAGACTGATAGGAGTTGTAGGCAATCTCTAAAAGTTTGCTCCAAACTTGTCTGAAGAAGCGACTCCACTGAGAGAACTGTCAAAAAAGGATGTTCACTTCACGTGGGGTCTGATGTACCGGGAAGGAACTAGAAAAGGTCCAAAAACTTTATCAGAACCACCTGTTCTACCTTATCTTGATCTAGCAGAAAGCACTGAAATTGCTCTTCAGTGGTAGAAAGAAACTCTAGGGAGAGCTAGACAACAGAAGGTCTTCAGAGAAGTAACCCCCTTTAGACAAGTGTTTCGGCCGGGGCCGGGCCACATCCAGGTCATGACTCCTGGATGCCCTTCTGCTGTTGCCCTTCTGCTGTTGTCTATTTTTTTTTTTTTTTTTTTTCCCACGCCGGGGATCGAACCTGGGCGATTCTGCGCTTCAGAACTGCGGTACGCGGTTTTACCAATGTGCTAACGGGGCACACATCATCTGTAGGGAATTTAATCCTTATGAAGTTCACTTTTTTGGTTCCTCCTTGCCCAGATCCAGCTTGAGCTACTTTCTGCTGCCTCTGCCATCGCTTTAAGGGCTCTAGTCCTCTTCTTCCCAGAAATGGCGAGTTGTTTCATGAGATCATAAGCGGAGGTGCCCACAAACCCTCTTGCCCCGACCTCTATGGCGAAGATTTTGACCCGCAGACCTGCTTTCTTCAGGGTGCTGGCAAGACCGGCGTATTTTTCGGTCTTGTAGATATGTGCTTCTTCCATTCTGCTTTCGTATGGCACAGTGAGTTCTATCAGAATCACTTGTTTCGAGGAGTCAGAGTGGAGAGCGATGTCTGGTCTCATGCCTGTCTTGCTGATGACATCTGGGTAATTTCTCCACTCTGGGAGGTCTGCTGTACACTCCCAGTCGACTGCTCCATCCAGAAGACCCTTTGGCAATGTGCTGGTTGTCATAGCCCTTTCGGGCCAGACCTGTTTCCCTCCTGCTTTGTAGAACGTTGTCATAGCAATTGGTGCGTTTGGGGTCATGGTTTTTTCGCTAACCACATCTGTGATCACTTTCAGAACTTGGTTGTGCCTCCATGTATACCTTCCTTGGGCTAGCGCTACTTTGCAAGAGCTTAGGACATGTTCCACTGTTTGTTTCTTCTGACGGAGCGGACATGCTGGGTCGTCTGCTTTCCCCCATTTCACTAAGTTTGCATTCGAGGGGAGCAGGTCATATACAGATCTGAGGAGGAAGCTTATCCTTAGAGGAGCCATGTGCCACATATCGTTCCAGCTGAGACTTCTTTGGAGTGCACTGTCCCATGTTGTCCATTGCCCCTGTTGACCTTGCTGGACTGCCTTCTGCACTCTTTTGACATCTTCTTCTTCCTTCAACTCCTGTATGATCATGTCTCTTTTTTCCTTCCCTTTGGCTTTGGACCACCACTGCATTTTTGTTGCTCCCAGTCCCTGTCTGTTGGTTTGCGTGTGTCCAATTATTTCTTTGATGCTGAGGTTTCTCTTGGCATTGTTTACAGCCTCTTGGACTTTCCACTTTCTGCCAGTTCTCAGCTTTGGATGAACTGCTCTCACGATATTGTCTTCCGATTCCTCCAGCATGCTCAACAGTCTTGCTTTTCCAACTTTGTATTCCTCCACTATGGATTTCAGAGGTAGCTTCAGCATTGCTTGACGACAGTAGAATGCAACATCGGTGAGACCAGGTGGGACACCGAGCCATTTTCTTGTGTATTTGTTGATTTTGGCTTCCATTGCTTCCACTGTGCTGGTGCAAATGTCATAGATTAGCAGTGGCCACAGCAGCTTTGGTATCAGCATGAACTGTAGACACCAGACTTTGTATTTGCCTGGCAGTCCGCAGTTATCTATTTTCTTCAGGCCTTCTTCTGCTGTTTGCTTGGTTTCACATCCCCTTTGTGTGTCTTTCAGGGAGTCATCATACCATCTTCCGAGACTTTTTACTGGCTCTTCTGTGACAGTGGGGATGGCTTGGTTGGCTACCATGAATTTGACTGAATCTGCCACTTTTCCTTTTCGCAGTGAGAGACTTCGGGATTTCTTAGGTTTGAACCTCATTCTTGAAGAGGCCACCAGCTCATCCAGCTGCTTTAAGATTTGGTGTGTCTCTTCCTCATCCGTGGACAAGACTGTTGTGTCATCCATGAAAGCTTTCAGAGGAGGCATCTGGTATCCATCTCCCAGATTCACTGGACCTGAACTCTTCATTGCAGCTTTCAAGATGACTTCCATTGCCAACACGAACAGTATGGGAGAGATTGCACAGCCCATTGCAATGCCCACCTCTAGGTCTATCCAGTCCGTGGTGTATTCTTTGGTAGAGAACCGCATTGAGAACCCTTGGAAATACTTCCTCAGCATTGTTCGGATGTTTTCTGGGATGTGATACTTTTCAAGAGCCAGCTGGATCATATCGTGTGGAACTGATCCATATGCATTCGCCAGATCAAGCCAAACTACGTCAATGTCTCTCTTCTCTGTTCTTGCTTTTTGGATGGCATCCCAAATCAACGTGGCATGTTCCAAGCATCCAGGCATTCCTGGTATGCCTCCCTTTTGGACTGACATATCCAGATACTTGTTTTCAGTCAGGTATTTTGTCAATCTTGCTGCCATAACAGAGAAGAAGATTTTCCCCTCGACGTTCAGAAGTGATATTGGCCTGAACTGATTGATGCTGCTGGAGTTCTGCTCCTTCGGAATGTACACTCCTTCAGCTCTCATCCATTGGTCGCTGATCTTCTGGTTCCTCCATGCTGATCGAATCATCTTGTGGAGCCACTCGAGCACTTTTGGGCATTTCTTGTAGAGCAGGTATGGTATTCCGTTTGGTCCAGGTGCTGACTTGGCTCTGGCTTTCTTTACTACGTTCTTCACTTCATCCAGTGTTGGTGGTTTGTTATTGAATTTTCCTTCTGGCGCTGCAGGCCAAACCAGATTTTGGATTTCAAGTGGTGCCTCGCGCTGAGAATCGGAATATGTTTCCCTGAGATGCTGCTCTAGGGTTTCCTTGCCCACTGTGAGAGTCCCTGATTTGGGTTGTTCAAACAGCTTTCTTGCAAAGTCAAAGGGATCTTTGAAGAAACGATCTTGAGTCTTCTTCTTTTTGCTCTTTCTTCGCCTTGCTGATTCCACTTTGCTGAGAGCATTGTGTTTGGCCTTCAGATCTTTCCAGAGTTCCAGGAGCCCTTGCTTCTCGAATTCTGAGGCAGTTTTCATTCGCTTTTTAAGCTTCCTTTTCTCCCTCCGGATGCTCTCCATCTGTTGCTGTCTTCTGGATTTCTGGGGAGGCGTTTTTGTCTTTGGCTGCTTCACTCCATAAGTGTCCCTGCAGATAGAGTATATGATGTCTCCGTATGTGTCAAGTTTGTGTTCCAGCGTACTGTTCCCTATTAGCGCATTCAGCTTAAGGACAAGTTCCTCATCTAATTTCTCCCATTGTTCTTTGGCACCGGCAGGCGGCAAATTGAGTTTTCCACGTTTGGCGTTAAGAGCTTGTGCAAAATCCGCATCAGAACCGTCAGCGTGGATGTCCTTGGCACTGTGGTTTAATTCCTGGCCTTGGTCATCCAACGTCTCACCTGCTATCGCAGTGCGCTGCTGCTGGTTCGTATGTGTCTTCAAACAGCCCATTTTTGTCCTGTGGATCTTCATGCCGCGTTTGGTGGTGAATCTCCTTCCACACGCACACGGAAATTCCAACTGGTCATTAATCATGGTCCGTTGTGCGTTTTCCAGTCGTGATGGAGTCAGTGCCGATGGATTCATCATTCTCTCCCCCTTTCGGTGAATCCTGGGAGCATCTTTCATTTGGAAAACTCGTGGCATGTTATCAAAGGCAAGGTGGGAAGCCAACCCACAAAGCCCGCAGATCTAGTCTTTCCCAGTGTCCTTCGGTCTTTCCCGAATGTCCTCCGAACTATTCCCGGAAGTCAATGGACTGACCATGTGCAGGTAGAAAGAAACTCTAGGGAGAGCTAGACAACAGAAGGTCTTCAGAGAAGTAACCCCCTTTAGACAAGTGTTTCGGCCCTGAATTCCTTACACTCTCGGGGGGCCGGGCCACATCCAGGTCATGACTCCTGGATGCCCTTCTGCTGTTGTCTATTTTTTTTTTTTTTTTTTTCCCACGCCGGGGATCGAACCTGGGCGATTCTGCGCTTCAGAACTGCGGTACGCGGTTTTACCAATGTGCTAACGGGGCACACATCATCTGTAGGGAATTTAATCCTTATGAAGTTCACTTTTTTGGTTCCTCCTTGCCCAGATCCAGCTTGAGCTACTTTCTGCTGCCTCTGCCATCGCTTTAAGGGCTCTAGTCCTCTTCTTCCCAGAAATGGCGAGTTGTTTCATGAGATCATAAGCGGAGGTGCCCACAAACCCTCTTGCCCCGACCTCTATGGCGAAGATTTTGACCCGCAGACCTGCTTTCTTCAGGGTGCTGGCAAGACCGGCGTATTTTTCGGTCTTGTAGATATGTGCTTCTTCCATTCTGCTTTCGTATGGCACAGTGAGTTCTATCAGAATCACTTGTTTCGAGGAGTCAGAGTGGAGAGCGATGTCTGGTCTCATGCCTGTCTTGCTGATGACATCTGGGTAATTTCTCCACTCTGGGAGGTCTGCTGTACACTCCCAGTCGACTGCTCCATCCAGAAGACCCTTTGGCAATGTGCTGGTTGTCATAGCCCTTTCGGGCCAGACCTGTTTCCCTCCTGCTTTGTAGAACGTTGTCATAGCAATTGGTGCGTTTGGGGTCATGGTTTTTTCGCTAACCACATCTGTGATCACTTTCAGAACTTGGTTGTGCCTCCATGTATACCTTCCTTGGGCTAGCGCTACTTTGCAAGAGCTTAGGACATGTTCCACTGTTTGTTTCTTCTGACAGAGCGGACATGCTGGGTCGTCTGCTTTCCCCCATTTCACTAAGTTTGCATTCGAGGGGAGCAGGTCATATACAGATCTGAGGAGGAAGCTTATCCTTAGAGGAGCCATGTGCCACATATCGTTCCAGCTGAGACTTCTTTGGAGTGCACTGTCCCATGTTGTCCATTGCCCCTGTTGACCTTGCTGGACTGCCTTCTGCACTCTTTTGACATCTTCTTCTTCCTTCAACTCCTGTATGATCATGTCTCTTTTTTCCTTCCCTTTGGCTTTGGACCACCACTGCATTTTTGTTGCTCCCAGTCCCTGTCTGTTGGTTTGCGTGTGTCCAATTATTTCTTTGATGCTGAGGTTTCTCTTGGCATTGTTTACAGCCTCTTGGACTTTCCACTTTCTGCCAGTTCTCAGCTTTGGATGAACTGCTCTCACGATATTGTCCTCCGATTCCTCCAGCATGCTCAACAGTCTTGCTTTTCCAACTTTGTATTCCTCCACTATGGATTTCAGAGTGTGATGTATCAGCGTATGGATTAAGCACATGCCTGTACACAATGCTCAGCCAATAGAATGTGCATTGTGAGTCCTGACAAGAACGGGGAAATTTATGCTCAGACTGAAAAAGATATGCTAGCCATGGTCTTGAAAGATTTGAGAGATATATCTTTGGACACAAAATCACAGTGGAATCTGATCACAAATCATTAAAGATGATCCACAAGAAAAAAATGCTATCAGCCCCAAAGAGAATTCAAAGAATGCTGCTATATACACAGAAGTATGACTGAGGCAGTGTACAAAAAGGAGGTGAGATGCATTTGACAGGCATGCATAGCAGAGCTATCAGTGGAAAATCTGAACAACAAATGAGTCATAAAAAATTATTTTCTGCACTGACCTTGAAGACTCAGATCTCAGCCAGGAGCATGTAATCAATGATATTGACTCTCTCAAACCTGCAAAAAGCAGTAAAACAAGATGAAGATGTGAGGCAATCGATGAAACCATATTAGAAGATTGGCCTGAAAAAAGAAAGCTTTGGTAGTAAACATGCAAAACTATTTTCCTTTTCAGGATGAACTGTCTGTACAAAATGGAGTGATTTTAAGGCACACTTCTAGTGTAATAGTACCAGAACAACAGACATTTATTGCAGAAAATTCATGGAAGCCATGCTGGCATTCAAGGTTGTATCAGATGAGCTAGAGAAGTTGCATATTGGCTAAGAATAAGCTTTTGTGAAAGATTTTCAAGAATGCCAAGAATTCAATCAAAATCAATAGAAGGAGCCGCTCATCAGCAACGAAATGGCAGAGCTACCTGGCAATATGTTGCAGCTTATTTATTTGAATTCGAAACGAAAAGCTACCAGAAAGTAGTTGATTATACTCCGATTTTGTCTAAATAGACAATGAAAAAATCAAGAAGATGAAAGCCCATTTCCCAAGACATGGCATTCCAGAGAGATTGAAGACTGACCATCGGCCACCTTTCAACTCACATGAATTTGTGAAATTTGCTCAGTTGTGTCGATTTGAACACGTCACCAGCTCACCCGATTATTCGCAGATTAATGGGAAAGCCAAAATCTTGTCAAGAGCACTATACAAAAATGTCACGAAAGTGGTCAGGATGGCTGTCTAGCCTTGTTGAAACTGAGAAACGCTCCATCAGAAGACCTAAACAGTTCTCCAGTATAACTCCATCGGAAGACCTAAACAGTTCTCCAGTATAACTCCATCGGAAGACCTAAACAGTTCTCCAGTATGGAGATTCTTTGCAAGGCGAACCAGAACACAAGTAGGCTACCTGTCGCAAGATCCCTGTAGAAACCTTCAGTGGTACATGTCACAGCTGGGCTTTACAACAGAAAGAGAAACAAGCTAGACATTACAACCAAGGAGCTGCAGAACTAAGTGAGCTGAAGTCTGGACAAGTTATTCGCTTTCGTCCATCGGATCAAAAAGATGGGTTAAAGTTCAAATAGACAAACAAGTAAACATCAGATATACGACATTCAGACAGAAGATGGACACAGGTTCAGATGAAATCGATGTGACATCAGAGAACAAATGAGGACTTTTCAGACAATATCTGAATAACAAGAAATAAAAAAAAACCTGTCACTTCTATCCTACCTACAGAAAATCTAATTCGTTTCAATCAGGACGAAAGAGTGGGATGGACACAAGAAAGAGTTCTGTTCCAAGGCTGGAAGATGTTTCAGAGGAAGTGAAACGTTCAACCAACAGTAAAAGAAAACTGACTCCTGAATCAAGTGTGCGGAAGTAGTGTCACAATCACAATGATTCAGAAACAGAAGAGGACAGGAACCCTCGAGAAAATTAAGAGAACAGTGTGTGTGTGTGTGTGTGTGTGTGTGTGTGTGTGTGGTGTGTGTGTGTGTGTGTGTGTGTGTGTGTGTGTGTGTGTGTGTGTGTGTGTGTGTGTGTGTGTGTGTGTTGTTGTTGTTGTTCAAGCTTGACAAAGGTCACTTGGCCGAAAAGTTGGGCCTGTCTTTTTTTTTTTTGTCTTGTCTTGTCTGGTCTGGCCTTGTCTTGTCTTGTCTTGCTTTTTCAAATACACTTTGTGTCATTTTTGTGTATTTCTGGTTTCTATTTCTTTGAACGCTAGCAGTCATTTTGATTAAAAAAAATTTCAGTATTACGTCTTATTAAGTCATTTTGTATCCTGTAACGTTTTAAGTCCACTCTTCATTTTTGTATTGTGTCCATATTTCAGCTCTGCTAAACGTAAACTTCATCGAACCTGAGTACTGGTTTTTCTTTTAAGTTTTATGCATTTATTCTTTGGGTTTTCCCCCCACGCTTTAGCTTAATAGTTTCGCCTGTTGTCTTGTCTTGTCTTGTCTTGTTACATCATATACGCGTTCTGATTCTTCTTTTTTTCCGGTTCGTATGTGCTTGAACACTGGGAGTCCCTTTGATTCTGGTTTCTTATTACTTCAATGACTGCGTTTTATTTGTATCATATTCTTTCAGTCACATCAATAATACAAATAAAAAAAACGTAATACTAAAACAATGGAATACAAATAAAATGCAGTCGTAAAAGCTATAAGAAGTTTTAATCAAAGTGACTGCCAGTGTTCATGCCAGTACAACCAGAAACACACACACACACACACACACACACACACACACACACACACACACACACACACACACACACACACACACACACACACACACACACACACACACACACACACACACACACACACACACACAAACTACACCTGTCTTGATTTGTTTTGTATTGTCTTGTCTTGTTTTGTTTTGCCTTGCTTTGTCTTGTCTTGTCCTTGCATTGTCTCATCTCGTCTCGTCTTGTCCTGTTACAGCAAATAAGCATTCTGATTCATTTTTGTGTCATTCAGTTTGGTCAAGATAAGTTATTACTTCAATGACTACATTGTTTCAGTATGAAGTCGTTCTCTTCATATTACGTTCTATAACGTCATTTTCGTATACTGTGACTTTTATGGTCAGTCTTCATTTTCATCTTCTGTCCGTATAAATTTCGGCACTGCTGAACATAACGTTGAAGTTGAGTATTGGATTTTCTGTCACGTTTTGTGCATTTATTCTTTCTTTTGTTCACGCTTGTCTTGTCTTGTCTTGTCTTGTCTTGTCTTCTTGTCTTGTCTTGTTAATCAAAAACGCCTTCTGATTCATTCTGGTTCATATTCGCTTGAGCACTTGCAGGCACTTTAAGATTTCTCATTACTTCGATGGCAGCGTTCTATTTGTATTACATGTTTTCATTATTACGGATGGGGGGGGGGGGGGGTAGTTGTTGGTTTGTTGTTGTTGTTGTCGTTGGTCGTTGTCGTCGTTTTTGTTGTTGTTGTTGTTTTGTTGTTTAACGTTCTATTACGTCGCTTTCGTACGCTGTGACGTTTTATGGCCAGTCTTTGGTTTTGTCTTGTGTCTGTATTTCAGCTGTGCTGAACATATTGCCATGGAAGTTGAGTACTGTATTTTCTATCAAGGTTTGTGCATTTGTATTTTTGTCTTTTGTTTACCCCTGCAAAGGCCACTTGACCAGAAACCTCCGCCTGTCTTGCCTTGCTTTGCCTTCTTTGGTCTTGTCTTGTCTTGTCTCGTCTTGTCTTATCTTGTATCAAATACGCCTTCTGTTTTTATGTATTTCTTGTTCTTACGTGCTTTAGCGCTTGCAGTCACTTTGATCAAGGTTTTTTTTCAGCATTACGTCCGTTATTTTTTACGTCGTATTTTGTATTCGGTGGCGTTTTAAGTCCTATCTCCATTTTCGTCTTGTGTCTATAGAGACCTTTAGATTTCGTGTCACGTATCCGACATGGGCCAGATATGTAGCATACCGACTGCGTATCGCACTTTCTCACGCGATTTTATCGATGCGTAGGGCTTCGATACGGACGTAACTACGTATGGAAGTCAAGTTAAACGTGCACTTGACCGTATCTAGATTGGATTAGCATATCTCAAGTTTCAAGGTAAGTAATATTTTGGTTGCGTTTTGTAACACTTTCTCTACCTTGTTATGTGTGTCTTATGTCACCGAGTTGTAAACACTTTGTGTAGAAGTCGACTGAACGCTACAAGTGTCAGCAAACAAAAGCCCGTCTGCTGGGAAATACATATCGCCAGCTGACCAACACAAAATTTCGAAAGAGACTTAGCCTAAGTTCGTACGTTAGGTTCAACTGCAATTTTGCAATGAAAGCAATTTTGTGGATGCGAAGCATTAAAAATATCATGACTGACGTAATTTCCTAGTGTTTTTGATTAGTTGATGATAAATTTTCTAACGAAAAATGTATAATGGATGCCGTCTTTAAAAAAATCTAACACCAAGTACTGACCTAGACCTGAGTGGCACTAGCCTAGCAGTTCACAACTCTGGTCTCTCATCAAGGCCATATAGGCCTACTCTGATAGTAGGGAAGCTGGTGGGGAGCAAGACTGGACTGTGAATGCACGGGCGGCAGAAACAGCTAGTGATGATGATGATGATGGTATAATAATTATTATCATTACTGGTACTATCATTATCATCATCATCATCGTATCATCATTATCATCATCAGGTGCCCCGCTGCATGGCGTTGGCAATCATGGACCTCCATCTGTCTCTATCTCTTGTTGCCCCAAGCATCTCTTCTACCCTCCTTGTCTTCAGCCACTCCGCAAGGCCGTCTAGCATTTTCTCCCTGGATCTACCTGGTCCTCTCTTTCCTTCCAGCTTTCCCGTTGTGACCAGGTGCTCCAAATTATATAACATAGTGAATAAATATGTAAACAAATGTGATGGAACGAGTGGTTAAGGGGTAGGGAGGTGATTATGGTGCTGTGGATGGTCACAGGTTAAGGTGTTTGGTTGATGATTTGCTGATCGCAGCACCAGGTGTGATGGAGCGAGTGGTAAGGGGTAGGGTGATGATGGTGATGATTGATTGCTGTGGTGGTCGTTTGAATCCAGAGCAGAAAGGGAAGTCTCTCAATCAAAAGACAAGTCCTCGTTTTGCTACTTGACTCTTTATTATTGAGAAAAGAAGATGAGGAAGGAGACGGGTAAGAAGACAGGAAGGAAGATGTCAAAGAAGAAGAGTGCCTGTAAGACACAAAATAAGTTTCATAAATACAATGACAAAGTACACATTTTGTGAAATAACAATGTCAATGTACAAGAGTGAACTACTACATTCTAACAGAAGATGTCTACATTTACAAACAAAAGCACTAGCATTTGTAAACATGCAACAAATAATTGATAACAAAATGTTGTGTAAAGAACTACTACATTATACCAAAATATGTGGTGTCGATATTTACTCTAAAGCACTAGCACTTGTAAACATGGAACAATTAATTGATGACAAAACATTGAGTAACCCTTTGATAAATTCAGGGTAAACTACCATACTGCTTGTTCAATAGCCTTAGCATAAAGTGGACTTTCAATAATGTACTGGCAAAATAATGCACAGTCATATTAAGCTGTTCGGCCACCATGGGCTGAGTTAGTTGTAACATAACCATCTCAGTGGGCAGCTATTGGACAGTTAATATTCAGTAGTGATGACAGACAGAATCATCCATTAAATATTTGCTCCATGTAGTTATGTGTAATTCTATATCTAGTGCTAGAGATAGTGATGACAAAATAGCATAGCATATTAGTTATTACTAATTAAGCCATGTCATCAAAGCAACATTCAATAATGATTAGTGGTGGTGCTGAGCAGACAAGGGATACAACAATTGGATCAATTCGCTGAGCACATGTTTCATCAACTACCATTATGTACACACATACAACATTATCAAGTATAAAATAGTGCACAATAATGCATTGCATCCTGGTAGCTTTCAGACAGTTAATATTCAGTGGTGATGACATAGTAGGCCTATTTGACAATGAGAACTATGTCATCACAAACAGCACCTAACCAAATAGCAGTCAGCAGTGTTGAGAGAACAACACACTTGAGTAATCTATTACCCATTATCTCTATGTGATTAAGTATAGTTCTAGATCAAGTGCTAGAGACAATGATAACAAAATAGTATAGCATATTACTATTAAACCATGTCATCAAAACAACACTCTATACATGATTATCAGTGGTGCTGATCAGCTAAGGGATACACTAAACAGATCAATTAGCTGAGCACGTGTTTCATCAGTCATCATGTCAGTATGTAAAAATACAACCTTGTCAAGTATGTAGTGTGTAGTTTTAACGCAGCGCGTCAGTACACACAAGTGAAACGCTGGTCATTGTCCGGCAGTTTCGCGAGTGGCTATGTACTCACTATCGAGCCACAAATACCTAAGGGCGGTTGAGACAGACGCGCCCTGCGGTCATTGTCTGAGTGTTCCCGCCGGCAATTACATGGCGATTGTTCTATAATGCTAAAGTAAAGGCAGCATAAATTAGTGACGGCCCCCTCTACGTTCTGTAAAACTATAACGTAATACTGACTGGAGATGACGACAAAATCTTGTCCTAGGCCTGCTTTAGAGTACATGTACACATTGTAGATCTGCTAATTGTTTAGCAGTGTTATCTACAATGTATATGCGTCATGTACTGGTTAGATCTTTGGAATGATTAATGCATAGCTATGGATAGGCAGAGGCTGTGAAATACCAGTATAAGAGAATGCAAGGCGTTTTTGATCTAGGCAAGCACGCTACACGGTGTTGCCTTTGAGCATTGTAGGTAAATGGGGAAAGATCGTAACAGAGCAAGGCACTCTGTTACACAAATAAAAAGGCAAATGGATTAAGTTTCTTCTTGTTTTTCAGATCCAACATGCCAAAGTCAAGAAATCACACAGCCTAGCTGCACGGTGGTCCCCCAAAGCCAAGAAATCACACAGCCTAGCTGCATGGTGGTCCACAACCATGAAGTACCAGCAAGATTAACCACAAACAGAAGAAGAAAGTAAAAAGACTGATTTTGACATTCAGAAAGATTAATGTGAAGACAGAAGGTATTGAAGTCCAGAAGCTGGAGGATACAAACAATTGCCTGAGGATTGAAGCACAGCAAAGAGATGAGCAACACAGGGCTAATATGGAAGAGTTGGAAGAAAGGAAGAACAAAAAAGGAGGAAACAGATGATGGAGTGACAGGTTGAAGAGAGATAACAAAATACGATGGATATGGAAAACAAATTAA
>JAPXFY010000017.1:66279202-66381702 GCA_030674185.1 Monoplex corrugatus | reverse complement strand
TTTTCGTTTGTTTATTTATTTATTTCATATATTTGTTTATTTATTTATTTATTTATTTATTTATTATTTATTTATTTATTCATCTATCTATTCTTTATTTATTTATTTATTTATTCATCTATCTATCTATTCATTTATTTATTTGTTTATTTGTTTGTTTGTTTATCTATTTATTTATTTTGACGGGTCTCTTTTGTGGCTGATAAGAGCTATTCTTTTGGCATTGATGAAAGGTTCTATTTCATATAGAGCTGGTTGGTTCTTTTGATTGCGCCATGGACTCAGGATCTGATATCTTGAGTTCAGTCCCAACTCGCAACATTAAACATTGGTCTTTTTGCTGCCCACCTTAATATTTCCATCATTCTGATGGTGTCAGCTTAGTGTTTCATAGGTCTTCCTCCTACACCTCCACCTTTCCGCTCCTCAGTTCGAGACCTTGCCAGCACACGGTTTTGCACAGACTCAAGGAGTCTGTCAGGTAATTGCTGTCAGATTTGGGAGAGTATTGTTCACGCTGATGTCCGCAGGACGTGTGTAAGACGAATCTGCACTATTTCCTGACCAGTAGCGTTTTTTTTCTGTCACAAACATTGTCCTAGGTTATATCTATTGCATACTGTGATTTACTGTTGACCTATATAAACAACGTTTGTGACTGATGGTGAAAAAGTTTTCTTGACAAAATCTGTGTGAGTGTAATGAGTGTAATGTAAAAAAAATGTCTGAGACAGTGACAGTGAGTGCCAGATGTGATAAACAATTACCGGGATGTGACGAAAAAGTTTTACCATTTCTGAAGAAGAAATCGTTACAAATCCTGCTATTTCAAGGATTTGTTTTAAGGGGGGGACAGGTTGCGGTAAAATCACAAAATCTGTGCTTGATTAAACATCCAGATGACAGCGGCATAGACGAAAAACAAGAACGGCCCCATCAATTAAATTGACCATCGGGAATATTCCACTGTCCTTGTCAGATGATGAACTCTTACAAACTGTTTAGAAGTTAGGTGTTGTTGTGCTTTCCAAACTGGTAGGGGAAAGAGACCATGATGAGAAAGACAAAACAGGTAGGAGATTCATATACACTGAAGGGTCCCCATCCCAAAGACCATTTAAAACATTCCTGTACCACAGGGAACAGAAAACCGCCCTTCAGCTATGGAACGCAGAGTGTCGTCGTTGTCTTCAAAACGGCCACACGACAACTGAATGCAAAAACCTCACCAAATGCAAACAGTGCATGGAGGATGAGCATAAAAGGCTGGAGACCCGACTGTAAAATGGTAGCTGAAGGTGCACAAGATGATGTCCAATTTACACAGGAAGAAACCACTCCAAATGACATGGGAACAGACAAAAAAAAATGAACAGATAATAGCCAAGACAGTAAGATTTGTAACAGTAAGAGAAATGAGATCTCATCATCATCATCATCATCAGTCCCGTAGTCTGGTTGACCGTTGGGGCACCATTGAAGATTTTGAAACCAACTTCCTCCACTCCTCACGGTCCTCAGCTTTCCGCAGAATGATATTCCATTCAAGGCCAGTCCACTCTCTGATATTGTCTTCCCATCTTTTTCTCTGTCTGCCTCTTCGTCTCCCTCCCTGAACTGTTCCCTGCAAGACGGTCTTGGCCAGTCCAGATGATCGTGTGACGTGCCCGTACCACCTCAGTTTGCGTCTTTTCACTGAGGTCAGGAGGTCTTCATACGGCCCGATGGCGTTTTCGATTCGGGTTTTCACTTCTTTATTGGTTATATGATCTATGTACGAGATACCAAGGAGTTTGCGGAAGCATCTCATCTCCATTGCCTGTATCCTTCTTTCAATGTCTGCTGTTATGGTCCATGTTTCGCAGGCATACAAAAATATTGACATGACCAGGGAACGCATCAGTCTGATCTTGGAACCGATTGCGATATTCTTGTCGTTCCAGATGACTTTTAGCTTGGTCATTGCAGCTGTGGTCTGTGCAATCCTGGAAAGTACCTCGGGCTTTGATCCTTCATCTGATACTATAGCTCCCAGATACTTAAATCTATGGACGGTCTCAAGTTTCTTGTTGTCTATGGTAATGTCAGTGCTGATGCCATTGGTATTATTTGTCATCAACTGGGTTTTCTCTGCACTGATCTGCATGCCATATGATGTGGAGGCCTCATCAAGATGTTTTATCAAGCTGACTAGCTCTTGCTCTTGCCCAGCTAGTCCGTCAATGTCGTCGGCAAAACGCAAGTTTGTGATTGTTCTACCTCCGATGCTGACTGTTCCCTCGTGGTCTTCAAGTGCGTCAGCCATTATTCTCTCTAAGAAGATGTTGAAGAGAGTGGGGGAGAGCAGGCATCCTTGGCGTACTCCAACTGTGGTTCGGAACCATTCGCCTATGTTGTTGTCATGGTAGACTGCACTGGTCGCCTTTTCGTAGAGGCATTCTATGGTTCTGATCAGGTTGGCATTGATGTTGTACAGCCTCATGGTTGCCCACAAGGCTGCGTGCCAAACTCTGTCGAATGCCTTCTTGAAGTCCACGAAGACGTGGTAAAGGCCTTGCTGGTGTTGCAGGTATTTCTCACAGAGCAATCTGAGGTTGAAAATTTGCTCTGTGGTACTTCTTCCTGGTCTGAAACCTGCCTGCTCTTCTTTTATTATCTCCTCAGCTTGTGGCTTCAGTCTACTCAGAAGGATTTTTAGCATGACCTTACTTGGATGGCTGATCAGGCTGATGGTACGGTAGTTTTGGCATAGTTGGAGGTTGCCTTTCTTCGGGAGAGTGATGATCAGGGTGTAGGGGGCTCTGGATAGAGGTAGTACCTTTGATGTCTGGCTGCTGCACTCTACCTGGTAGGGTGGACGGGCATCACTGGTCCTCGTCCATCCTCTAAATCTCTCACGTGCTGGCTCCAAGCGCCACACCCCGGGACCTCGCCTCAGCAGGCGTGCCAAACCATGTGAGGGGGTGATGTTAACACTGCATCACTGGGCGAATAACCTCCACGATGCAGGTTACCGGCCAAGGCGGACGAAGTTCCGCAAGGAACTCAACGGCTATGTGTTCAAGACCAAGGCGAACCACCTAGATGGAGGACGTCGGCTGTGGTCTGGCATGGAGAGGGATGGGCTCCGCCATGCGACATTGCCCAAGACACACTAAATGAAGATTACAACCGCAACTCAATCCATACCGGCCCGGTCGTCGCCCGGAACAAGGACCGCGCCTTCCGTCGCTGGCCATCAGGGCGGAGGTGAAAAGTATGTGACTGATGGACCAAAATCCCTACGTACAAGAAAAAATGTTACTATCGGCACCTGGAATGTGAGATCGCTGAGAGCAGCAGGAAAAGTTGCAGAACTAACGTATGAAATGAAGAGATACCGATGGAACGTCCTTGGGCTCTGTGAAGTACGATGGAAAAACCTCGGAGAAACGTCTACCCCAGAAGGCCACAAACTCTACTTCAGTGGCAGTGAAGACAAACATGAACATGGAGTTGGATTCCTCATTCACAAAGACACTGTGAATGCCATCATGGGATGCCGACCAGTCTCTAGCAGACTCATTACTATTCGGCTTAAGGCTTCACCTTTTAACATCACCGTCATCCAAGCTTATGCCCCAACAACTGACTATGATGACGAGGCTGTCGAAGATTTCTATGATCAACTGCAGGAAATCGTAGATCAGACGCCAAAGAAAGACATCATTATAGTGCAGGGCGACTGGAATGCGAAGATTGGAGAGGATGAACACAATAACTGGAAAGGGATATGTGGCCAATACTGCAACCCTGAGACCAACGAAAGAGGTTTAAGGCTCCTAGAATTCGCCAGTTACAACAACCTGAGGGTGGTGAACACGTTCGGTCCACACAAACCATCTAGACGCTGGACATGGCACAGCCCAGGAGAAAAATACCACAGTCAGATCGACTACATCATGGTTCAAAGACGCTTCCAGTCAAGTGTTAACATCGCAAAGACCAGGAGCTTTCCAGGAGCCGACATTGGAAGCGATCATGAGCTTGTAATGATGACCTTCAAACTCCGCCTCCAGAGGATGAAGAAACAGGGCAACATAAGAATTAAGTTCAATCTTGAGAAGCTCAAAGACCCCAACATAGTTGAAAACTTCCAAGCAACGATAGGAGGGAAGTTTGCTCCTCTCCTCGTCCTTGACAATATGGACACCGAAGTAGACACTCTGATCAACAACTTCAACACTGCCGTGACCGAAGCAGCCAACGACATCCTTGGAAAACACCGACCAACAAAGATGCCCTGGGTCACGGAAGAAGTACTAAAGCTGAGCGACAAACGCAGAGAACTAAAGCAAAAGAAGAGTACGGATGAAGGTGCTAAACTATACAGAAAAGCCAACCAACAAGTTAAAGAAGGCATGAGGAAAGCAAAGGAAACATGGATTGAAGAACAATGCCAAGATATCGAAGCAAACCTGCAGAAAAATAACAGCAAAAAAGCCTACCAGCTTGTGAAAGAACTAGCAAGCTCAAAACAAGGCAGAACCACTACCATACAGAACAAAGCAGGGAAATGTCTCACAGAAGATCAAGAGATTCTGCAGAGGTGGACAGAGTACTGCTCCGAATTATACACACACACAACAACAGGAGATCCCAAGGTGCTAGACGTTCCTCCACCAACCAACAACGACAGCTACCCCATCGTGCGAGAAGAAGTTGAAGCTGCAGTAAAATCATTGAAGAAAGGCAAATCGGCAGGAATGGACAACATTCCCTCAGAACTGGTCCAGGCAGGAGGAGAGGCCATGATAGATATGCTACTCATCATCTGCAATAAGATCTGGCGGACAGGTGAGTGGCCAACACCTTGGACCCAGTCCCTGATCATCACTCTCCCGAAGAAATGAGATCTACAGGAAGATAAACAAGGAGATCAGGAATAGGTGCAATGAAGCTAAGGAAACTTGGCTGAAAACAAAGTGCAAAGAAATGGAAGACAAAACGGATCCTCAGGGTATGTACAGACGAATTGAAGAAAATTCTCCACAGAAAAAATACATGCACATCAACTGGTTGCTTAAAATGGAAAGATGGCACGCTTATCATGGAAAAGGACAAAATATTAGACAGATGGGGAGAGTACATTAAAGACCTTTTTGAGGATGACAGAAACGAAGAACACATTATAAAAAAGAACTTTGAAGGACCACCCATAATGAAAGATGAAGTTAGAGTGGCACTGAAAAAGATGAAACCAGGAAAAGCCCCAGGACCAGACAACATTACTACAGAGATGATTGAAGCCCTGGAGGAATTTGGCATAGAAAAAATAACAGTCCTCCTAAATAAAATTTACGACACTGGAAAAATCACCAAAGATATGTCAAAATCAATTTTCATTGCACTTCCAAAGAAGACAGGGGCTATAGAATGCGAACTCCATCGCACAATCAGTTTGATGAGCCATGTAACAAAAATCCTGTTAAGAATAATCATGATGAGAACAAGGAATAGAATCAAAAGAGAAATAGCAGAACAGTGTGGATTTGTGGAAGGGAAAGGAACTATCCATATACATCCTAAGAACTATCATAGTATTTATGCTTTGTTGACTACACCAAGGCTTTCGATCGGGTAAGACATGATGAATTGATCAACCAACTGGAGAGACTCAATGTTGATGGAAAAGATCTACGAATAATCAGAAATATGTGTTGGGAACAAACAGCTGCAATGAGAATAGAAAACAATGTAAGCTCTTTCCAAAATATCAAAAGAGGAGTCAGACAGGGTTGTGTTTTGTCACTAGATCTGTTTTCACTTTACAGCGAAAATATCATGAGAAACCTAGAAGAAGACCCTGGATTAAAGGTTGGAGGGAAAATGATAAACAACATTCGATACGCAGATGACACCGTACTAATTGCAGAAAGTGAAAGAGACCTACAAAACCTTGTGAATATACTAGAAATAGAAAGCAAAGGTGAGGGGTTGGAAATAAACAGCAGGAAGACTGAAGTCATGGTGATCAGTAAAAAACATGAAATCCCCTCATGCAAAATAACAGCAAATGGCACAACCTTGACACAGGTTGATAAATTCAAATACCTGGGAACGATCATTTCATCAGACGGCAGATGCACATCAGAAATAGCCAACAGAATCGGCCAAGCCAAAACAGCATTGAAGAAGATGACAAGCATTCTTACCAATAAATGCCTGTCAATTAACATCAGGAAGACAGTTCTTGAATGTTATATAGAACCAATACTGTTGTACGGATGTGAGGCGTAGACAGTCAACAAACCAAGCCAGAACAAGATTGAGGCAGCCGAGATGTGGTTTCTCAGAAGAATGTTGAGAGTTCCATGGACAGCAAAGAAAACAAAGGAGACAGTCTTGATGGAAGCAGACACAAGTAGATCATTCATAAGGAAGATTAGGAAAAGACAGGCAACATTTATAGGCCATTGTATGAGGAATTTTCCATTGCTTTTATTCTTGCTTTTATTGCTTTTATTCTTTCTCCCCATTTATAGCCATGCGTGTGTGTGTGTGTGTGTGTGTGTGTGTGTGTGTGTGTGTGTGTATGTGTGTGTGTGCGTGCGTGTGCGTGCGTGCGTGCGTGCGTGCGTGCGTGCGTGCGTGCGTGCGTGTGTGTCTGCGTCAGCGCTTAGATTTGATTTTATCAAGATTTTGCGCTATATAAATATTGTAATTATTATTATTATTATTATGAAGGGGGATTTGGAGCACCTGGTCACAACGGGAAAGCTGGAGGGAAAGAGAGCACCAGGTAGACCGAGGGAGAAAATGCTGGACGGACTTGCAGAATTGCTGGGACGAGGAGGGTGAGGGAGATGCTAGGGGCAACGAGAGATAGAGACAGATGGAAGTCCCCATGATCGCCAACGCCATGCGACAGGGCACCTGATGATGATGATGATGATGAGTAGTCAGGCACAAAACAAACAGAAGAAAGCCGCCATCAGTGCAGAGAGGGGCAAGGCAAAAAATCGACAAGCGACACTAGCTACTTGCAGACAGGAAATACACGATACAGACAAGTGAAAGAAGACCGTTCACGTTATAGGAAGTACAGGTGAAAAAATCCAACAAACCTACGCCAACGTCGTTTTTGAATATTACGCTCTAATAATGCTATTCCCGGATCCTGGAAGCAATGGATAAGTAACCGTGACGTAGAGATAAATCTATACAATGACAAAACATGAAGTGATACAGGAGCATACGATACTAAACCAGCAGCAATCTTAAAAATGTTAACTAACAAGGAAACAGCGACCAATTAACCACAATATGTGCATTCAACTTTTGGCTCATAAAACTAAACTTCAAGACAGATCACACTGTTTGGACAATGTCTTGAAACATAACGAAAGGAACTAGATTAAGAGAATTACAACAGAAATTTCTCTACAATATATACCCTACAAATATACTGCTGCACAAAATGAAAATACAAGAAAATAACAAGTGTTCCTTTTGCTGGAATGAAACGGACTACATAGAGCATTTCTTTTTCGAATGTACCCTAGTTCGAAAATTCTGGGAAAAGGTCGAAAAGCGTGTACACTTTTTCACTGGAAAAGTATTCAAATTCACTCTGAATGACATACTGTTTGGTCTTCAAGGTATGACATCAATATTGCTGTAAGAAATACAGTTTACAAAATTCTTCTAGTAGCCAAAATGTGCACCAGCTATGCTAAAAAAACGAATGCCTTAACGCAGCTTTATTACATCATTCATTCCATTAGTCTTTGTACGGCGCTAAATCTTGACAATTCAAATCAAAACGCACTCACGCACCAGGCAAACACATACAATCGACAAAGACTATCTTACAATATTTAATACAAAAAGATTAACAAACTTAGGGAAAGAAGTACTTGTAGAATTCATTGTTGGGAAAAGAGATGGGTTTTTAAATTAGATTTAAAAACAGAAAGAGTAGGTGTTATGCAAAGACAAAGCGGAAGTCTATTCCGGGCTGACGGTCCTGAGACAGCAAAGAGCGCTGACCAACGGTTGATAGTTTAACTCTAGGGACCTGCTGAAGGAAAAGAGTATCTGTAGCTGAGCGCAAGGTGCGAGTTGGCGTATAGATATTGGTGTCGCAAAGATATGATGGAACAGACTGGTGAATAGATTTGTAACACAAGGTATCCAGCTTATATTCGTTTCTTTTTAAGACAGGCAACCGGTGAAGAGAGCGAAAGAGAGGACTGATGTGATGTGATTTTATCAAGATTTTGCGCTATATAAATAAAATATATTATTATTATTATTATCATACTTTTTCTTTCTGAGGACAAGTCGAGCAGCTATGTTTTGTATGCATTGCAGACACAAGAGAGAAGAAGCTGGTAGTCCAGTAAGGACAGCATAACAATAATCAAGACGAGACAAAATTAGACATGTCACAAGCTCAGATGCAGCCTCAGCTGAAAGAGATCTTCGAATGTAAACAATGCGTCGAATCTGATATTAGCGTTATTGGTAGGTCTGAGTCAGAAAAATCTGCATAGAAAGAGTATTGTCTAAGGTCACACCCATATTATTGACAGAGTCAAAGAGAGGGCTGATGCGTCACCTATATGGACAGTGTTCAGTGTGAAAGAGGCAAGTTTATTTTTGATAGCTACAAGAATGGCTTCGGTTTTTTATCACCATTTAACATTTGAAACCAAATGCAAATTAGACAAATGAACCAGTATCACCCTTAATACCTGCTTAAGAAACACATCTGATGGCACACTAACCTGTATAAACACACTTGGCCATCAATACGCACTCATAGTTTACCCACAAATGCGCAAGTGCATTTACCATGGACAGCAAAGAAAACAAGCAGTCTTGAAGGAAGCAGACATAAGATCATTGATAAAGAAGATTATGAAAAGACAAGCAACATTTGTAGGCCATTTTATGAGGAATGGGGAATTAGAGCACTTGGTCACAACAGGAAAGCTGGAGGCAAAGAACACACCAGGTAAACCCAGGGAGAAAATACTAGACGGACTTGCAGGGTGGCTGAGGACAGAGAGGGCGGAAGATGTACTTGCAACGACAAGGGATAGATTCATATGGAGGGCCATGATCGCCAACGCCATGTGGCAGGGCACATGATGATGATGAGAGGAACACGATATCTGAGACATCCTTTGTGCTTAAATGTGTGATCTTTTAACAATTATAATATGAATGTCTGTTCTTACATTTACAATAGTGTTGCATATATCAGTTTACCATAGAACATGCAAATGCAAACACCTATGCATATACACTAGGTCACAGAAAAACCCAGGCAAAATGCTACGTTGTTAATAACTAACGAAAATGATTAACTGTCCATCAATAGATAAACATACAGATAGTATGTTATGAATGACATAAAAGACTGACCAAAAATGTCAAACTGTTCATCTATAGATAAACATACAGACGTTAGATTATAAATAGTATTTCACCAATGTCTGTCAAAACAAACAAAAAAAGAAAAAGAAAAAGAAAAAAAAAGGACCAGCGAAGAATGACAGGTGAATCACCTTGAGAGAGAGAGAGAGAGAGAGAGAGAGAGAGAGAGAGAGAGAGAGAGAGAGAGAGAGAGAGAGAAGAGAGAGAGAAGGAAAAATGTGCTTCGTGCACCTGCATGCAACTGAGGTTCACAAAAATTGTTATCAAGTTTGGTGGAGCGCATGTGGAATTGTCTGAGTCTGATGAATCCCTCTTCAACAAATTCCAAATTCAAAACTGAAATAGGTGAACCTCGAACCAATTTTGTTGGTTTTTCTTCAGGATGACACGGGAGTGTTGTAGATATCGCCATGAATGATATGCCACATTTCCTCCATACTTGTGGTTATAATTACTTTGAAAACCCGTACCGATTGGTCTTTGAGTTGTGTGCAAAGCTCTTGGTTGCTGTCAGAACATGCCTAAAACACCTCAGAACAACTCTTAAGCATTTGCAGAAGATTTCCACAACACCCCAAAACACTCAAAAACATTCCCAAAACTCTAGAACACTCAGAACATACGTGGAACATTCCCAGAACACCCATTGACTTCCTCCAGAATATCCCAGAACATCTATAGAACATCTTAGCTCAATCTAGAAGAGTGCCAGAACACACCTGAAAACACCCTTAGAAGAACTCAGTATACCAGAACGCTTCTAGATCTCTCAAATACCCATGATCAATCTCAAGACACCACAGAATACTCCATAAACAAATCCTACCCCCACCCAAAAGCGTTATTGGAATATTCCTAGAACACCCAGAACACTTCTGAAACACACCGGAACACAAAGCACAACTGAAACTGAAGCACACATATTACACTCTTGCTTTCTCTTGAACATCTCTTTTTTTATTTCATTTCATGTTTGTTTGTTAGTCAGTCAGTCAGTCAGTCAGTCAGTCAGTTAGTTAGTTCTTACTTACTTAGTTCTTACTTACTTATTTACTGACTTACTTACCTACTTACTTACTGACTGACTGACTGACTGACTGACTGACTGACTGACTGACTGACTTACTTACTTACTTACTTACTTACTTACTTACTTACTGACTTACTTACCTATGCAAAACCCGAGATAGACTGACGAAGACATAACCAGTATGAAACCTGGTTTGCCCAGTTGGGAGAGAGTGGTCATTGTTGTGTTGGGCTCGATTACAAGAAATTTGGCTTCTATGAGAAAGGATTTCTTGAAAGTTGATATTTCTGCCCCCTTTGTTTTACAGTTGCGAAAAAAAAGTGGGACGCTATGAGAAAGTGGGTCGTTACAAGACAATTTTGATAACGCCAAAACTCAGCGCGCTATATAAATTGAATAACGGTAATAAATGATAAGCACATAGAGATCTTGATGACAAACAAAAATGACAAAAATGTGTATACGCACTCATCCCCCTCCTCCCCTTCTCCCCTCACACACACGTTTTTACATGCTTGTGCATATACACATATTCCACGCGCATACAAACACACATACACACACACATTGACCACCACCACCACACGTCTATAGATCCTTAAAACACATTGTCATGTATGATTTTTAAGGAAGGGAAGGGGAAATGGAAAATTATCTTTGATTTTAAAGAAGATATTGCTTGAATATGGCAGATAGCATATGGAAGACTTCCAAACTATAGAACCAGCGTAGGAGGAAGAGTGATGTTTCCATTCTGAGTGCGCGAATTTGAGTCTGGCTTGAGAAAAATGTTGTGTGAGTGGCCTTCAGTCCATCAAATTGTAAATGTGTACCTGACTGTTCAGTGCTGGGAAAGGTAAAGGTTCATAATAGGTTGATCTCTTTACTTCGTCCTTATTGTTACAGGACAACTTTTACCGTCATCTCGGAGATCACAAATATACTATTTGTTGTTTTTTTTATACACAAATTTGTTAGTGATATTAATTACTGGGTCGGTGTTAGTGTCAAGTGTGTATATCTGTCTGTTTGTTGTGATTGCAGACATGACGGAAGCACCTATGGAACAGAGGGAAAGCAAATCGTATAACTCTTGGTTGGCAGTTCATAGTCTGTCCAAAAGAACCGAATCCATGCCCTATATGCAGAAGCGTGGGATGGTCTGTGATTGCTGCTATAATAAGTGTCTGGCAAGTATACTGGCACAGTACTGCTAAATCGTTACTGTCATCCTATCCTGTGACTGATACATCTTCAAGGTCATCACACCACTAGGACATCAGACTACTGCGAAGTCATCAGACTACTGCTCGATATCTACGTCTACTGTGTTCCCCGATCTGTCTCCAAGTCGTCAAAATAACATTGGCTAAGTTGAGTAAACAGATTACAGGTAGGTCTTCAAGAACTACATTAGTTTACGCGCTCTGTTATGTGCAATCTTCAAAACAAGACACTACCCACTGTTGATGTAACCAATCAACAAACTGAATCAGGAAACAAGTTTATATCAACCAACTCGTTACATTTACTGGTGTTAATCAACAGTTTACAAACATCCATCCCACCATTGAACCAATCGATCAGTTTTCAACTTGTGTTAATCCAAGTTATTGTAATTTCCCTCAATCTCAGGATCATAATTTTGTCATTCTTCATTTCTCATTCTCTTTTCGTTCGCCGTCTACATGGTCAAGCCATACTTAGCGATGAATGTGGTCGGCTTTTTTCCCGTTTTTGCCGGCTGCCACACAACCTGGTAGTCAGAGAAGTTGCAGTCAGCCATGTCTTATGTCGCTCAATTTATTCTTCATAAGACATATATTTCTTCTTCTTCTTCTTTGAAGAACTAGTAGTAGTAGTGCTTACGACTACTGCTACTACTACTACTACTACTACTAGTGGTGGTGGTAGTTTTAGATATCAGTGACTACTGAGTACTTTGTGAATGGGCGCACGTGTGTCTAGTTTGACAGGTCCATTTCAAATAAAATTAACAACATCACGGAGAAATTTTCTATCTAGGTGAAAAAGTCTACGTATCATCAGAGCTGACCATCAATACAATGAATGAGTCAAGTTTCGATGACGTATGGAAAAGACTTCCACTATAACTTGTAATCGTTTGTTTATATACATATATATACATATATATATATATATATATATATATATATATATATATATATATATATATATATATGTGTGTGTGTGTGTGTGTGTGTGTGTGTGTGTGTGGTGGTCTTTGATTTAATGTCTATTCACTAAAGTGATTTTAGAAACAAAAAAAAAACAACAACAAAAAAAAGGGGGGGGGGGAGTGATAGAGGAGGAGTGAAGAAGATATTTGAAAATTGTCAATTTTGAATTTGAGTAAAGATGATCCAGAAAACAACTGTTTTGAAGAGGGGAAGGTAAAACTAACAAATAATGTTACCATAATTATCGATTTAAACAAACAAACTGACAAACAAAATTAGTAAATATCCGGAAGAAATGAATAAAAAGTAAAACTAATAATTGACTAACCACAACAATGAACAAGTCAAATAACATTTTAAAGGTAATTCGCTATAGGACTTTTTGACAGGCTAACAAAAAATTCATACAGTAATGATGATGAGGCGAATATGTCAGAAACTGTACTCACAGATAGTGTTGGAATATGTCGTTTTACCCTAACGCAAGAAAGAATATGACTATGTGTTATCTTCTTTCCACACAGACACACTATGTTATTGGTATATTTTGTTTTGAATGCATCAAGTTTCCATCTGTACATAAGGGACTGTATAGTTCTGCTGGCATGAAGCTGCTTAAGTATTTTGCTAACTTCAAAGTTCATGTGACATTTATCATACTTTTTCTGTTTTAATTGGAACTGCTTCCAGACGTAGTTGTCCACTAAAGTGTAATTCTCGTGCAACGAGAGAGAAAGCTGGATATTGTTTGAATCTGGTGAGTTATTAGCTCCCCGTTTGGCAGCCCTGTCAACTTTATTATTATAACTAAAAGAACTATGAGAAGGTATCCAGCAGAAAGTAATATCAGTGCCTCTTAAAGATAAATTATGAATCAAGTGACTTATTTCCAGAATCATTTCTGATCTTGTTTGTAATTTTGATAATTCAAGAGCCTGAAGTACTGATTTTGAATCAACGCAAAGAAGTATCTGAAAAATTGTCCTAGGAAGACTTATCAGAAAGTTTAAAGCCATTAATATTGCAAAGAGTTCAGCTGTAAAGATAGATTTATCAAGTCCTATGTAGAAAGATTTTTCAATTTTGAGAGCAGGTATTAAAAACGCTGAGCCTGCTTTTCTTTCAATTACTGACCCATCAGTGTAAATTTTCAAATGATCAGAATATACGTCGTTTATATGACATTTAACCTGACTTGCCAATAAGTTTATATTGTCTCCTTTTTTTAAATTAGTGTGGTGTACGTCAAATCGTGCTCTTTGGAGTTCCCAACTAGGTACTGGCGAAAAGGAAGGTCGTATAGATACAGGATCTACGTCTAGATCAATTCCTGAGCCTTTCATGACGTCAGATGTGTATGTTGCAAGTGTGACCTGTGAAGATATTGATTTAGCTCGTTTTGGAAAGTCGGTATCTGATCTCAGTTTAATTTCTGTTTCTGAGATGTTTTCTACGGTAGTGTTTCTTAACAAAAATTTAGTAGAAGCGACTTTCCTTTGCTCATCAAGTGGCAATAGTTTGATTTCATTATATGTCCGAAGACAGGAAGCATGCATTGGAAGACCCAGTGCAAGTTTGAAACCTTTACAATCTATGCTCTGCAGTTTTTTTAGTAAGTGTTTCGGTGCACTGAAGAAGATTTCTTGAGCATAGGTTAATTTAGATCTAACAAGCGATTTACAAAGATGAACAAGTGTTGATGAATCTTGACCCCATGTCTGTTTGCGAACTATTTTTATGAAATTTAAACTTTTTTGAGCTTTGGTTAATAAGTATTCAATATGCTGATTCCAAGATAATTTTGCTGTAAGGAAAACTCCTAAGAATTTAATCGACTCGTTAAACTGAAGAAGAGTATCTCCCAGTTTGAAAGTGGGAATATTTACTGGGTTAGCTCCATTATTAAATAAAACTATTTGTGTGTGTTCGTTCGTTCTTTGATTTAACGTCTGTTCACCATGAGTGATATTAGACGGGTGTGTGTGTGTGTGTGTGTGTGTGTGTGTGTGTGTGTGTGTGTGTGTGTGTGTGTGTGTGTGTGTGTGTGTGTGTGTGTGTGTGTGTGTGTGTGTGTGTGTGTGTGTGTGTGTGTGTGTGTGTGTGTGTTGTGTGTGTGTGTGTGTGTATAATTTGGAGCTTATAGAGTTAGATATCAATAAAATGTCTGCAATGATTAAAAATGAAAGTCAGTATTCGTCTATGTGTGCAGTCTAGTAATATTCTTTATTTTTTCTTTTTCGCAAACACACATACATATACACGCACATACACAGAGGATGTTCTACAGGGCACAGTGATACAGATTATTATATAATGTTTAAGGGAACTGATTACGAAAGGACAACATTTTAGCATGCAAATTGGGGAACAATTTGAATTAAAACATTTGCCAGTCGAATTAAACTTGGGTAATTCCATCGAAATTAATTTAAGGCGGTCGAAAATACAAGAGGTCCAGTGGATAAACTAGTTCGAGATGACATGAAAATACACTTAAGTTATAGCAAGTAGTCACATTCTATAATTGAAGTGGTTTAAAGACTTTTGGGGTAATACATCAAACCCCATTACTGATTCACTTAACGAAGCATTAGAATGTTTCGACAAAGCTTTAATGACAGCAGCAAGGTGTATGAAGAAGATGATGACTAGATTTCCGAAACAAAGTGCGTGGTATGACCTCGAATGTAGACAGACAAAGCCATGCACTCGAAGTTGATGGAGGAAATTCATAAGAGCAAAGTTGGGCACAGAAAAATGTGAATATAAGGAAAGCTCTGTGGAAGAAAGAAAAGCATATAGAGCACTTTTAAAACAAAAGAAAAGATCGTTTAAAGACGACAAATTAAACAGTCTTGCCCAGAATATTGGAAACCCCTGAACTGCTTTGAGGGTACTAAAGACAACAAATTGTGCAGCCTAAATCAGCCTAACATAAGTGATACTTAGTGCCTTGAGTACTGTAATTTAACGTGTGCTCGGAGCACAGGTTCAGCAGACTTTCAAATCGAGGGTGATGTACCAGGTAAGACAAGTTTGGACAGACCTATAATACAAGAAGAAATACGAAAAGCAGTAATGCATTTCAGATCTAACCTCTAGGCCCTAATGATATCCTTACTGAAACGCTAAAGAAGTCACTGAACATTTTTATAAACATTTTTGACAATGGGCAATGAGGTAAGGCTGATGTAAATAGATTCTACCTAGTGCAACAAACGAATCCAGTCTAACCTTGGAAAAGAAAAGTATCCAAATGAAACAGCTGAAGGAATGAAGGGAAAATCGGAGTACCTGGAGAAAAAAGTTTTAGTCAGATGTGGCTGGAACTGTCTTATAAAGAAGGAATTGAAACAGATGAGAAGAAACGTGTGCAGTCAAAAGCCAAAACTTCTTCAAAAGGAGGGGAGCAGTCAAAGAAGGATGAAACGGGCAGTATCAGCAGGATAAGATATCAAGTGTTAGGATGAAAGTTTATCACTTGTCAGTGAAGCAAGCATGCACATACAACTAAACAGGATTGTATGAACAAATTCATCAAAACTACGCAAACAATGAATACGGATAAAGGAGTCATCATCTGTACACACTGGATATACACACGTCCATACATGTACACATATAATAATAGCGCAAACAGTCTTTGTTGAATGCATGCTCGTTGCGCTTTACAGGAGTACAACAAAGCACGTGCATACACACACACACGCGCGCGCACATGCGGGATGCTGAACCAGAGTACACTCAGCTGTGACCGTTGATCCAAGCTGTCATATACATCCTAAGAACTATCATAGAGAGGTCAATTGAGATGAATAAGGATTTGTATTTATGCTTTGTTGGCTATACCAAGGCTTTCGATCGGGTGAGACATAAAGAATTGATCAACCAACTGGAGAGACTCAATGTTGATGGAAAAGATCTACGAATAATCAGAAATATGTACTGGGAACAAACAGCTGCAATGAGAATAGAAAACAATATAATCTCTTTCCAAAACATCAAAAGAGGAGTCAGACAGGGTTGTGTTTTGTCACCTGAAAACATCATGAGAAACCTACAAGAAGACCCTGGATTAAAGATTGGAGGGAAAATGATAAACAACATTCGATATGCAGATGAACCGTACTAATTGCGGAAAATGAAAGAGACCTACAAAACCTTGTGAATATACTAGAAATAGAAAGCAAAGGTAAGGGGTTGGAACTAAACAGCAGGAAGACTGAAGTCATGGTGATCAGTAAAAAACATGAAATCCCCTCATGCAAAATAACAGCAAATGGCACAACCTTGACACAGGTTGATAAATTCAAATACCTGGGAACGATCATTTCATCAGACGGCAGATGCACATCAGAAATAGCCAACAGAATCGGCCAAGCCAAAACAGCATTGAAGAAGATGACAAGCATTCTTACCAACAAATGCCTATCAATTAACATCAGGAAGAGAGTTCTTGAATGTTATATAGAACTAATACTGTTGTACTGATGTGAGGCGTGGACAGTCAACAAACAAAGCCAGAACAAGATTGAGGCAGCCAAGATGTGGTTTCTAAGAAGAATTTTGAGTTCCATTGGCAGCAAAGAAAACAAACGAGACAGTCTTGATGGAGGTAGGCACAAGTAGATCATTCTTAAGGAAGATTAGGAAAAGACAGGCAACATTTATAGGCCATTGTATGAGGAAGCGGGATTTGGAGCACCTGGTCACAACGGGAAAGCTGGAGGGAAAGAGAGCACCAGGTAGACCGAGGGAGAAAATGCTGGACGGACTTGCAGAGTGGCTGAAGACGAGGAGGGTGTAGGAGATGCTTGGGGCAACAAGAGATAAAGACAGATGAAAAACCATGATCGCCAACGCCATGCGGCAGGGCACATGATGATAATGACTACCAATGTAACGACGAATTAGGTTGTTATACTCGTATTTTTAAAGAAAAATAGATCTAGCGATTACTTTTTATCTTTTCTAGCAACTTGGTTGCTCCTAATAATCAATATTATGACATCATTCAATATAATGACAGCACAGGCAATGAACGCTGTTGATGTTCTCTCTCTCTCTCTCTCTCTGTGTGTGTGTGTGTGTGTGTGTGTGTGTGTGTGTGTGTGTGTGTGTGTGTGTGTGTGTGTGTGTGTGTGTGTGTGTGTGTGTGTGTGTGTGTGTGTGTGTGTATGTGTGTGTGTGTGTGCCCCATGCTTCATCTGCGTCAATAAATCATGGCTGAAAATTTTGATTATGTATAGATATATTTTTCTGTACTTTTATTTAATGCTAGCAAGGAAGAACAGAAATTGTTTATAAATTCAGACTGTAATTAAATTAATTGATTACATACTTTGCACTACAATTAATAACTCCGTCTTTGTGTACACACACACACGCATGCGCCCGCCGGCAGGCACAAACCATGCACTTGCAACACACTTTCCAAGTGACGAAAATATTCACTATAAGGGCATATGAATCCTTTATTGTGACAAAATGAATTCAGAATACTATTCTGAAAGAATATACATGTTTTTGTTTTTGTTTTTCTGCCATAAAAATGAAGACGACTAATCATGTAAAAAAAAAAAGTAACGTGTACAAAACAATCATTCCCCTTTCCCTGATCTTTGCTTATTTTTGAGTGGCACAGATCTGCTCAGTTTGTGTCATTTTTTAAGAAAAACCTAATGATCTCTGTATAGCGTTCAGATTTTCTCAGATGTGTATATGCACAGTTTTGTCCACACTATGCAGGCAGTATACTGGTGCAGTCTGCATACTTCCATTTGGTGGATATGCTTGCTGGGCCAAGCTTCCATATGCCACCAAACACACAAGACATGACTTACAAAATCTTTATAGTGCATATTCGAAATATCTGCATGAGCATTCACACAAAGGGGTTTCAGACGCTCGTAGGTCTGCACACATGCTGACCAGAGAACTTAACAAATTCTCCACCCTTTTTCACCAGGCAGGAGGCACTCAGAAGGGACCAAACCCAGACATTCTTATCACAAGTTTGACATTTACCTGCTTGATTACCGCACCTGTCATTTTGTGACTTCACATTGGTGTGTTTCCTCTGTACGGTGTGTGTGTGTGTGTGTGTGTGTGTGTGTGTGTGTGTGTGTGTGTGTGTGTGTGTGTGTGTGTGTGTGTGTGTGTGTGTGTGTGTCACAGTGTGTGTCACAGTGTGTGTGTGTGCATGAAAAATGGGAAAAGTTGGGGGGGAGGGGAGACAGGGTTGCAGGTTGGGAGTGTATCATGTGCAGTGTTATGGCATATGCCATTTGGTGACCTGTACTGTGGTGACATGTGCAAGAAGAGCAAGATTAATGAAAAATGTTTTTTCTTTCTCCTGTCCATGGAGGCAGACACAAATAGATCACTCATAAGGAAGATTAGGAAAAGACAAGCAACATTTATAGGCCATTTTATGAGGAAGGGGATTTGGAGCACCTGGTCACAACGGGAAAGCTGGAGGGAAAGAGAGCACCAGGTAGACCCAGGGAGACAATGCTGGACGGACTTGCAGAGTGGCTGGGGATCAAGAGGGTGGGGGAGATGCTGGGGGCAACGAGAGATAGAGATGGTTGGAAGTCCATGGTCGCCAACGCCATGCGGCAGGGCACCTGATGATGATGATGATGATGTTTTTTCTAACATTGTTCTATTTGGTACTGTTGGAGCTATCTGCTTTTACAATAGCTTAGGTGTAGTGTTATGTAGTTGTCCTGGCTTTATTCTACGTTGATCTGACTCCACTGAGCGCCCCTAAACTCATTCACGCTAAGCAGCAGTCGTACAACGGTTCCAGTGTCTTGCTCCATTTATTCCCAGCATGCCACTAACTATTTCCGCAGTAACAGTCTTGTTATCGGATTCTAGTCAAATACGACATCCCTCCTTTTCTCGGTAATTAATTTAAACCAAAATTTTATAAAACAGAACATCTGTTTCTAACCTTTAAATTAATATTAAATGTGTAACAACAAAAATTAACGAAACCAACTATTTCTCCTTACTTTGGAGTTGATGTTCAACTTTTTTTCTCTCAAATTTTATTATCATAAATTCACAGTGAAATGTTGTTTTAGAATTTCTTCTGTTCCGTGTGAAAGTCCGCACATGTGAAATAAATGTGATGTTTATAACACAAATGATTTTCACTCGAATAACTAAATTTAAAACTTTATAGTCTGTGTTTCAAAAAATGTCCCTTTCTCATTAATGTTTCTTGCGTTATGAAATGTCAACTTCTTGTCGAATATCTCTTGTTTTAACATTTAACAACTTACATTAGCTAACATTGAATTAGTTAAACAAATAAATGTTTGAACAAATTAAATCAATGTAAAAAAAAACTTATGCTTCAATTAACAATACTAAATTATGTGGTAATGTACTTGTTTTACATTACAGTCTTCACACTTTGAATATGTTTTTGCTTTTGTCTAGTGGGTTAGAGCATGCTTACTTAACCCAAGTTAAGTCACACAAAGTCACTGAATTTTTGTGGTGTTTTCTTGGTTCGTGTGAGTCTGCGTTTGGTAGTTGTATTCTGCTCATCGTTCGCTTCGAATGTCACTGGTACGACTGGTGGGTTTGTAATGTTTCTGGTGTCACTGGGATTAGCAAAGTGTGGTGTAGGACATTTTCTCCGTTGTCTCGTCTTCTCGGTCTGGTGTAGGGGGTGAAGTCTCAGCGGGAACAGCTCCAGCCTCCTCTTCTTTTTCGCGATGAAGATATTTCCTCATGAAGGAGGGGTTATGGCTGTAGACGGCTCCATCTGATGACTGGACGGTAATTTTGCTGCCCTGTTTCTGAACGACTTTGAAGGGTTCAGGGATGAACGGAGTTTGCAGTTTTCCAGTCTTCTCGTTCTTCATGAGCGCCCTGTCTCCAAGACCGATGTCTGAGGATTTTAATGCTCTCCTCTGATCCGCATAAAGTTTTGAAAGTCCTTTTCTTTCAGCATCATGATCTCGGGTTTCTTGATCAATCGTTTCCGTAGTCAGTTGAGGAATTTTCGTTCGAATTTTGCGTCCGAACAGAAGTTCTGCAGGGTTTTTCCTGTCGTTGGGTGAGGGATGCTCGATAGGCAGCGATGTAGGCCAGGATCTCGTCTTTCCAGTCTTTTCCCTCCGCTTTTGCAATCTTCATTCATTTCAAGAGATCTGTTCTGCCTTTCTACTTCTCCGTTGGCCTGAGGCCATCTCGGTGTACTTTTGATGTGTTTCACTCCGTTTTCTTTCAGAAATTTGGCAGACTTCAGATACGAATTGTGGGCCATTGTCAGAGTGTAGAGTCAGTGGCAGTCCACGCCTGGCAAAAACTGTTTTTAGGAAGGATATTATTTTCTCAGCAGTTACTGACTTTATGACAGCAACTTCGTAGTATCTACTGCAGTAGTCAATGATCACGAGGACTGGTTTGCTTGAAGAGCGATGTCTTCCCATGGTCCTTGTGGTAGTTTTGTGCTTTCCACTGGTTCTGGTGAGTTTGGTCGGCTCACGAGTTGGCAACCGTGACAAGTTTTGCAGTATTTTTCTGCTTCTTTCTCAATTCCGGGCCACCAAACTCTGGTTCGCAGATTTTTTGTTCCAACAATCCCAAAATGTCCTTCATGGGCAAGGGCAATGATTCGTGGGCGTAGTTTCTTCGGCACAACGATTCTTAAACCTCTCAGCACTAACTTGCCGATTGTACACAGCTGTGGACTGATTGCTGCGTACAGTTTAAAATTGCTGTCATTCCATCTTCCCGTCTTGAGATTTTCTCGAATCTTTGTTAGTTCTTCGTCTTCACCTGAAGTTCTTTCTATCTCCCTTGTGGTCACTGCATTTGATGTTGCGAATGTTGTGAATGTGTTTCTCTGTTTGTTCGGCCAGTTTTGACTCAGTTGGTGTCGGCGTGAGCAGGCGTGATAGCGAGTCAGCGATGTTGTGTTTTGCATGGGATGTAGACGACTTTGAATTTGTAGGCTTGAAGTCGAAGGACCCATCTTTCTATCCGGGCACTTGGTTTTGAGCGTGGACCGTAGATGACTTGTAGAGGCTTGTGGTCCATCAGCAGATCAAATTCAAGTCCGTAGATGTACGGGTGGAATTTTTCACATGCCCAGACAATGGCAAGGGCTTCTTTCTCTGTTTGAGAGTACCGTCTTGCTACATCTGTCAAGTTTCGACTTGCGTAGTTGATCACTCTGGGTGTGTTCTCATGAACTTGGACAAGAATTCCGGCTATCCCCACTGGTGATGCATCCGTGATGATCTTGGTTTTGGCTTTCGGATCATAATATCCCAGAGTTTCGGCGCTGGCTAAAGCTTTCTTCAGTGACTCAAATGCCGTTCGCTGTTCTGGTCCAAAGATAAACTTCTGGTCCTTTTGTGTCAATTTTCGTAGCAGGTCGGCCAAAGTTGCAAAGTTTGGGATGAATCGCGCACAGTAGTTCGCAAGTCCCAAGAAGCTTCTGACTTCATTTGCTGTTTCTGGTTCTCTGGCGTTTAGGATTGCCTTTGCTTTCTCCTTTGTGGGATGAATCCCGTTTGCTGTCAGTTTGTGTCCCAGGAACGTGATTTCGGACTTTCTGAACTTGCACTTTTCTTTGTTCTGCGTCAAGCCGGCGTCTTGCAGACGATGTAGGGCTTGGTATAATCGTCGATCATGTTCTTTTTTGTTTGGACCGTGAACTACGATGTCGTCCGTCATGTTTGCTACCCCTGGTATTCCTTGGAGAACTTTGTGGATCTCATGCTGGTAGATTTCACTTGCTGTGCTGATTCCCATGACAAGGCATTTGTATCTGAACAGACTGCTGTGTGTGACAAAAGTGGTCAGGTCTCTTGACTCAGGGTCTAATTTTAGTTGATGATAACCTAGTTTGAGATCTAGTTTTGAGAACATTTTGCTTTCACTCATGTCCTGTAAGATTTCATCCATTGTCGGGATCGGATGCCGTTCTCTCATAACGGCTTCATTCACTCTTCGCATGTCAACTCATAGACGAATGTCTTTGTTTGGTTTAGGGACAATCACGACCGGACTGACCCAGGGCGTCGGCTTTTCGACTGGTTCGACGATGTCTTTCTCTAAAAGCTCTTCGATTTTCTCCTGCACTTTTGTACAGAGTCCGAATGGAGTGCGTCTCATAGGCTGAGCGATGGGTTTGACATTCGGATCAACGGTGAGCTTGATCTGACGATCTTTCAGTTTCCCGAATCCAGTGAAGAGTGGTTGAAAATCGTTGAAAATATCAGTTTCTTCATCGTTTGAGGACACGTTCTGAATGTTAATTCCGATTTTGAGAACACCCAGCAACATGACGGTATCCCTGCTCAAAAGCGCTTCACTTTTCTCTTCGATCACACAGAATTCAGCTATGACGCTGGTCTCACCTGCTTGGATTTCTGCGTCGAAGCAACCAATGGTTGTGTATTGGTTTATCCGACGTGTACGGGAACAGCTTTTTGACACATTTTCTTCAAGTATATTTTATCTTCTGTTTTTTTGAGTTCTTTCCACAAATTCTCGTCGATGATATTTGTGTCACTTCCTGAGTCGACAATCATATTAATTGGTATTCCTCCTATCTTCACAGGAATCTTGTTGTTCTTGACGCTTGAGTTGGTAGCAAACACGTACGTTTCATCTTTATCTTCTGAGTGTTTGGTTTCTTCTTCTTTTCTTGTAGCAATGTTTTCACTGTTGACACTGTTTGTCATGAAAGAGGTTTGTTTCGTCTTCTTCACTGTCTGTGTTATCTTCAGCATCCAGTTGATGAACTGTGTTTTTCTTCTTCTTCCATAGAAGTGGGTTTTCGGCTTCTGGAACTTTTCCTTTCCGTTTTTTTGTTTTGTTTTTTGTTTTGTTTTTTTTTGTTTCTCTCAAAGTTTTTTGATCGGCACATTGCTTGAAAATGATTGGCACCTCCCGTATCTTGAGCAAGTTTTCCCCCTGGCAGGGCAGTTTGGGTCTCTGCCATAGTGATTTCCACCACATCGGTAACACTGAGTGAGTCTTTGAGAGCTTTCGGGCTTGGCACTTTTAACTTTGGACACACTTTCTCCCTCTTCGGTCTTCATTTCCTGGGCTTGATCTTCCACAGTTGCGAAAGTGGCTGCAATTTTGAGGGCATTAGCCATATCTAAGTCGTCTCCCCTTTCTAAGAATTTCTGTCGCAATCTATTGGGCTTGCACTTTTCCACAACTTGATCGCGGATCTGGTTTTCTAGATCATCAACTCCAAAGTCACAACCATCTGCTTGTTGACGTAAGCGTGTAACGTATTGTGCTACTGTTTCTTCTGGGAGTTGTTCTAATTTTCTGAATTTGTGACGTAAAAATGTTTTGTTCGGTTTGACGTTGTAATGTTTTTTTTAGGGCTTTCACTGTTTTGTCCTAGTCTTTTACGTCTCCTGTGTTTTGTAAAGTCTTGAAAGTGTCTCTTACTTGCTTTCCTGCGGTGTACAGTAGAAATGCGCGTCGTTGTTGTTTGTTTTCGTCCGAATCTTCGTCAATAAATAGTCCAACACTGTCTGCATATGATTCAAACTCTTCCAGCCATGTTGTGAAGTTGAGCGATACGGTTTGTGCTACACCTGTTGTGTTGAATGGCTGTGGTCTCCCCAACAGGTCATTTATGTTTATTCTCGTCGCCATTGTAGTGTTCTATGGTTGTCCTGGCTTTACTCTACATTGATCTGACTCCACTGAGCGCCCCTAAACTCATTCACGCTAAGCAGCAGTCGTACAACGGTTCCAGAATCTTGCTCCATTTATTCCCAGCATGCCACTATTTCCGCAGTAACAGTCTTGTTATCGGATTCTAGCCAAATACAATAGGGATAAGTGTAAACACAATGACCATAAATAAGCGCTTTTTCTAACATTCTTCTGTTTAGCACTGGTTGAGTATAAATCTGCTTTTACAACAACATTAGAGATGAGTGTAATTGCAATGAAAGATACATGTTTTTATAACATTCTGCTGTCTACCACTGTTGTGTTAGAGTTATCTACTTTCACAACAGCATTAGGGATAAGTGTGATAATATCCTTTCTTCTTCTTCTTCTTCTTGGCGTACGCTGCTACAGATAATATCCTTTCAAAGAACACCAGTCCTTAAACACTTAAAATGTAATGCCACATTTTTCATTATATATGTTAGGCATGATAACTCCACAATTCCTATTTTATCTACCAAGCCAGAAGCTTTTATCATACTTTGTCTTGCTTATGTGCTGGGCCCCATGAGAGAAAACCAGATTTGATTGCCCATCTATATGTATGTGTCTGAGAGCAGATATGTATGCGCGTGTGTCTGTTATGGTGTATAAACATACTTTATTTTAAAATCTAAATCACCTCTCTCTCTCACTCTTTCTCTCTCTCTCTCTTTGCCCTCCACCCTTCCTTCTCTATGTCTCCCTCCCTCCTTTTCTTTCACACACAACCATGATGACCAGCCAATAGGTCTTACCTCATAATTCTAATTGATATGCTAACGAAATGCTGATGCAATTCATCACAACCACCAGAGCAGGGGGGGGGGGGGGGTTCAAATACTACCATCCTATTGGTTCCAAATCAAACAATTAATCATTGGCAGTCCTGAAGTACAGAATTCAGGCTTGTCTCTTCCATTTGGTGATCTCTACTGTGGTGACATTTGCAAGAAGAGCAAGAACAATGAAAGAACAATGAAAGATAAAATCCAAAACAAGTGTGACAGCCCGCGTTCAAGCAAACAGGAACCATAAAAAAAAACACGAAAAAAGAATATGAACGCGTATTTAATACAACAAAACAAGACAGGCGAAAATTTCCGCCAACTGGCCTTTGTCAAGCGTAAGGTTACAAACAAACAAACACTAGACACACAAAAAATTGAGAAAAAGACTGAAACTTCCCTGCTGCTGTCTTCAATGAGAGAAAAGGAACAAACTGACTAAGATGACATCATAATGTGTTTTTGAGTAAATATGATGTCAGAGAGGAAATGAGAACTATGACGCACTAGCGAAGAGTAGTGTTTGGAATGTAAAGGATACCAGTATTACATAATGCAGAAGAGAAAATATGGCATATGTTCGACAGAATGGGAAAATATTTAATCAAGAGGTATTAAATAATACAGAAGAGAAAATATAGGCATATATTTGACAGAATGGGAAAATAAAAAATCTAGAGGTATGGCTGATGTAAATGGATCGTGCCTAGTGCAATGAATCCGGTCTGACCTTGGCATAGGAAGAAAAACATCCTAAACCAACAGCCAAGGGGCTGAAGGGAAAACCGGAGTCCCCTGAGAAAAAACCCGTAGTCAGACGTGGCTGGGCCTGTCTTGTGAAAGGAGAATTCGAACAGATTGAATTTAAAATAAAAATGAAAATAAAAGTAAAAATAGAAATAAAAATAAAAAGGCATATGTGCAGCCGCAAAGCCAATACCTCAATGGGATGGGGAAATGGTGATAATATGATCTATTTCAGTAAAACATCATCGAGATAAAACATATAATGGACTCAAGGGCACATTAAAAGAAGACAATAGCTTTTACAATAGCATTAGGGATAAGTGTAAATACAATGAACATAAATAAGTGTTTTTTCTAACATTCTTCTGTTTAGCACCAGTTGAGTATGAATCTGCTTTTGCAACAACATTAGAGATGAGTGTAACTACAATGAAAGATAAATATTTTTCTAAGATTCAAGCGATTGTTTGCACCCTGCAGATTCTGGACTTCTATATTGTCTCTCTTCACATTAATCTTTCTGAATGTCAAAATCAGTCTTTTTGCTTTCTTCTTCTGTTTGTATTTAATCTTGCGGGTACTCCAAGGTTGTAGACCACCGTGCAGCTGGGCTTGTGTGATTTCTTGATTTGGCATGGGGAACACTTAGATCTGAAAAACAGGAAGAAACTTATTTCATTTGCCTTTTCATTTGTTTACATATCTATTCATTATGATGATGAAGATGATGATACTGATAGTGATAACAACAATAATGATAATAGTGATAGTAATCATAATGATATAATAAATAGATAAATAAATAAATGAATAAGTAAATAAATGATATAATATAATCATCATCACCACTATCAGTTTCTGCCGCCTGTGCAAACACAATCCACCCTTGCTCCCCAGCAGCTTCTCTCACCAGGATAGGCCTATGTGGCCTTGACCTTGATGAGAAACTAGACAGTGAACTGCAAGGCTAGATCTATTTCCTTAAACGCTGCATCCATTATACATTTTTCGTTCGAAAATTTATCAGCAACTAATCAAAAACAATTTTTAAAAAATTACGTCATTCACGACATTTCTAATGTTTTGCGTCCACAAAACAGCATTTCATAGCAAAAATTGCAGTTGATTCGGGCCTCCGAACTGAAGTCTCGTTCGACATTTTAATTAGGTCAGCTGGCGATACGTAATTCCCAGCAGCAGGCTTTTGCTTGCCGACACTTGGTGCGTTTGGTCGACTCGTACATGAATTGTTTAAAACTCAGTGACATATGACATACATAACAAGGTAGAAAAAGGGTTTCAAAAAACAACGAAAATCGTACTTACCTTGAAACTTGACATATGCAGTCCCAAACTAGATATGGGCAAGAGCACGTATAGCCAGACTTCCATACATGGACACATCCCTATCGAAGGGGCACGTATCGATAAAATCGCGCGAGAAAATGCGAGACGTAGTCGGTACGTCACGTATCTGGCACGTATTGGATACGTGACGTGTAATCTAAAGGTCTCTAATGTGGGTATACACGGTGCCACGCCCACATAGTTCTCTGCAGAAGCTGTCATATTCATATTCATTTCGTTTTGTCACAATAGATATATCAGTGAATCTTGGGCTGCTCTCCTCGCCGCAGTGTAGCGCCACCCATTTATTTATTTATTCACTTTTTTACCAAGACTTCAGAAAGGCAAGAAGGTTAAATGGCCTTCAAGAGGAGGGACCTTTGAAATGAATTTATGTCTCCTGTATTTTATACCAGGGCAGCCAGGTGATTGCCCTGCTCTTCACGATTTTCAACTACCGTTGGATCTTAAGTGTGCACAGGTTAGAAGGCGCACGCGTCCGACTCGTTTTTCATCCCCTTCCGAGGGACTAGACATTCAGTTTGATTTTCTGGTCAAACTGAGATGAAAAGTCGAGGCTTCAACGGCATGAAGGCACACATGCATGCAGTAAATCGATCATGTGTATCTAAAGAAATGCAAATACGGTGATGCAAACAGGGAATAAACAACATGAACACTGAAACAAAGTAACTGTACTGCATTCTATAATAGATATTCCTGCGGTTTGTCATTGAGACCACATGACTTTCGTGTTCCAAGTTTTTCTATGAGATGGCATTCCATGTCTTTTTTTTTTTTTTACTCTGCCAATATCAAATTCGAAATTACTCTAAAATGATATTGCGCCACCCCTTGCATTAGACTGAGATGATGCCAAGAAACATTTAGTTCCGATTCTGATGAGACATGTTTCCAATTTCACGTTTAATTGACTGCCCTAGAGACAGTAAACGCTATAAACACTATTCTTTGAAAAAAAAATAGCAGTAGGGCTTCCGGGAATCATGATCTGCATGGAGTTACTGGCGGAAACAACTGCTTGATAGGGGCTTCTTTTCTGAGGATCTTCTGTTATCCGGCTCTCCCCAGAGTATCTTGCTACTAATACACTGACTTCAGGGAATAGTCTGGAAGACATCCGGGAAAGACCCAATGACGCTGGGAAAAGACTAGGTTTATGGTATCTATGGGCTGGATACCCACCCTGCCTTTCTTCAACTTGATTCAAGTTCCGTAGAGGAAAGAAGCTCCCGGGAGTCACCGCAAGAGGGGGAGGGGGTGGAGAATGACGAATCCATCAGTGTCAACCCAATTACCCATCGTATAAGCCTGATCAGGAAGTATCTCTCTGTCGAAACAACTGCAAAACTCGTTCTCTCCTTTCATAATGTCTCGCATTGACTATTGCAATTCACTCCTGTCTGGTCTTCCTGCCTCCACCATTCACATCCTGCAGCGCATTCAAAACAATGCTGCACGCCTTGTACTAAAAAAGAAAAAAGCTGACCACATATCTCCTCTCCTGGCACAACTTCACTGGCTCCCTGTATCAAAGCGCATACAGTACAAACTAGACACCATGTGCTACAAAAGCCTCAATAACGCAGCCCCCGATTACCTGTCAAGCCTACTTGAGATCTATGTTCCGCTCTGCCTCCGATCCTCTGACTTTTCGCTTTCCACGCACTAAGCTCAATACCTATGGTCCACGAGCCTTCTCTGTTTCTGGTCCACTTTCCTGGAACAAACTTCCTCTCTCTGTCCGTCAGCAACCTACTTTTGTCTCCTTCAAGTCCGCTCTCAAAACTCACCTTTTCTCCTTTGCATAAAATCCTGACCTCACTCAATTCCCTCTGCAGCCTGTCTCCACTCGGAGGGGAATCACATTGTAATATATAATTGTATATAATATGCTCTCTATAATTTTCCATTGCTTTTATTCTTTCTCCCCATTTATAGCCGTGTGCGTGTGCGTGTGCGTGTGCGTGTGCGTGTGCGTGTGTGTGTGTGTGTGTGTGTGTGTGTGCGTACGTGCGTGCGTGCGTGTGTGTGCGTGCGTGCGTGTGTGTCTGTTTTAGCGCTTAGATTTGATTTTATCAAGATTTTGCGCTATATAAATAAAATATTGTATTGTATTGTATTGTATTGTATTGTATTACGACTGATGATCTACAGTGAATCACGAGAATGATACAAATGGAACTCACGTGTGTCTTTGGAAGGAATCTCTGCCAAGCACGGCATGAAAATCCGCAGGATAAAAAGGGTTTGCGTATTCTCATTTAACAAACAGCAGCGCACTGTGCCAGAAGATAAGATGTCATAAAATCAAAGGTCAGGAAAGGGATGAAAACACGAGTGTCCCTTCTGGCCTGCGCATGCTTTAAAATCAAACGGCAGTTGAAAATCGTGAAGAACATGGCTTTCACCTTGCTGCCCTGGCATAAAAATATTGGAGAGACAGGTTTATTTACCAGGTCCCTCTCCTTGAAACCCAATCACCAAGACAAAGTGAGTGAAAGAAAAAGTAAAAACCAGAGGAAAGGGGAAAGAGAACAGAAAAAGAGAGAATGTGTTGGAACAATGTGTGTGTGCGTGCGTGTGTGTGTGTGTGTGTGTGTGTGTGTGTGTGTGTGTGTGTGTGTGTGTGTGTGTGTGTGTGTGTCTGTGTATGTGTCTGTGTGTGTGTCTGTGTGTGTTCGTTCGTTATTTCTTTTAACGTCTATTCACATAAGTGCTTTTAGACAACAACAACAAAAAACAAAAAAATAGGTGGGACTGACAGGTATAAAAGAATCGGGCTGGATCAAAGAAAACGACCTACGGGACTGTGCAGTAAATACCTAACAATGTGTAAATACAAAGTAAAATCAGTATGTTTCTGTTCTAAATTTGTAAATGATACATGGAAATAAGGTAGCATTTGCTGACAACACAAAAGGTGTTTAATTGTTATATAATCATTACAGATACATTTAATTGTTTTACTGAACTTAGTTCGAAGTGAGTTGAGAGATAATCTGTAAGCTAAAGTTATCTCTGATCTCGTAAAACCCTGGTAATTTACGATGAAGGGGCGAAGGTCACGTTGAGCTTTTACTGTGTTTTCTAATTTAGCATTCATATCATGTTCAGAGAATGGTACTTCAAGTTTAGTACTGCCAGTCCTATTCAATGCTGCACTTTTAGCTATTCTGTCAACCCGATCATTAGGTATGATACTACAGTGTGATGGGATCCAACAAAAAGTAACTTGTGTATTATTTGTTATTAAACAATGAATTAGAAATTTTATCTCATAGATTAACGTACTATTTACTTTATATTCGCAACTTTTTAAGGATTGTAATGCAGATTTCGAATCTACACGTAATAAGATACTAAACAAAGGTATGGGTAGATCTGCTATATATTTCAGTGCCATCAGAATGGCAACTAATTCAGAAGTGAAGATTGAATGCCCCCGTCCTAAAGAGTAAGCCTTTTCTACTTTAAATTTTGGAATTAGAAAGCCAGCGCCTGCTGAACCATCATCTAGAACAGAGCCATCAGTAAATATTTTCAAAAAAATTAAATATTTTGTATGTAGATGTGACAGAACGTCAATTGTTAACAAGTGTGGATTAATATCTTTTCTCAAGTCGTTATCAGTGTAATTGATATCAAAAGTTGCTTTGGACAATTCCCAGGGAGGTAGAGGACAACATATCATCTTAGGTGAAACTTTGTTAGGTACTACGCGGGAAATTTCGAAAAGCTCATTTGTGTAAGTGGATATTGTTTCTTGTGCCTTTATTGTTCTTGCTCTCTTGGGGAAATGAATGTCAGACCGAATTTTAAGTTCCGTATCAGCATAATTAGCAACTGCATTTGCTCTAACTATATATTTAGCAGCTGATAACTTCCTCCAATCTTCCAAAGGAAGGATACCGGCTGTTTTATATACTTCTTGCGTTTTTGTATATACCGGTACCCCAAGAGCACATTTAAATGCTTTACTATCTAAGCTTTGAAGTTTTTTCAAATAGCATTTTGGAGTTGAAAAATACACCTCTTGGCCATAAGCCAACTTCGATCTTACTAAAGCTGTTACAAGATGTAACAACGTTTTAGTGTCTTGTCCCCAAGATTTATGCAGCCGTTTATATACGTAAAGACGTGGATTATAAAATCATTCCACCTCCTGTGCCAACGGACACTGACGGTGTTTATTGTGTGGCTGTGAAAGTGAAAATTAACTCTGTGTCAGCTCTTAACATCCTGTCTGTGTACTATCCACGTGGCCCTGATGGAGAAAACAGTGACTGGCTACGGACTTTAAAATTTAATGAAAAATGTTTGATCACCGAGGATTTTAATGCTCATTCTCCATTCTGGAACAATCGTTTTGTTGAAAATGTCGTTGACTCTGGACTAGTCTTGTTAAATGACGGTCGAGTAACCAGAATTCCAGACAATCCTAAACATAAGGCTTCTGCCATTGACTTAACTTTGTTATCACCTGACCTCGTCATTAATTGCGTGTGGGATGTTACATCCAACTCCCTTGGAAGTGATCACCTGCCAATTGTTACAGTTATAAGTGAACCGTTTGATAACGCACCAGAACAGGATGATGTTATTCCTAGATACATGTATAACCGTGCAAACTGGGTAACATACCGTAAGATTTTAAAGGAAAAAGATTGCAGGTTTAGCGAAAGCGATGATATTAATGATATGTATTCACACTTCACAAACGCGCTACATGAGGCAGCAAATAATTCAATTCCAAAAATGAAAACATTCAACAAAAGTAATTATGTTGGAAATAGTTGGTGGAATCAATTATGTGAGGAAGCGAAGAATGAAAAAAAGAAAATGTATAAAATCTATTTAAAAACTAAATCTCCAGAAGACCATTACAATATGAAGGTGGCAAAGATTCATTCAAACAAAGTTATAGCCCAAGCCAAAAAGCAATATTGGTCAGATTTTTGCTCTCAACAAATATCCGGGCCCAAAGATCTTCCTAAGATTTGGAATAAGGTCAAAGAAATGAAAAATGGTTTTCATTTACCCCGGTTTCCTATTAAGATTAAAGACAAAGAATTTCCTTCGTCATCTGAGAAAGCTAAAGAATTCGTACAGTTCTTTTCGAGAGCAAGTAATTCTGGTAGCTTGTCTACACCAGTAACGGAGAAAAGACGGGAAATTGAAGAAACAGAAGAATACTCAGATCCTTGCCCCGATAGTCACATGTACATAAATTCGAAAATTACGTTACAAGAACTTAAAGATGCCCTTCTGTCGTTGAGCAACAAAAAATCGGCTGTAGGACTGGATGGCGTTTCGTATACCCTTTTAAATCATTTACCTGAGAAATGGATTGAATACTTAGACAATATCATACTAAAATGCTGGGAAAATGGTTGCATACCTGACATTTGGAAGACTTCAATTGTGTTACCTATACCAAAAGTTAATAAACCCCTCTCTGATCCAGGTAGTTACAGACCTATCTCACTTACATCCCATGTTTCAAAACTCATGGCAAAAATTGTATTGAATCGACTTACTTTTGTGAGAAAAATAATATAATACCTATTAACCAATCTGGGTTTCGAAAAGGTAGATCGACGACAGATCATTTAGTCTAGTTAACAACTCAAATTAAAAATCAGTTTGCTAGAAAAAAAAATGTCTTAGCTACCTTTTTTGATCTTAAAAAAGCGTACGACAAAGTCTGGCATGCGAGACTTTTGTTGAAATTAAAACACATAGGTCTAAATGGTAATCTTTATTTTATCAAAGCGTTTATAAGTGACCGCAGTATCGTCGCTAAAATAGGTAATACATACTCTGAAAAACGATCTGTAAACATGGGAATTCCACAGGGTTCCGTAATATCTCCTTTATTATTTAGTATTTTGATCTATGACCTGCCAACACAAGTCTCAAACAATGCAAACGTAGCTCAGTACGCTGATGATATAGCGATTTGGATGAATGTTTCGTTGAAAAGGAAGACTTCCTTAAGAGAATTAAACTACATTAAAAAGGTCATTAAAAAGGTTATAGGCATGGTCATAGTTGTGAAACGGCCCTTGTCCGGATTGTAAATGATCTCCTTTCTGGACTGGATGATGATAAAATATCTGTTCTTGCTCTCTTAGACTTATCAGCTGCTTTTGATACTATCGACCACTCTATCCTCTTGAGCAGACTTGAAATTTCTTTTGGTATTCGTGGCACTGCACTTGCATGGATCGCTTCTTATCTGACTGACCGTACATTGAGAGTTTGTGTGAATGGTGTTTATTCTGACTTGTCACCCCTGAAGTACGGTGTACCGCAGGGTTCTGTGCTAGGCCCAGTCCTCTTTGTGCTGTATGCCTCTCCTGTGTCCGATGTCATCAATGGTCACGCTATGTTGCACGAAAGCTTTGCCGATGACACTCAACTTCATCAGTCAGCCTCCATTGCTGAAATTGACTCGTTGATGGTACGGACGCAGGAGTGCATTGCAGACCTAAAGACCTGGATGACTCTTAATAAGCTTCAACTAAATGACGACAAGACCGAGCTCATGTTAGTCTATCCGAAAAAACTTCAACACTCTGATCTTCCTGATTCTATGCTGATCAATGACATCCCTGTTCCTTTCTCTTCAGCAGTTCGAAGTCTCGGTGTGACCCTTGACCAGTCTCTTTGCTTCCAACAACATATCTCTAATGTCTGTAAGGCTGCCTATTTGGAACTGCGCAGGATTAGTTCAATTCGTCAGTACCTCTCCAGTGAGGCAACGAAAACACTTGTATGTGCTTTTGTTCTGTCTAGGATAGACTACTGTAATTCACTCCTGGCAGGGATTCCAAAATATTTGTTAGACCGACTCCAGCGAATCCAAAACAATGCTGCTAGGCTCGTCTGTAAAGCTTCTAGATCTGAACATATCACTCCTCTTCTTCGCTCTCTCCATTGGCTTCCTGTACCTGATCGTATATCGTACAAAGTATCTACTTTGACCTTTTCTGCTGTTTGTGGTTCTGGCCCAGAATATCTTTCTGAACTACTCCCAGTGTATACTCCATCCCGCCAACTGCGTTCCTCTTCTGACACTCGACTTCTCACGATACCATCTGCAAGAACTAAGACTTATGGTGAAAGGTCCTTCTCTTTCCAAGGTCCCAAAATATGGAACAAACTCCCTGGCAGCCTTCGTCACTCTGACTCCCTCGTCTCTTTCAAATCTGGTCTAAAGTCACATCTCTTCTCGAAGAGCTCGGATACGACTTAACAGAAGACATGTCTGTGAGTCACTATCACATGTGCATAAGCGAGTGTGTGCATGCATGTCAGTGTGTATGTGGGGGGGAGGAGGGGGGATAAATGTAGCTGTGTGCACGTGCGTGTATATTGTGTGAGTGGAAAACTTGGACATTGCTTAGTCTGTTAGTGACCGTACTTAGAATGTGTGTAAGTAAGTGGGAATGTATTTTATGTGCTTGTGTGTATAGGATGCTGACGTATGTGCGCATGTTAAACACGGTATTTTGTATCGGTTTGCTACCCTCTGTTGTCTAATGACTAGAGTGTTTGTGTCGATTTTGTAATGCAATACTATTTTGTATGTTATTGCTCATGTCATGTTTCTTTTTGTCTACAATGCCATGTCTATGTCCACGTAATGTGCTACAATTGTGTATAGATCTAGCATCGATTTGTGAAGCACCTTGAGCAGTTTGTCTGGATAGTGTGCTCAAAAAGTACCCATTATTATTATTATTATTATATTTCCACGTATTTGACGGATAACGGTCTAGAAATATCCAATGAAAAGACTCACATGATGCTTTTTGATAATGGTCTTAGTCCTAAAGAGTTACCGTTGATTAAAATTGATAATGAGGAACTGAAATATGCTACTCAGGTGAAATTTCTGGGAGTACACTTGACTTCTAGTTTACAGTGGAAAGAACATATTGATGCCTTGTTATATAAAGCTATGAAAAGCTGTAACTTAATAAGAATTATAAGTAAATTTGTGTGTGTGTGTGTGTGTGTGTGTGTGTGTGTGTGTGTGTGTGTGTGTGTGTGTGTGTGTGTGTGTGTGTGTGTGTGTGTGTGTGTGTGTGACAGAGAAGATGACAACATGGGTGACTCGCCTATCACTCTTGAGCCTACCGTAGCTCAGCATCTTTTGTGTGTTTGTGTGACAGAGAGGTTGGAAGACGGCTTGGGTCAGGGGTCACACGCCTCATTCCCCTCCTGTCTTCCCCCTCCAAGTTTGCGTGTGCTTTGTGTCGTGGAATTTTGGTCGTTTTTGTGTGATTGCTTTGGTGAATGAGAGTGTGTGCCTTGATTTGATTATTGAATCAACATTTGGCACCTTATAAATGTTATTATCATTTGGAGATATTGTACATGCAACACATAGGGACCCCTATGAAATAAAACAGCCAAAAATGAAAACGCTTCTTCAGAATTCCAGACGTCAGCGTCAGACGGATACCATCAGGGAAATATTGATGATCTTCAAAATTGAGAAGCAAGGGTTAGAAAAACTATGGAAGAACTGAAAGGGAAACAGTGCCCTCCGCACAGCAGATTCAGCATGGACAGTCAAACTAACTAAGCCTATGGGGACATAGCGACTGAGACGGAAAGAACAGCTCGGGTAGTCCTAAAACTGACTTTGTTGAAGCTGTAGATGAATTTATGAAGAAGCCTGAAAATGAATCGGCTGAGGACAGTTCTTTGGCGGTTTGATGTACAATTTCATGGAATACAACCTGAACACAAAGAAGACAAGATGAAAGGGTCAACTACCTGCTATACGTAATTCTCTTGATATTGTGAAACAATTGCAGTCCAAGAAGGATTCAGCAGATCCACTAGAGAGCAATTTTTGATGTCAGATCATCTGTTTGCAAAAGCGAAGATACCTCCCACAGACAAAGTTTGTCTGTGGCTTGGTGCAAACGTGATGCTTGAGTACACACACCAGATGAAGCAGACAGCCCGTTGGAGAAGAACTTGACCACTGCAGTCAAGACCCTGGCCCAGGTGGAAGAGGACCTTGGATTTCTCAGGGATCAGATGACCACTTTAGAAGTCTATACGGACGAGTGTACAATTGGGATGTGAAAAGGCAGCAGGCAGAGAAGGCAGTGAAGTCCTAGTGTACTCAGTGTCAAATATTGTCTCTTTGTGCTGAGTGACATGACTGGTTGGCTGGTGTTGTGTTCCCATTCTACCATCAAAGCCGATGAAGAGAAGGGGTTAATATCAAACCCTTTCTCTTAAGATAATCCATTCCTTTACCACAGAGATGGAGCATCATTCAACAGTTGTCAGGTTACCAGGATTAGCACACTGTTGGAGGTTTAGCTGTAGACTATTGGATGTCTTGATATTTACTTTGCTTTTGTTTTTTAGCTTTGCACCTGTTCAGTTTATGGGGTAAGTGTAAGATAAGGTAGACTGCTTTGCGAATGTTGATCATCATGAATGTAAAGAAAATGATGATCTGCATCGTTATGCATGTTAAATCCTGTTGAATGAAATATGAGGTTGTTTTTATTCTGTTGCTGTATGTTTGGTGAACAAAGAGTTCATAGCTAGTTCCTGACTGTGTCATGAAACCTTCAGACTTTGAGCTCTTTGACAAAACCACATGATCAGCAAGATTTGTGATCCAGTTGACACTTGGTAAGCAGTAGAGATTAGATCCATCAGTTCAGACTGTATGAATCATATGCTATCATCATCTTTTTCATATGATTGCAAGCTTCCTTATTTACTATTCCTACTCAACAGATTGTTTCTAATATGCAGATACCTTGAAAATTTAGTAAGTAGCTTGGATTAACACAAGTACAGAATTTCATTTAACACAAAGAAGTGAAATACGTCTAATCTTCTACATGTGCAAGTGCCATTTAGAATTTCCACTGAAGAAAATGAAGATTTCAATGTTATTATTAATTCTGATATTGAATGTGCAGATGAGTGAAAATACAAACTTGTAATGAAAAACGACAGGGCTCAAAGCAATTCCATGTCAGGTAACCTCTGCAGTTCGCATTTAGATATCTGATTATCTGTTAAGGTTCCATTCTAGAATTTGCTTTCTTGAAATCCTGAGGACATGTTATGCACATTCTTACGTGGTTGTGCGGCCACACTACAAGTTATGAGCTGCGCTGTGAGCTGCACTGTAGCTGCGCGACGAGAACTATGACGCTGATTACTGTATAGGCGGCCACACCATGAGCGATAACCGCGCGGATGGTGCTAGCGGTGAGCGACGGAAATGTCCCCGGTATTTATCGTCGCTCACAGCTCGAGCGGTGTTTCTGTCAGTGGTTTTTCCAGGCCCCAACCGGACGTTTATGGAACTGCCGCGATAAGCAACGCAGATTCAGCGGCTGGCGTAGTAGTATTTGCAGGGACAGAAAGGGAGGGACTGGTGAGCGCGCATGAGGCACGTGTGTGAACATGTGAATGTTTTGGCTTAATGCTACGTTTACACGGACGTGCAACTGCTCGTGCAAGTCCCCTCTGTGCAACTACGTGCAACTACTTAATTGCACGAAAGAGCCCCCGTGTAAACGCGAACGGTGCAAGTACCGTGCTGCAAGTGAGCGACGCCTTGCTCCGCCCCTTTTTTGGTGACGCAGGCCGCGTGTGCGTGCCAGTGGCTGAGTTTGTCTGCCGGCTAGTTGACTCGGCAGTCGCACATAGTCGCATCGTCCATCGCTGCAACTACCTGTAGTTGCATGTCGAGTTGCAGGGCTGGGCTGCAACTACCTAAATTGTCCCGGTCTCTGCCCGTTTTCGCTGTCTGTCTCTCTGTCTGTCTCACGTAGGGTTAATGTTAGGTTGGGGTTAACTCTACTCTCTCTTTGTCTCTCTGTATTTGTACCTTCCAGTGTTATTCTTTCGGGGTTGTTCCAACAACTTTGCAGCAACTTTGCAGCAACTGCAGCAACTGCAGTGCTGTTATTACTCCCTGAATGTATAAAAGCACAGTGTTCGAGGGAGTTTCTTCATTCCATCTTGAATCTTCACTATGGACCCGTTGCTGCCCGTATGGATTGCACGCTATCACCATGACCTGCATCACCATCATGACCGCCACGTTGCCCCTGGGGAGGGGAGGAGGCGACGCCAGAGAACCGTCTGGGTTCGAAACTGGCTCACGGAGGAGAGGAGGAGGGAGTTGGGCTACTTCTACACCCTGCTGAACCTGAACATGAACGACCTGGACCAAGATATGTTCCGGAACTACACCAGGCTGACACCAGACTTCTTCCTGGAAGTCCTGGACAGGGTGCGCCTGGCGATTTCCAAGGTGGACACTAACATGCGGCTTTGCATCGAACCTGGGGTGAAGCTGGCGATCACTCTGCGGTTCCTGGCCTCAGGAGACAGCTACAGTTCCCTGTCCTACGCCTTCAGAGTCGCCAAATCGACTATCTCCCTGTTCGTGCCCAAAGTCTGCACCGCCATCTTTGAGGCGTACCAGGCGGAGGCCTTCATGATTGAGTGGACCGAAGAGGGCTGGAACACCAAAGCAGAGAAATTCTACAGGCGCTGGAACATGCCCCACACGATGGGTGCATTGGATGGAAAACATGTTGCTATAAAGAAGCCCAAGAAGAGCGGAACTCTCTACCACAACTACAAGGGTTTTTTCTCAATCCCTCTCCTTGCGCTGGTCGATGCGGACTACAGATTCCTGTGGGCGGAGGTGGGTGGCCAAGGCCACATGTCAGATGCTCAGATCTTCCTGGAAACTTCCCTGCGAGAGGCTTTGGAGGACGGCACCATCAACCGGCCAGCACCATGCCCTCTGACGGATGACGCTGACGACGACACCCCTGTACCATACTTCCTCGTCAGTGATGATGCATTCGCCTTGAAAGATTATTGCATGAAACCCTTCTCCCGGAACACCATGGCTCCAAGGGAGCTCATCTTCAATTATAGATTGTCCAGGGCGAGAAGGGTGGTGGAAAATGCGTTTGGGCTGCTGGCCCAGCGATTCAGAGTCATGCTGCGCACCTGTGAGCTGCAACCTGATAATGTGAGGATGCTGATAAAGTGCTGCCTCACGCTCCACATCTTGCTGCAGCGTGTGCCGCCAGCTCCAGAAGAAGTCGACAGGGAAGATGCCAACAGGAACCTGCTCCCCGGCGTCTGGAGAGAGCATGTCATCTGGGAGGACCAACCACAGCCTCAGGCAGGGCGTGCCAACACAGCTGGGAAGCGAGTCCGGGAGACTCTTGCCGACTTTTTCGGGAGTCCAGCTGGGATTGTCCCGTGGCAATGGGACCTAGCCAACGTCCGCCAGCTGCTCGAGATGCAAACCCTGACCCGACTGCTGCTGCCCCACCTGGACCAGCTGGGCCTCCTGCTCCGTCTCCCTCCTCCCCAGAGTGAGCTGCGTCATGGAACACCATCAATATTGGCCCTTTTCAGGGCCATACATATTCCCCAAGAGATTGGCTTTTGTTTCATTGCTTTCGTTGCTAGTCCCTACCCCACACATGCACACAGCCTACACTGGTCCTGTCCTGGTTCCAAAGGCCTTCCAACACAGACATACAACATTCAGACAACACACACACAGACAACACACACATACAAACACACACACACACACACACACACACACACACACACACACACAGGATATTTGTTTACTTTAGCTAGCATTTCACAATAAACACTGAATATCATAAAACAGATGCAGATAGAGAAAGATAGATAGAGAGAAAGAGAGAGAGAGAGAGAAAAAAAACATCTCCAAGAAATAGGCTATTTACATTCACATAAAACTTATTGCACATGTTATTTTTATTATTTATTTTTATTAATTTTAAATCAAAAATACATTAATAACAAACTCATAGAAAGAGACAGAGAGAGTGAGAGAGAGAAAGAGAGAGAGACAGAGGCAGAGAGAGAGAATGAGAAAGAGACCACGAAGCAGAAATGGGAGTGCTGAACTCTGGCACCAGGACCTAGTGAAACTCCGAGAAGTCTAACTCCTCGACAAGCACGGCTGTTTAAACCGGCCGCCGGGCGATCACTTAGTTTTCGGACACGGTGTCAGCGATTCGCACGCGAGAAGCGTGTTTTCCTGCTTTTACCCACTGCGCTACACGGCCCGTCAGCGGTTTGGAGCTGTGAGTCATCGGTAGGCAAGCGGTACTGTGTGGCTGCCTTTGTGTGACGTGATTACTACTGTTTCTACATTTCCCGCAATACTGCTTTGGTCATCTAGCCATATATGTAATTATCAATCTTACCGAAAAGTAGACTCTCTCCCCTACACATACATATCAAACACGAACTGGTTTGTTGCCATAATGCGTTACGGGATTACACAGAAAAGAAGGAGAACGATTCTGAAAATATCGCGCCTTCACTGTTTCATGAGAAAAATAAGCCAATTTCCAACAACGAAAACAAGATTTCATCAGTAATTACAGCAGAAAGAAACACATACAGAAGAAGAGTAAAGTATGTTTTAACAGACTGATTTACCAGACAGATGTTCCGTGGCTTCTTGTGGAGGTAGCGGTGGGTAAATCGAGATCACTGATAACGGCATAGACTCCATTATCCTTCACACTAAAACCAACATTTCACTGATAGTGATAGTCTTGTATACCGCAATCTCCTTACTGCCATAGTAGGAACGTATGCACACATGTCCGTACAAGAGTCAAGATTGGGATCACGATACTGAGACGACCATTCATTAAAAAAAATGGAAAGACACAGAGCGATAGAGAGAGAGGGGGGGGGGGGGGGGAGAGAAGACAATACATTTACGAGAACTTTAGGTTCACTGGTATTAAAAAGAAATTAAAACTCCTGAATATCATACCCACTTAACTACACTGAAATCTTTCTGTCTGCCTGTCTGTCACTCTCTCTCTCTCCACACACACACACACACACACACACACACACACACACACACAAAACACACGCACAAGAATACTATGTATTTTGCTTAACAATGATAATAATACTCAAAAGTCTTTAATTACTTATTTCATTCATGAAATGCATACACTTAAACATACAAGCAGACAGACAGATAGACAGACAGACAGACAGGCAGACAGACAGACAGACAGACAGACAGAGAGAGAGAGAGGAATACTTTGCACTTCGCTTAATGTCTTTGGGCCCTTATTAATTGTCTCACTCATGAAATATGCACACACACACACACACACACACACACACACACACACACACACACACACACACAACAAAAACAAAAGAAAATAAACAGAGATAATCAACAACTACAACATGCAAAACCTGACTCTGGTCGTCTCAGTACACTGATATTTCAAACAAAAATGTCCAAGGCAACACTATACACAATTATCAAGCACAGAGGAATTCTGCCACAGTGTGTACATGGTAAGCGTTATCCAGAGGACTGAAATGATATCAACATTCACTAAAGACTAAAGATTAATGAGCTGCCAGAACCAGTAACCACCAACCGCCTCGCCGGCATCCCTGTTTACCTTAGCTGTCACATGTGTTATTACGACACGCTATACGTGGCCCCTAAGCTGCGAAACATGAAAAATGAAAAACAGCCGTCCTCTACAGACAACATTCTTCTAATGTGTGCCTTTACTTTCATTCGAGAACTGGCATTTGGATTTTACCGGCGTTGGAACATTGATCATTTCACGGTCGAAGATTGAAAATCATGTCAACACCGTCTTTCATTCTCTTTCTTCTCTGTGCGTTTAGTTAGACACTTACATGCACGTAACGTGTTGAGTTACATATCATTTTATTGAGAAAAATCTCATCTTTTTAATGATGCATATTACAGACCAATACAAACAAAGCTCTTGAGAAAATTAGTGGAAAACTGAAGTTACTTGTTTGTAATAGTTACTACTGCGCTTAATATACGGCGTAGCGAGATCGACGGTAACAAGGCGGAGCTACGAGCTCGTATTTCTAGGTCAGGGCAGCACTAAGTTGGCTTCGCGCTGCTACAGCTGCCGCAGCGGGACGAAACTAAGTGATCACCCTTAAACAGCCGTGCAAGGGAAGTGGAGGTGGAGGGCCTCGTTGGGGGATTCTCGCCGGATGGTATTGCTTCCGGGGGGAGATGCGGGGCAAGGGGCTGCTGACCAGGCTCTGCATGAACGAGTCTAAATCGTCCGGTGCAGTTGAAGGGCTGTGCCGAGGCTGCTGCGGAGGAGCCATGGTGGAGGGGGGAGCTTGAGCTGCAGGCGCAGGTGCAGGTGCAGATGGAGCAGACATCGTGGTGCGGCTGGGGCGCTCGCTGTTGTGCACGTGTCTGTTCACAACCTGCCACAGTTCGGTCTGCAGATCAAATAGCTGGTGGGAATCCAAGCCCCCGATCCTCCAATCCAAAAGCCGCCAGAAGTAAGCCATGGGGCTGTCGTACTGATGAACCATGGACTCCAGCTGCGAGCAAAGGTGGCCACAGCAGTTCGCGGCCTGGGCAGGAGCAGGCTTGGTGGCAGAGGCAGCACGGGAGTCAGAAAGCGCAGCAGGGCGTGGCACCTTTCGGATGGGGCCAGGATGGTCATGGTCGTCCGCTTCAGTCTCAGGGAGTGTCATAGCAGCACTTCTCTTCTGTGGCCCCACGGTATCCTGGGAAAGCGACGACATGAATGGCTTGATGAAGTCTAGCTTATCCCAGACCCATTGGAGCGCAGCAGGAAGATTGGCCCCGCCAGACCCACTCTTCGACTTCATCTTCTTGGCTCTGGCTAGCATGGTCCGCACCGATCGGTACCAGTGCCAGCATGCACCATCCTCCACCACAAACCGCTCGTCCATCTGCTTCCAGGCCCGTTGGCGCTTGCTGCTGTCCTTGAATGCCGGATGAGCCTTGTTGTACAAGAACGGATTGTCCTTGAGAAAATCCAGCATCTCCTCCTTCTGGGCGTCGGTGAGGGGAGACAGCTTCTGCTTGCGGCTCTTCCGGTTCTTGCCTCGCCCAGCACCCTTCTGCAGAGGGGTCGAGTGGGTGGGGGGGTCTCGAGGAGCTGAGGCTCTATGTCATGGACCGACAAAGTAGTCACTGACTGGCCTGATTCAGAGTCCGAGCTAGACATGGTGCAAGGAGCAAGGAGGTAGTGGTAGCAAGGAGCAAGACGGCGTAGATTCGTGCTGCATCGAGAGAAAGCATGAAATGTATCACTCAAACAGTCCCCTTATTATAGCGTTCGCACGACAACTCACACAGTTGCACACACATCCATGCAACGACGTGCAAGCCGAGCGACTACGTGTTTCGCCGTTGCTTCTTCGCCGTTGCACACAGTTGCACAAAGGCCGGACAACTGCGCCGCGCGAGCCACCGACAGAATTAAGCCCCGCCCACGCTGCTTTTTTTCCAGGAACTTTCCGCGATTTTCCACGAACTGCACGGACTTTTTCGGCTTGGCGCGAAAGTAACATCCGGTTGTACGGCGTTGCAACTGTGTAAACACTGATGCAATTCACTGCAACTACTGCAACTGCTGCAACTGCCGAAAAAATATCGCTCTGGACCGATATTTTGCGACTACTCGTGCAAGTCCTAATCGGGTATTGCCGATTATTTTGAGCTATTTTGAGGACTTGCTGCAACTGTTGGTCTGCTATTATTCATGCTTAGGTATTAGTTGCCGTGCGAACGCAAAGGGGGTTGCAAGGCTAGTTGCACGTCCGTGTAAACGTAGCATAATACAGCGTCTTGCATGTTTTACAATTGATTCATAACTCTTTGAATTTTAAATTATGTAAATAGTTCTCTTTTTTATTGATCATGTGTAAGTCGGTATATACACACACAAGTATATGTATATGCAATTTGGATAGATATAGATACATAGATATCGAGGAAAATAAGCGTCAATGTTGCCAAACACATTACACGAATGTTATAAACACATACTATTTGATGCATAACCTTGGATGAGTCCAGGACTTGGATGAGTCCAGGAGATAATACCAAAAATCAGATTGACTACATTCTGATCAACAAAAGATTTAGAAATTCTTTACTGTCAGCAAAAACACTACCAGGCGCAGATTGCAACAGTGACCACAATCCTGTAGTGGGAAGGTTTAGGCTGAAATTAAGGAAAAGGAAACAGACCAAAAGCAACATCAAACTAAACCTTGGACTCTTAAAGACAGATGAAGTGATATGTCAAAAATTTAATGTACATGTTCAAAACAAATTCAGTGCTCTGGAAGACGTTGGTGACAGTGAGGAACAATGGACAAAGTTGAGAAATTCGATAAATGAAGCTTGTGAAGAAATCCCTAAGGCAGATAGAAAAGCAAAAAAGAGCTGGATGACTAATGAAATTTTGGGCGTGATGGAGGAAAGGATGAGGGCAAGGAGATATACAGGAAGATAAACAAAGAAATCAGGTATAGGTGCAATGAAGCCAAAACAGCATTCAAGAAGATGGAAAGCATTCTTACCAACAAAAGCCTATCAATTAACATCAGGAAGAGAGTTCTTGAATGTTATATAGAACCAGTACTGTTGTACGGTTGCGAGGCGTGGACAGTCAACAAGCAAAGCCAAAACAAGATTGAGGCAGCTGAGATGTGGTTTCTAAGAAGGATGTTGAGAGTTCCATGGACAGCAAAGAAAACATACGAGACAGTCTTGATGGAGGCAGAGACAAGTAGATCATTCATAAGGAAGATTAGGAAAAGGCAGGCAACATTCATAGGCCATTTTATGAGGAAAGGGGAATTGGAATACCTGGTCACAACGGGAAAGCTGGAGGGAAGGAGAGCACTGGGTAGACCCAGGTAGAAGATACTAGACGGACTTGCAGTGGCTGAAGACAGGGAGGGTGGAAGAGATGTTTGAGGCAACAAGAGATAGAGACAGATGGAAGTCCATAATCACCAACGCCATGCGGCAAGGCACCTGATGATGATGATGGTCTGAAACTGCCAGCCATTCTCTGCATCTCTGCCATGTCAGCCCCCTCCACATCTTTTCACCTCGTTCACACGTGGTGATCTGTAGTTTTGTCTTTTTCTCGACTGTTTGTTGTGACATCCTTCACACAACAGTTGTTTACCATCTGAAAAATTGTATTTCCTGGCTTCTTCCATTTTTTTCCTTCTGGTGTCAAAGTGGTAAACAGTACAAAAGCATGCAACCGACAAAGCCGATAAGGATCATTCCGCAGACTCGCAAACACGACCTGACCAATACCATAGGAAAGAAAAGATGATTCCTCCCGGACTGGAGCGACGTCATCTGCACACTCCGATATGTCATAACCACATGTAGTAAGACACTCTGGGGAGAGCCAGACAGCAGAAGGTCCTCATAGAAAAAATCCAAGCCAAGCAAGTGTTTCGGCCCTTAACTCATGGCACTCTAAGGGGGCCGAGCCACTTCCAAGTCACGACTTCTGGCTGCCTTTCATCTGTCACCATTGTATTTTTTTAAAAAGAAATTTGTCCTCCACCTGGAATCGAACTCGCACATCCAAGGTGGTCACTCTTGTGACGAGTGTCTTAACCACTTAGCTTTCAGTCACCAGCAACAGATAGGGGAATTCTAAGCTTTATGAAGTTCCCCTTTGTTTCTCCTGGTCCAGATCCAGCTGGAGCTCTTTTCAGTTGCTTCTGCTATTGATTTAAGGCTTTGGGCCTCTCTCTCCCAGAAATCGAGAGCTGCTTCATGAGATCATGGGCTGATGTGCCTATCAACCCCCTTGCTCCAACCTCTATGGCAAAGACCTTGGCTTGAAAGCCAGATGTCCTCAAATTGTTGGCCAGACTGGCATACTTTTCAGTCTTGTAAATATAGGCTTCCTCCATTCTCCTTTCATACGGTACAGTGAACTCAATCAGAATCATTTGTCTTGATGAATGGGAGTGGAGAACTATGTCGAGTCTCATGCCACTCTTGCTGACGATTTCTGGATGTTTTTCCATTGTGGAAAATCTGCTGAGCTCTCCCAGTCGTCCGTTTCATCCAGGACATCGCATTTCCATGCTCTGGATATCATAGCTTTTTCAGCCTTAGTTTGTTGCCTCTTGCGGTGTAGAGAGCTGCTGTAGCTTTCGGTGGCATGGCTTTTCTCATGTCAGTACTGCTTGTTTGGGCGATCTCTTGAAGCACTTTATTATGCCTCCATGTGTACCTTCCTTGGGTAAGCACTAGCTTGTGTAAATTCAGGACAAGTTCCACTCTTTGTTTGCCCTGGCAGAGCTGGCATACAGGGTCATTCCCACATTTCACCAGACTAGCATTCGAGGGCAGGAAGTCTGAGAATGAAACTGATTCTGAGAGGGCTGTATGCCACATATCATCCCAGCATAGACTTCAGTTGGTGAAGCTGGACTGCCTTCTCAATTTTTTTGGCATCTTCTCCTTCCTTTATTCCTTGTATTATCATATCTCGTTTTACCTGTATATTGGCTTTTGAACACCATTTCATTCTTGTTGATCCCAATCCTTACCTGTTGGTCTACGTGTGCTCTATTATTTCTCTGACCATGATGCTTTCCTTCGCTGCACTCACTGCCTACCAAACTTTCCATTCCAATCTTCAGCTTGGGCTGGCTTGATGTCATCACTTCATCTCCCGAGTCCTCAAACATGTTAAGAAGCCTGACCTTTCCCTCCTTGTATTCCTCGATAATAGATTTAAGATTTTCAGCGCAACGTTAGTGAGGCCAGGTGGGACACCAAGCCATTACCTTGCATATTTGTTGATTTTGGTCTCCACTGATTCCACTGTGCTAGTACTGATATTGCATATCAATAGAAGACAGAGGAGCTCTTGGATCAGCAGGAACTGCAGGCACTAGATTTTGTATCTGCCAAGGAGACCACACTGATCTTTTACTTGTAGGCTTTTTTTCTACCATTTGCTTGATTTCCTTATTTCGTTTTGTATCGTTTCAGACTGCTTCTTTTGTCACTGTTGACATGGCTTGGTTGACTTTACTGTTTTAGCTCCTTTACTTTTCCTTAGTGTGTTGCTCTGTTTTTTCCCCAATTTGAAACTGATTCTGGATGAGGCAATTTATTCGTCTAACTACTCTGTGGAAAGCACTGTTGTAGTCTGCGTGAAGGCTTTTAGAGGGGGCATTTGGTATCTATTGCGGAAGTCAGCTAGACCTCTTCACTGCTGCTTTCAAGATAATCTCCAGTGCTAACACGAACAGTATTGGAGAAATTGCACAACCCATTGCTGTGCCCACTTCCAAATTGATCCAGTCTGTCATGTATATTTTTGTTAACTGTATTGAGAAGTCATAAAGGTATTTCTTTAGCATTTTTTATCTTTATGACATAATACATGATACATGTACATCTTGAGAGGCAGTTCAATAATCTTGTGTGGGACTGATTTGCCAGTTTGAGCCACACCAGGTCGAGATCCCTCTTGTCTGCTTTAGTTTTTTTTAGCATGCTTCCCAAATTATCGTGGCATGGTAAACACAGGCAGACTGTCCTGGGATATCTCCATTCTGGACTGAAAAACCCAAGTACTCACTTTCGGTAAGGTACTTGACAAATATGACGGAGATGATTTTCCCTTCGACATTGAGAATTGATAGTGGTCTGAACTGGTTGATGTCACTCAAGTGCTGTTCTTTTGGAAAGTATACTCCATCAGCTACCATCCATTGGTTGCTGATTATCAGATTGCTCCGTATTGATCTTAGCAGTTTGTAGAGCCACTCTAGGACACTGGGATATTTCATTTTTTATACAGCACGTAAGGCCAAAGTGATGATTTGGCTCTGGCTTTCTCAACCACTTTCTTTACTTCATCCAGTGTTAGTGGCTTGTTATTAACCCTTTGACTCCCGCACCCTCTCCATCAGCATTCTGCATTGTTAGCCATGCTAGCAAAGCAAAAACTTAACCCTTTGATTCCCTCACCCCATCCACCAGGTTCCTGCAGGAGGTTGTGGATAGGGTGAAAGAGTCAAAGGATTAAGTTTTTGCAGTTGGTAGATAGGGTGCTGGAGTCAAAGGGTTAAACATTTTCTCTGGCATTGCAAGCAGCACCAGACCTGGATTTTAAGTGGCGTCTCGCTTTGTGAGGATCAGAATACATTTTCCTCAGATGCCGTTCCAGAGCTTGTTTGTCCACTGTCTCAGATTTGATCTGCTAGAATAGTTTCCTAGCGAGCTAGAACGGATTTCAGAAGAAGCAATCTTGGGTTTTCTTCTTTTCGCTCCTTCTCGTCCATGCTCAACATGAGTTTGGTTTTTGTTCAAGAGGGATTCACTGCACATGGACTCTACCCAAATGTGCTCTACTCAGATCTACCAGCAATTATCTGACAGATTCACCAAGCCTGAGCAAATACACTATGCATTGGCAAGGTCTTGAAATGGAGGGGGGAGGGGGGAGATGAGTGAGGGAGGAGGTACCCATGAAACACTAAGTTGACAACACCAGAATGATGAAACATTAAGATGGACAGCGAACAGGCCACAATCATCATGTGATTATGACAACAACCATGAACTGATTGTGACAAGAATTTACAGACTTTTACATTATCAAGATCGACAGGCATTGACATACATAACATTGGTTGTAATTTAGGAGAATGGAGGTGGGGGGTGGAGGGTGATGTAAAATGAGGAAGCATTTTTGATTTACCTTTTTATTTCATCACATCATGTACCAAAGCCAGTGTACATAATAACCCCTCGGCCACACTACGAGCGGTGCTTTGAGCTTGGCTGCGGTATAGCGGTAGGCGAACTTTGAGCTGTGAGCGGAGGGTGGCGACACCAAAAGCGGTGACAGCTTGTGGTTAGCTAGCGTACTGCTGGCTGCAAAAGCATGGTGACCGCTGAGGTGGCCACACTACAAGCTGCTAGGGGCTGGTTCTGTACTAGCGTTCTGTTAGCTGTCGTTCACACGGTTGGTTTCCAAGTGTCGGCGAGCAGGTATATTCTGCTTCGTGATCTATCAGAACTATCACCATTTCTACGAAAAGCAATATTTTGTATGAAAGATAGTACTGGGTCCATCCCATTAATGAATAAAGAAGTGTGTATGGTGAATATCATCATTTGGTACCGGACCTCAAACAGGACGGAGAAAGACTTCACTCCTGTTTTCAGGATGCCTCCAAACGCTTTCTCGATCCTACTGGATCTGGTTCATTGTGAATTTACAGAACAAAAAACTGCCTTCAGACGACGAATGTCAGCAGAGGAATATTTTGTATGAACGCTGCTTAAGCATGCTCTATATGATTATCTATTGCGAGCCATTCTCAGCTCCATTTTACTGGATATAATCAGCTGTTTAATAATAATAATAATAACAATAATAATAATAATAATATAATAATCATAATAATGATGATGATAATAATGAGGATGAGAATAATGATAATGAGAATATAATGATATCTACTATTATTATTAAATATTTTTCATCACAATTGAACTAAAGTAATGGGGTAATGCAGATATATCATCATCATCATCAGTTGACATGACGCATGGCGTTGGCGATCATGGACTTCCATCTGTCTCTATCTCTTGTTGCCCCAAGCATCTCTTCCACCCTTCTGCAAGTCTGTCTAGTATCTTCTCCCTGGGTCTACCTGGTGCTCTTTTCCCTCCAGCTTTCCCGTTGTAACCAGGTGCTCAAATTCCCCTTCCTCATAAAATGGCCTATAAATGTTGCCTGTCTTTTCCTAATCTTCCTTGTGAGTGATCTACTTGTGTCTGCCTCCATCAAGACTGTCTCGTTTGTTTTCTTTGCTGTCCATGGAACTCTCAACATTCTTCTTAGAAACCACATCTCAGCTGCCTCAATCTTGTTTTGGCTTTGCTTGTTGACTGTCCACGCCTCGCAACCGTACAACAGTACTGGTTCTATATAACATTCAAGAACTCTCTTGGTTTAAACAAAACTTTATTCAAGAAAAGAAGAGTCATAAATACAGCAAAGCATGGGCAGGGCATCAAGCAATGGCTTATGTTAGCCCTCCCCAAAAACAATTGACACACTATTGGCTCAAATGCGGGCAACTTGTGAAATTTAAACCAACAAGAAACAAGAAAGAAATGAAGAAAAAAGCTAAAAGCACTACAATTATATCCTTAGCACACTAGATGAAAGAAAACAATAACAACAAAATGAACCAAAGCAAACTAAGGGAAAAACTCAGAAAACCCAACAAAGCAGGCAAAAACACCCACAATTGATATCACATGTTACTACAAACATAAATGATAGATGAAAAGAGTAAGACTTAGTTCCAACATGCTGGAGGAATGGAGATAGATAAGAGTTGCTTACTAGAGGTCCGGCACACCACCGCAGATCATCCAAGTAGACAACTTAGAAACGCTTAGAATTTTCAATAAAATTATGAACTAGTTTAAATATATTTTCGTTTTCTTGAAGGCTTACTTGTTCACTTCCATTCAGAAGTACTTTTGTTCTTCTTTGTTCCTGAAGAAGAGAGTTAATCGTCTGGAGGCGAACGTTTGCATACCGCGGACAAAAAAGCAGAAAGTGATTCGCTGTTTCATTAGGATGGCCACAAATACATGCTGGGTTATCTAGCAAATGTCTTTTAAACAAGTCGGAGTTAAGGTCACTCATTTCTAATCTTAATTTACAATGAATAGTTTGCTGCATCCTCTTACCGTAGTAAAGGAATACAGGAACTATTGGGTCTCCATGTGAGAGAAAGTGTTTAAGTTGGCCAATGGAGGGGCTAGCTTGTATGTGTTCTGGAAGTTCATTCCATAATCTAGTTGTAGACGGGAAGAATGAGGTTGCGTGAACCTCAGTTTTAGAACGAGGAGTTATTCTTTCTAAGGGTCTTCGTCTATGATAGGGGTTTTGAGTGGCCATAAGTGGTGGAACAAGATCTACTAAGTACTGAGGAGCGTTACCGTTGACTAGCTTATGATAGAATTGTAACTTGTGACGTCGTCTTCTCTCTTTTAGAGGGCAGAGTCCTGATTCCTGGTAAAGTTTTTCGTGACTTGTTCCTCGAACAGTCCCTATGATTATCCTGATAGCTTCTAAATTAAGGTCTTCCAGCTCATCAGAAAGTTTTTTACTACAACTGTCCCATATCACGTCTGCATAATCAAAAATGGGCAGGATAAAAGATTTATACATTGTCTCTAAGGCTTTCCTACTTAATTTATACTTTTTGATCTAAGGCAACAGATAAGCAGATGGGTTTTGTTTACAATATTTTTGACATGTTCATCCCATTTGCAGTTATTTTGGATCGTAATACCTAGGTGTTTATGGTGTGAGACATCCTGTAGGAAACCTCGGCCGAATCTTAGAACTGGCATTGGATTTTGATCTCGGGCAAAGTTAAGAAGTTCAGTCTTCTGTTCGTTAAATTTCACTTTCCAGAGTTTTGCCCACCCGCTTATCTTTTCCATGTCAGAATTAAGTATTGTTGCCCGAACGTTATAGTCTCTTAAAGCTAAAGACATACTAGTGTCATCTGCAAATAGTTTAATCACAGAGGCTATATCCTTAACTATATCATTTATATAAACTAGAAACAGAAGAGGCCCCAGGACAGATCCTTGTGGGACACCCGCCTTGACAGTTTCTGTGCTAGATTTTTCTCCTTTTGTAACCACATTTTGAGAACGGTTAGACAAGTAAGAACGAAACCAAGTGAACAACTTACCTCTAATTCCCACAGATCTAAGTTTAGCAAGAAGGCCTTCGTGCCATACTCTGTCAAATGCTTTTGATATGTCAAAATAAATAGCTTGTGTTTGTTATACCTTCATCAAAAGCGGAACACAAATCGTTATAAATATCTAAGAGCTGGTTGACAGTTGAGTCTCCAGGAATAAAACCAGACTGTGATGGAGTTAAAATATTGTTATTTCTCAGGAATGAGATTATGTGTTTGTGAACACATCTTTCAAGAATTTTACCAAGGCAGCTAAGCAAGGAGATGGGTCGATAGTTGTTACAAAGCTCTTTAGATCCTTTTTTATAAATCGGGGTCACATGTGCATGTTTCCACTGTGTTGGAAAGTGTCCTTCCTGGAGTGATCTGTTGAATAGTGAGGTGAGTGGGTCTAAAATTTGATTAACTGCAGCAATAAGAAGTCTATTATGAATTGCGTCTGGTCCTGATGCTTTCTTTTTATTAAGGTTTAATATAACATTTTTTACTTCAGTTGAAGTAAGCACTTCTAAAACGATTTCATTTTCAAACTGAGGTAAGTCAGGGAGTGGATCGTTATTAGATTCTAATGTTGACTGTTGAATAAAAAAGTGATTAAAGATATCTGCTTTATCTTTGTTGGAAAAAAAACATTCCCGTTGTGCTTGATTGGTGGGATATTGTCGGAGCTAATGTCTTTTTTATCCATAAATTGTTTTACTAGTTTCCACCATTGTTTAGTGCCAAACTGTTTGGGGTCAGAAGCCTTTTCATCCAATTCCTGGTAGTACTCAATTTTTAACTGCCGTTTTAAAGATGTGATCTGATTACGAACTTGTCTGTATTCTTGCCAGTGTAAGTTAGATTTTGTGATTCTAGCTCGTTTGTGTAACCTATTTTGTTTTTTTATTAAAGCCCGCAGTGGGTTATTTATCCAGGGAACATCTTTTGGTCTTATTGTAATTGTATGAACTGGCATACATTGCTTTGCGATTTCGAAAAAGGTGTCTGTGAACAACTGTGTACTTTCATCTAGTGGTTTATCAAATATGATGGCATTCCAGTCAGTTTCTGACAGAATATTACAAAACGTATATTCATCTAGCTTTTTATAATCATAAATAACTCTTTTGTAGTTAGGGTTTGCATGAAATGGGTGTTTTAAGACCGCAACTGGAACGCAGTGGTCACTACATATTTCAGGTAGTATCTCTACTGATTTGATGACAGAAAGAGATTGAGTAATGATTAAATCTAAGCAAGAGCTTGTATCTGCGGTTGTTCGTGTTGGGCCATTAGTGACTTGGTGAGTTGATATAAGTTAAGTATATGCATTAGATGGGGTGATGGATTGGACAAAAAGTCTGTATTGAAGTCGCCTAAAATGAAATATTTGAGCATGGTTGTGTCGGCTTTATGGATACTCTCTCTAATCAATTGCCAATAAGCAGTGGGAGTGCCTGGAGCCATGTAAAAGGAGCCAACCAGAATTTTCTCATTGCTCAGATTCAGCTCTACCCAGACTGCTTCAAGATTATCCACTTGCAAATCGAGTCGAGGTGTAAAAGAAAGGTACTCTTTTATATAAGCTACGCACAAAAAGTTAAGGATCACTTGCACAAAAATTCATAACTTTCAAAATAAGAAAGCCAATGCGTTGAAGTTTGGCAAACATTTAATTCCATGCTTTAGTGATAACGATACACAATTGCCTTCAATTTCGAGCAATCGTTTGGTGTGTACATTTGATCAAAGTGGGTACGTATCGAAATTTGATTTCCCAAAGTCATTGAAATCACAAGACAGGGCATTCTGATGCTCCCAAAAGTTCAGTAATGCGTGTAACCGCCATGGCTGTTCTGGCACTCGACGCAGCGAGTCCTCATCGAGTTGACCAGGTTGGTGAAGATCCTTTGTGGAAGCGCCTGCCACTCAGCCTGCAGCATCTGGTAGAGGTGTTGGGCATCCCTGGGAGGGGGGTGGTTGCTCATCACTTTGCGATCCAGCTCATCCCAGAGGTTCTCAATCGGGTTGAGATAGGGACTGCATGCTGGCCACTCCATTCTGCTGACTCCAGACTGCTGCAGGAAGTCGTTGACCACCCTTGCCCTGTGGGGGCGAGCGTTGTCATCCTGGTAGACAGCCGTCGGTCCCATCTGCTGCAGTGTAGGCACAGCCAGCGGTTGAAGGATCTCATCCCGGTATCGGAGGCCAGTCAGGTTACCCTGTACATGATACAAGGGTGTTCTGTGTTGAAGGCTGAAGGCCCCCCAGACCATTACAGAACCTCCACCAAAGGCCACCTTTTCTTGGACAGTGGTGTCAATAAAGCGTTGCCCTGGGCGCCTCCAGACCCTCAGTCGGCCATCGTTGTGGTTCATGGGGAAGCGTGATTCATCACTGAACAGGACCTGGGACCATTGCTGACGTGTCCACCTCACGTGACGTCTGCAGAAGGCGCGGCGTACTGCCCTATGGGCTGGAGTTAAGCGTGGCCGTACAGCTGGGTGACAAGAACGGAGGTTAAACCCATGAAGGCGGTTCCGTATGGTCTGCTGGCTGATGTTGATGTTAGTAGCCACCCTCAGCTGCCTTCGAATGATGCTGGAAGAGGCTGTTCTTGTCTGCAGGGCTTGTCGTTCAATGAGACGATCTTCACGTGGGTTTGTCTTCTTCGGTCAACCAGATCTGCGTCTTTCATGGACCCTCCCAGTGGCTGTGAAGCGTTGAATCAGTCTGACAATGACCGAGATGGACACCTGAAGTCGCCTGGCCACTTCTCGCTTGGGAACACCATCTTGGAACCATGCAACAGCTCGTCCCCTCTCAAACTCGCTCAATTTTTGTCGTGGAGGCATTGTCAGATCAGGCCTACTACTGGTGGAATGTCTTCTTATAAAGCCAAGCAAGAGACAGCATCTCACACATAAACAGCAGTGCTTGCACGTGCATAATGGTTTTTCCATCTGGCTTGTGCAATGTGTTCAGGCAGAACGGTCCAAAACAAGGTCCTTTTTCGCAAGTTTCCACTTTTCCGTTTGCAGCCAAGCTCAGTAGTAGAGAATCCCGTGCAATTTTCGCACTAACACAACATCGCCCACTTACAGCTGAACAAGAATTCATAACAATTTGGCTGGACTGAGAAATAAATAACAGTAGCGAACTGAGTTTATTACGCACCTGTTTTCTCATAGTGATCCTTAACTTTTTGTGCGTAGTGTATATAGCAACACCACCATACGCTTGATGCGAACGGTCTTTTCTTAATGGGAGGTGGTAATTTGGTAATTTAATAGATTCATCGCTAATTGTTGGTTGTAGCCAAGTTTCACATACTGTGATTATGTCAAATTGTTCACTTTCTGGAGATATCAGGTCAATCTTATTTCTGATACTTCTAGCATTTATGAGGGCAATACTAAGTTGGCCATTATTGGGTCCAGGGTTTGGATGAATGTCTCCTGACTGGAGCAGAAGTGAATACATTGTTGAAGGAGACATGCATGTGGCTAGATTTGATTTAAAAGTGCTAGACTTTTGTGAACCTGAAGATGTACAGGTTTTATATGGGAAAGACCTAAGATTTGGTATACTTTTGATATTGCAGGTAAAGTGTATAATTAAGGCCAAAGGCAACGCATATTTCATAGGGAAAAATATGAATATCAAAAGTTGAGGTACTGTTTCTTTATCTATAAAGGACAATCTGCGGTGAAGCGCCAGAGCCTTTCCATGAAAAAGACCGATCCCGGCCCTGTACTGATTCAGTGTAATATCCATTGTTATGTGATCGTGCAAATCTAGCCACATGCATGTCTCCTTCAACAATGTATGCACTGACAGAGTTCTGTCCCCTAAGAGTGAGGAGTGACTATACTTATCATTTGTGATTGTGCAGACTGCACTGACAGAGTTCTGTCCCCTAAGAGTGAGGAGTGCCTATACTTATCATTTGTGATTGTGCAGACTGCACTGACAGAGTTCTGTCCCTTAAGAGTGAGGGGTGCCTATACTTATCATTTGTTTTTGTATCCTGTCTTAATGGTAATTGTTTTAAGTTCCTGTACACTCTGTTTGAAATGATCTTTTCAAAGAAATGTTTGTGTTGAATGAAATCATCCTGTAACATGATACTTGCTTATTGTTAAAAATGTTTTATAGCTTTTAATGATATGTATGTACGTATAGGTATGTGTATATGTTAACGTATATGTATGTATGTATGTGAATGTGAATGTGTATATATATGCGTGTATATATTGTATGCATGCATGTGTATGCGTATGCATGTATGCATGCGTGCATATATGTGTGTATGTGCATATATGTGTGTATGTGATCTTTACACGTACGTATATGTTTTGTATACAAAATGAGAAACAATTTTCCATTATGTTGTAATACTAAGATTGGATGGGACAGTGCACCACGTGACCTATCACGCTTGATACCCGACCTAAGCTGCTATTTTTCTTTTCACTTGTAAGACCATTTTGTTTGTGTATTCTATCAAGTTTCATCCATTTTCATTTTCCACAACTTTTACTTATGGCGGTACTTTTTGTTACACTATTCTTTAGTATGTTTTCCAAAGAAGTATATTTCCCAACATTGAGGCAGAAAGCGCTCTGAATGGAGAGATGGTAGTGTTCTGTGAAACTGCACCTGTCTTGGTCATGTTCCTGTTTCTCGTGCTTGTTTGCACGATCACATAACAATGGATATTACACTGAATCAGTACAGGGCCGGGATCGGTCTTTTTCATGGAAAGGCTCTGGCGCTTCACCGCAGATTGTTCTTTATAGATAAAGAAACAGTACCTCAACTTTTGATATTCATATTTTTCCCTATGAAATATGCGTTGCCTTTGGCCTTAATTATACACTTTACCTGCAATATCAAAAGTATACCAAATCTTAGGTCTTTCCCATATAAAACCTGTACATCTTCAGGTTCACAAAAGTCTAGCACTTTTAAATCAAATCTAGCCACATGCATGTCTCCTTCAACAATGTATTCACTTCTGCTCCAGTCAGGAGACATTCATCCAAACCCTGGACCCAATAATGGCTAACTTAGTATTGCCCTCATAAATGCTAGAAGTATCAGAAATAAGATTGACCTGATATCTCCAGAAAGTGAACAATTTGACATAATCACAGTTACAATAAATATTGTAATTATTATTATTATTATGACAGAGTTCTGTCCCCTAAGAGTGAGGAGTGACTATACTTATCATTTGTGATTGTGCAGACTGCACTGACAGAGTTCTGTCCCCTAAGAGTGAGGGGTGCCTATACTTATCATTTGTGATTGTGCAGACTGCACTGACAGAGTTCTGTCCCCTAAGAGTGAGGAGTGACTATACTTATCATTTGTGATTGTGCAGACTGCACTGACAGAGTTCTGACACAAACACACATACACACACTTCTGACAACAAGAGTTGCAGGGGTCTCTGATGGAACACACACATTTGCTGGTTGGCAGTTGCAGACACATACGAGGCAACGTTAAGCACGTGGAAAGTGTCCAGTGGATAACTGGCCGAGTGGACACAAACACAGGCACAGGAAAACAAAAATAGTTGTTTCGTTTTTGTTTTTTTTTCGCACTCTTTATATGCTTTTATTTACATACTGTGTCCAGCTGGCGGTCACTGGTCACTTTGGTAACGACATCGCCTCTCTTGATGAAGACATCTCCATCGTAGACCCAGGTGTCCTGGAGCACCGCGTTCCGCTTCAGCTTCCTCGCCCTGGCAGCAAGCTGAGCTCTCAGGTGCGTCAGATCGTCATTAATATAAATCCTGTCAGCAGGCCGCGGGACAGGAATGGCAGCCGCTGCGGCAGCAGAAGATGGAGCCGGTGGAGCTGAGTAGCCAGCCGTACTGAAGCCGACAGAGGAGGCCGACTTATTCTTCAGCCCTCTTCGAGCTCTCATTAGAGCGCTCTTGTAGCGGTAGCTCGTGAACTTCACTATAATTGGTCGACATGATGGACCCCCGCGTCTCCCTAACCGATGGGAGCGGTCGATCATCTTCTCGGTCACATCTACCCCCAGGACCTCACCTATCTTCTGCACGATACTATCTGTGTCCTCCCTCACAGAGGCGTCAGCTGGCTCAGGAATTCCACTGATCCTGATACTATTTCTCCTGGTATACTGCTCCAGGGAATCTAGCCTATTGCTGAGATCACTAATGACGTTATCTTTCTCCTTCAAGAGTTTATGTAAGCCAGCAATCTCGTCCTTAAGGGACTGCGTGAAGGCTGAGGACAATACCTTTTGGATCTCCGGATCCCTCAGAGCCTCCTTAAGACTGTCCTTGATTTCCATCGTGGTGGGTCTATCCCCAGACTGATCTTCCAGCCCACTTCCAATGGATGTGCTACACAGCACAGGGTCAGCAGCGATGATTGTTGATTCGTCTAAGTGAAAGTTCAGAGAACTAGTATCATGAAATGATTCACCAGCACCTTCCACACCAATACATCTGCGTTTATCGATGTCCTTCTCATTTAAAGGGCTGACTTCAGATCTACCTCGTTTGGCACTCTGATTGTTGTCACTAGACATAGTTTCATTCACTGTTTTTGATAATCACTTTTTTATGTAGCAACGGTATCATGACGAAGATGCAATTAGTTCGATGAAAAGCTAGAAGAGAAAGTTTAAATATACTTTATGTCCTTGAGATAACAGGATACTCCACGCAGAAAAGGATACTCCACACACAAGAAATAAGCTTTGTGAGGACTAATTTCAAGTACCTCTGACACTGACACTGACACTGTCTGTAAATGTAAACAAACACAATTTCAACTTGTCTATCAAAGTTTATCCTCTACTGGTTTAATGACACATACCTTCGAAGACTATAGCAGTCGAAGTAGCTCACTGGTGACTACTGTTATTATCATGTAACATTAAATGCACTCAACACAGTGGAGAAACATCACAAACTAGCACATAAGGGAGCACACGCACGAGTGTGACTTACTCGCCCGCCATCTTGGCTCTCTTCCTGATGTTAATTGATAGGCTTTTGTTGGTAAGAATGCTTTCCATCTTCTTGAATGCTGTTTTGGCTTGGCCGATTCTGTTGGCTATTTCTGATGTGCATCTGCCATCTGGTGAAATGATCGTTCTCAGGTATTTGAATTTATCAACCTGTCTCAAGGTTGTGCCATTTGCTGTTATTTTGCATGAGGGGATTTGATATTTCAGATCAAAGGCATTATATTTGATTCAAACACGGCCTACAGATGTATGTGTTCCGACCACTTTGAAAATAATAAGTCATCATGAGTGCTACAGATCTCTATATTTGGTTTTGATGCATGCATGATCTTGAGAAAGATCTACGTTTGCTTTTATACACACACACACACACACACACACTCTCTCTCTCTCTCTCTCTCTCTCTCTCACCCCCCCCCCCACAAACACTCTCTCTCTCCTCCCCTCCCCTCCCCTCCCTCCTTCCGTCTGCTTCTTCTGTCATAAAGGGCAGTTGGCACAGCGTTTGAGATGTGGGTGTATTTGCGTATGCGAGCTGCATCTTGCTTTCAGCCAATGATGGATGAACAGGGCATGTAAATCACTGATGTAAACAAATAATCATTTTCATTGGCAGACGTAAGCTTCCTTCTTTGCATTCAGTTTGTATGAACAGTTGCTGTCTCTTACACAGAACACTGAACTGCTTTGTTTCCATTTCAAGTGTGTGTATGCAGTGCCTCTGTGTGTGTGTGTGTGTGTGTGTGTGTGTGTGTGTGTGTGTGTGTGTGTGTGTGTGTGTGTGTGTGTGTGTGTGCACTGTGTGTGCACTGTCTGTGTGTATGTGTATGTGTGTGTGTGTGTGTGTGTGTGTGTGTGTGTGTGCTGTGTTGTGTGTGTGTGTATGTGTGTGTGTGAGTGTGTGTGTGTGTATGTATGTGTGTGTGAGAGAGAGAGAGAGAGAGTGTGTGTGTGTGTGTGCTTTCAATTTGAAGTGTGTGTGTGTGTGTGTGTGTGTGTGTGTGTGTGTGTGTGTGTGTGTGTGTGTGTGCATGTGCATATGCACAGTACCTAATATACATAAATACATAGCCTACTTTTTGAATTCTGTGGAGAAATTTATTTTCAAACCTTTTTATATTACACTGGATACTAGGTTTATTCAAATCCCCGTGAATGTTAGTCATTCGAACACTTTGAATTGTGTAACTTGTTTATCATGGTATATTTTACTCACACACACTCAATTTTAATTTTGTCAGTAATGTCTTATAATTCATGTCCATATGAGTGAAGTCTTGCACTACTCCAAGCGGAAACCAGCTCTGAGGCCTGGACATGAGGACCAGAAAGAAGTGAAAGAAAATAGATACTAAAAAAATCAAACATATCTGATAACAGTCAGAAAAAATCAACCTCAGCTGGTGATGAAATCACTGATGTAGAAGGCGATGAACATCTTGGGATATATATTCAGTCTGATGATGGAACTGAGACCAGCGGAAATAACTGACATCCTCACCACTACTATGTGATAGGGATGAGTTTGATACATTTTGTCAGACGATTCACGAACGAGCAACCTCACAGCAGAGGAAGAACTATTAATAACAGATGAACTGAACAGATTGACTCAGGAAAAATGCACGGTTTAGACAGGCACTTGCTTGCAAAGAAACTACTTTAGAATCTTTGCATAATCAGGATGACACAAGCATTTTACAGGACTTTACAACACTGTCAGTTTTGTTTGATTTCCTTGTTTCTCATCTACCTCGGATAAACTGTGATCCAGGCTTAAACCATTGGTTCTTTGGCCAGATATAGCTAGTATTTCGATGAGTGTGCCAATTCAGTTCAAGCATATCCATGGCAATGTTGCCATCAATAATTGACTGTTTTGAAATATTCTTTGAGAGGTCTTCTTGTTCAGACACAAGTGCACTGACAATGGTCACATTACTACCATGATAACACCATCAAATATCTCATAAAAGTTATACCACAGGAACATATTTCTTTTGCATCAAAATGATATGGTGGTGGATTAGTGAAAAAAAATGTGAACAGTGGGGTTATTTAAACAATTGTCTCTCAAGTGATGTTGTTTTGGCAGACAGGTTTTGATATATTTGAACTAGTTGCCATGCAAGGGGTATCGCCACGATGCTTGAGTGCGCATTGTGGCGTCCATAGCTACAGCCGTCGCGTACCGTAGGCAAGGAAAGCAACTCGCGATAATTTGTCGGTGTGCACACGGCCCATAGGCATCAGTCCGTTTCTAGTACAAGAAAAGAATTGTTCTCTCTCTCTCTGAAGAGGAGTGGGGGTGTAGACGTGAGGTCACAACATTCACTTGGTCTGGCCCTATACATGCGTTTGACTATGCATGTCTGTTTCATAGGAAGAGAGGACAAAGGACCTGTAAGTACAGTTTGACTGTCTAGATTTAAAAAAAAAATCTTTTCTGTCGATCTTCTCGACTACCTGTGACGTAAAAACATGGCGGCCGGTGTATTGCGTCTTTCCCTTTCACAAGCTATCTACTAATAAGAACGCACTATCAGCTTAGAATGATTTATTGTGTTTATTTTTGTTTTACTAATTATAGTAAAAGGGAAAATTAGAGAATGTCAAGACTGAGGCGCAACGGCTTAACATTAATATTTTAGGACTAGGGGAAGTCAGATGGAAAGGGGCAGGCATGATAACATCAGGAGAGTGTACAATAATATATGCTGATGGAAACACACATGAAAGAGGAGTAGTCATCATAATAGACAGAAACAAATCAAAAGCAGTTAAGGCATACTGGGCTGTGTCGGACCGAGTTTTGCTGGTTAAATTGGATGGCAAGCCATTTGATATCATCGTCATCCAGTGGTATGCACCAACATCCACAAGTAATCAGGACGAAACTGACAACTTCTGTAAAGTATTAGAGATGGCCTATGCTCAATGTAAATCACAAGAAGTTACAGTCATAATGGGAAATTTTAATGCTAAAGTGGGACAGGAGAGGGTGGAGGATATAATTGGAGCTTATGGCCTTTGTACAGTACACAAAATGAAAGGGGAGAGGAACTTGTGGAATGGGCACAGATGAATGAGTTCATAGTAGGAAACACCTGGTTTGAGCAGCCTAACAGAAGAAAATGGCCATGGATGAGTCCAGGAGATAATACCAAAAATCAAATTGTATCCTGATCAATAAAAGATTTAGAAATTCTTTGCTGACAGCAAAAACACTACCAGTCGCAGACTGCAACAGTGACCACAATCCTGTAATAGGAAGATTTAGGCTGAAACTAAAGAAAAGAAAACAGACCAGAAGTAACATCAAACTAAACCTTGGACTCTTTAAAACAGATGAAGCGACACGTAAAAAATGTAATATACATGTTCAAAACAAATTCAGAGCTCTGGAAGACGTTGGTAACAGTGAGGAGCAATGGACAAAATTGAGAAACTGGATAAATGAAGCTTGTGAAGAAATCCCTATAGTAGATAGAAAAGCAAAAAAGAACTGGATAACAAAAGAAATTATAGCCTTGATAGAAGAACACAGGTAGGCAAAGAGAAAAGAGGAAAGATACAGAAAGATAAACAAAGAAATAGGAATAGGTGCAGTGAAGCTGAAGAAGCTTGGCTGAAAACAAAGCGCAAAGAAATAGAAGACCGACACAAAACAGGGTATGTACAGAAGACGTGAAGAAATTGCCCACAGGAAAAATACGTGCACATCAACTGGTTGCTTAAAATAGAAAGATGGTATTCTTATCATGAAAAAAGACAAAATATTAGATAGATGGCGGGGACAGAAACGAAGAACACATTATAAGAAAGAACGTTGAAGACCACCCATAATGAAAGATGAAGTTAGAGCAGCATTGAAAAAGATGAAACCAGGAAACGCCCCAGTATTAGGCAATATTACTACAGAGATGATTCAAGCCCTGGAGGAATTTGGTATTTAAAAAGTAACAGTCCTCCTAAATGAAAGGTATGACACTGGAAAAATCCCCAAAGATATGTCAAAATCAATTTTCATTGCACTTCCAAAGAAAACAGGGGCTATAGAATGCGAACTCCATCATACAATCAGTTTGATGAGTCATGTAACAAAAGTCCTATTAAGAATACTCATAATGAGGACAAGGAATAGAATCAAAAGAGAAATAGCAGATGAACAGTGTGGATTTGTGGAAGGGAAAAGAACTATTAATGCCATATACATCCTAAGAAATATCATAGAGAGGTCGCTGAATTGATTATACCAAGGCTTTCAATTGGGTAAGACATCAAAATTGATCAACCAGCTAGAAAGACTCAGTATTGACGGAAAAGATCTACGAATAATCAGAAATATGTATTGAACAACAAACAGCAGCAATGAGATCCAAAACAAGTGCGACTGCCCGCGTTCAAGCAAACAGGAACCAGAAAAACACGAAAATAGAACCAGAACGCGTATTTAATACAAGAAAAGATATGCGCAAATTTTCCGCGAACTGATTTCGGATTAAATGATTTAGTCCACTTCTTCCACTGGACGAAGCAGCAGAAAACTTTCAGTCTTTTTCTCCTAATTTTGCATTTGGTGCTTGTTTGTGATCTTATATTCACGTTTGACAAAAGTCAGTTTGCCGAAAGGAAGAAGGCAAAGAGAAACGAAGAGATCTACAGGAAGATAAACAAGGAGATCAGAAATAGGTGCAATGAAGCTAAGGAAGCTTGGCTGAAAACAAAGTGCAAAGAAATGGAAGACCGACACAAAACGGATTCTCAGGGTATGTACAGACGAACTGAAGAAATTGTCCACAGGAAAAATACATGCACATCAACTGGGTGCTTCAAATCGAAAGATGGCACGCTCATCATGGAAAAGGACAAAATTTTAGATGGATCGGGAGAGTACATTAAAGACCTTTTTGAGGATGACAGAAACGAAGAACACATTATAAAAAAGATTTTTGAAAGACCACCCATAATGAAAGATGAAGTTAGAGCTGCACTGGAAAAGATGAAACCAAGAAAAGCCCCAGGACCAGACAACATTACTACAGAGATGATTGAAGCCCTGGAGGAATTTGGCATAGAAAAAATAACAGTCCTCCTAAATAAAATTTACGACACTGGAAAAATCCCCAAAGATATGTCAAAATTAATTTTCATTGCACTTCCAAAGAAGACAGGGGTTATAGAATGCGAACTCCATCGCACAATCAGTTTGATGAGTCATGTAACAAAAATCCTGTTAAGAATAATCATGATGAGGACAAGGAATAGAATCAAAAGAGAAATAGCAGAAGAATAGTGTGGATTTGTGGAAGGAAAAGGAACTATCCATATACATCCTAAGAACTATCATAGAGAGGTCAATTGAGATGAATAAGGATTTGTATTTATGCTTTGTTGACTACACCAAGGCTTTCGATCGGGTAAGACATGATGAATTGATCAACCAACTGTAGAGACTCAATGTTGATGGAAAAGATCTACGAATAATCAGAAATATGTACTGGGAACAAACAGCTGCAGTGAGAATAGAAAACAATGTAAGCTCTTTCCAAAACATCAAAAGAGGAGTCAGACATGGTTGTGTTTTGTCACCATGAGAAACCTAGAAGAAGACCCTGGATTAAAGGTTGGAGGGAAAATGATAAATAACATTCGATACGCAGATGACACCCTGCTGATTGCAGAAAATGAAAGGGAGCTACAAAACCTTGTGAATATACTAGAAATAGAAAGCAAAGGTAAGGGGTTGGAACTAAACAGCAGGAAGACTGAAGTCATGTTGATCAGTAAAATAACATGAAATCCCCTCATGCAAAATAACAGCAAATGGCACAACCTTGAGACAGGTTGATAAGTTTAAATACCTGGGAACGATCATTTCACCAGACGGCAGATGCACATCAGAAATAGCCAACAGAATCGGCCAAGCCAAAACAACATTCAAGAAGATGGAAAGCATTCTTACCAACAAAAGCCTATCAATTAACATCAGGAAGAGAGTTCTTGAATGTTATATAGAACCAATACTGTTGTTCAGTTGCGAGGCGTAGACAGTCAACAAGCAAAGCTAGAACAAGATTGAGGCAGCCGAGATGTGGTTTCTAAGAAGGATGTTGAGAGTTCCATGGACAGCAAAGAAAACAAACGAGACAGTCTTGATGGCGGCAGACACAAGTAGATCTGAATGATCAGGCAGGCAACATTCATAGGCCATTTTATGAGGAAAGGGGAATTGGAACACCTGGTCACAACGGGAAAGCTGGAGGGAGGGACAGCACCGGGTAGACCCAGAGAGAAGATACTAGACGGACTTGCAGAGTGGCTGAAGACAATCAGGGTGGAAGAGATGCTTGAGGCAACAGGAGATAGAGACAGATGGAAGTCCATAATCGCCAACGCCATGCGGCAAGGCACCTGATTATTATATTATTATTATTATTATTATTATTATTATTATATTTTTATTATTATTATCATTATTATTATTTATAAGGTGTCAAATCTTGATTCAAGAATCAAATTAAGGCGCACACTTTCATCATTCACTAAAGCATTTGCCAACAACGACGAAACCTCTGGGGCACAAAGCACACGCAAACTGAGAGGGTGGGGATGGGAGTTGGGAGGTAAACAGGAGCAAAATAATGTGTGTCAACCCAAGCCGTCATCCTTCCTCTGTCTCACAAACTCACACACACGCGCGCACACACGCACACACGCAGGCACGCACGGACGCACACCTACCACCACACACACACACACACACACACACACACCTACACACACACACACACACACACAAGATACTGAGTTAGGATTCACTCAAATCTGTTTGGCGAATGACCCTTGACCACCACCACCACCACCACCCCACACACACTGCTCTAACATTTTTTTTATCTGTCACTGGAGCCATATAATTGAAGGCATAGCCCAAAAACGACATGGTTTTTTCTTCCATCGCGAGTATCAAGGGTACTTTCATTCCCCTGGCAAATTTGTTTCTTGAAATCAATACACAAAAGAGAGTGTCGTCCAGCGTGATGAAGATGACTGCCGCCTGACAGTTCCCAAACTCCTTCAGCAGAAAACTACCTCAACGAAATTCTGGTGTATTCGCGACACTGGAACGGATAGTCTGAGCAGCAAATTTTACATTCATTTTTAGATTCCACCAAGAAAGATGAGAAGATTTCTGGAGATTCAACTGTAGTATAGTTTTGTTTGTTTCTGATATCAACAACCTCTTCATCAGCTGAAGAGGTATCCCCTGAAAACATTACTTCTAAAATTTCAGCATACAAGTCTGAAAGAAGCTTTTTGTCTATGAAGGTTTCAGTCACATGGTCAAAGAAGTGACTTTAAAAAAATTCTATTGTTTGTTCCGTTCTAGCTCCAGTTTCTTCTTATGCTCTTCAAACGCGTCCAATGTGTCATCTAGCCGTCTTTTTAATTTCCGTGGACTTATCAAATAACATGAGTGGTGTGATCCTGCATCACTGCCAACAGGGAAATAGGCCTCCTCATTTGTTGCCTCCACAACAACAGGTTGTAGGTCACCCTCATTTCTGTATACCATATACACATGCGTGCACATTCATCACTCTCTCTCTCTCTCTCTCTCTCACACACACACACACACACACACACACACACACACACACACACACACACACACACACACACGCACTGCACGCACGCACGCACGCATAGAAACATACATGACATATAAAGCGCTAGGCGTATGTTAAATGAAGGGAGGTCATATAAATGGCTTCAAAATAACCGGACAAAAATGCTTTACCCGTCGAATGTTTTTCCATTGGTCAATGCACTACAGTTGATGCATCCTCAGTCTGCAAACTACTGCATCGTGCCTTTGTCAAATATTCATTTATAATCATATTGTACGCGTTTGTATGCGTGGGCCATTCGTGGGCCATTTTATGAGCAAAGGGGAATTGGAACACCTGGTCACAGCGGGAAGGCTGGAGGGAAGGAGAGCACCGGGTAGACCCAGGGAGAAGATGCTAGACAGACTTGCGGGGTGGCTGAAGACAAGGAGGGTGGAAGAGATGCTTGAGGCAACAAGAGATAGAGACAGATGGATGTCCATTATCGCCAACGCCACGCGGCAAGGCACCTGATGATGATGAATCATATTGATTTCTTTTTTGTCATAATGGATTTGATCACGCGAAACTTTAGCTGCTCTCTCCCGTTGAGAGCGCACCGCCACGGTAAAGCACCAACCATCTTAAAAAAAAAAAATTTTTGGAGCAAGACCTCTGAAAGGCAAGAAGGCTAATTGGCCTTTTAATAGGAGGGACCTGGGAATTGAACCTCTCTCTCTCTTTCTCTCTCTCTCAATATTTTATGCCAGGGCAGGTGAGCGAATTCTCTGCTCTTCATAGTTTTCAACAGCCGTGGGATCTTTTAGCATGCGCAGGCTAGAAGGCACACAGGTCCAATTCGTCTTTCGTCCCCGTTCGAAGAATTAAACGTTCAGTTCGAGTTTCCAGTCAAACCATATGGTTATGGCGTTAAAACCAAGCACCACTGAGCTCTCACCTCTCAGTCGGTGGAAGTCAGTCAAAAAAACAAAACAAAAAACCCCCAGACCAATTAAGGGTGTCATGATGGCGAGAAGACGTGACACGTTCTGTCAGTACTGTTGTACAGTGGGTGGCTGTTTTTAACTGGTAGTAAAGCGGTTGCAAAGGAAGTGTCTCTCCACTCCAGGTCGAAAGTAAAAAGTGGAAGCCATCTTTGTTTACAATTCCATAGCAACACCTAGTGTGTGTTTTATTGCATATGGTTTGTCTCTAAGACAGAGTCATCTAATCATATGCCACATGCTAACCAGATTAATTTTAACGAGTCTGTTTTTGTTTTCATAGGATGAAAATATTGGATTCACAGAGTAAGGAGTAATTCTATTCAGAGATGATCAAATTGGGGAGTTCATCTTAGTTTGTGTGTGTGTGTGTGTGTGTGTGGTGTCTGTGTGTGTGTGTGTGTGTGTGTGTGTGTGTGTGTGTGTGTGTGTGTGTGTGTATGTGTGTGTGTGTGTGTGTGTGTGTGTGTGTGTGTGTGTGTGTGTGTGTTCAACAATTTGCATGCAAATTTTAGGACTGTGTTGTCGCCACCATGGCACTGCAATTCTGATACTTTCATTGTTCCTTAAAGCTCCTGCTCAACATTGCACTTAAGATTTGGTGACGTATTTCAATTACCTGATTGATATTTTCAGAATCAAAATTACATGAATTATTATCCTCATATAGTCCTTCTTTTGCTTTTCTATTCCACAGCCAGGAATTATTTAATTAGCTGGATGTGGTACAATCTGTTTCTCAGATAGTGTCAGAATTTTGCTTTCAACAGCACTCCAAGTGACTTAGCTAACTTTGCAAAGTGTTTGAAAATATTTTTATGTCTTAAGTTCACCACTTTATTCATATATTTGTCCGCATTTGATTTCATATTGAATGCGCTCTCAGGGCAATTGTTTATCCCGTATATCATATACGAAGACACATATGTTTCTGATAGAACACTGATGATCATGGCGTGATGTTTCTAACATATCGCTAACAACCACGCGTGATGTTTCTAACAGATCACTAACTATCATGTTGTGATGTTTCTAAGATATCACTAACAATCATGGTGTGATATTTCTAATAGATCACTAACAATCACAGCGTGATGTTTCTAACAGGGCACTAACAATCATGGTGTGATGTTTCTAAGAGATCACTAACAATCACAGCGTGATATTTCTAATAGATCACTAACAATCACAGCGTGATATTTCTAACAGATCACTAACAATCATAGCGTGATATTTCTAACAGGGCACTAACAATCACAGCGTGATGTTTCTAACAGGGCACTAACAATCATAGCGTGATATTTCTAACAGATCACTAACAATCACAGCGTGATATTTCTAACAGGGCACTAACAATCACAGCGTGATGTTTCTAACAGGGCACTAACAATCATAGCGTGATGTTTCTAACAGATCACTAACAATCACAGCGTGATATTTCTAACAGATCACTAACAATCACAGCGTGATGTTTCTAACAGATCACTAACAATCACAGCGTGATGTTTCTAACAGATCACTAACAATCACAGCGGTGATTTTCTAACAGATCACTAAAAATCACAGCGTGATATTTCTAGAATCACTAACAATCACAGCGTGATGTTTCTAAAGATCACTAACAATCAAGCGTGATGTTTCTAAAGATCACTAACAATCACAGCGTGATGTTTCTAAAGATCACTAACAATCACAGCGTGATTTTCTAACAGATCACTAACAATCACAGCGTGATTTTCTAACAGATCACTAACAATCACAGCGTGATGTTTCTAACAGGATCACTAACAATCAAGCGTGATGTTTCTAACAGCACTAACACTCACAGCGTGATGTTTCTAATAGATCACTAACAATCACAGCGTGATGTTTCTAATAGATCACTAACAATCATGGTGTGATGATTCCAACAGATCACTAACAATCACAGCGTGATGTTTCTAACAGATCACTAACAATCACAGCGTGATTATTTCTAATAGATCACTAACAATCATAGCGTGTGTATTTCTAACAGATCACTAACAATCATGGTGTGATATTTCTAATAGATCACTAACAATCATGGTGTGATATTTCTAATAGATCACTAACAATCATGGTGTGATATTTCTAAGATATCACTAACAATCACAGCGTGTGTTTCTAAGAGATCACTTACAATCATGTGTGATATTTCTAATAGTTCACTAACAATCACAGCGTGATATTTCTAAGAGATCACTAACAATCATAGCGTGATATTTCTAATAGATCACTAACAATCATGGTGTAAAAAAAAAAAAAAAAAAAAAAAAAAAAAAGGGGGGGGGGGGGGGGTTCTAAGTATCAGTAACAATCAAACGTGATGTTTCTAACAGGGCACTAACAATCACAGTGTGATGTTTCTAACAGGGCACTAACAATCATGGCGTGATGTTTCTAAGATATCACTAACAATCACAGCGTGATATTTCTAACAGATCACTAACAATCACAGCGTGATATTTCTAACAGATCACTAACAATCACAGCGTGATATTTCTAACAGATCATAACAATCACAGCGTGATGTTTCTAACAGGGCACTAACAATCATAGCGTGATGTTTCTAATATATCACTAACAATCACAGTGTGATGTTTCTAACAGGGCACTAACAATCATAGCGTGATGTTTCTAACAGGTCACTAACAATCACAGCGTGATGTTTCTAACAGGGCACTAACAATCATGGCGTGATGTTTCTAAGATTCACTAACAATCACAGCGTGATGTTTCTAACAGGGCACTAACAATCACAGTGTGATGTTTCTAACAGGGCACTAACAATCATGGCGTGATGTTTCTAACAGATCACTAACAATCAGCGTGATGTTTCTAACAGGGCACTAACAATCATAGCGTGATGTTTCTAACAGGGCACTAACAATCATAGCGTGATGTTTCTAAGATATCATAACAATCACAGCGTGATGTTTCTAACAGGGCACTAACAATCATGGTGTGATGTTTCTAAGATATCACTAACAATCATAGCGTGATGTTTCTAACAGGGCACTAACAATCATAGCGTGATGTTTCTAAGATATCACTAACAATCACAGCGTGATGTTTCTAACAGGGCACTAACAATCACAGCGTGATGTTCTAACAGGGCACTAACAATCATAGCGTGATGTTTCTAAGATATCACTAACAATCACAGCGTGATGTTTCTAACAGAGCACTAACAATCACAGCGTGATGTTTCTAACAGGGCACTAACAATCATAGCGTGATGTTTCTAACAGATCACTAACAATCACAGCGTGATGTTTCTAAGAGATCACTAACAATCATGGCGTGATGTTTCTAAGAGATCACTAACAATCATAGCGTGATGTTTCTAAGAATCATAACAATCATAGCGTGATGTTTCTAAGGATCACTAACAATCACAGCGTGATGTTTCTAAGAGATCACTAACAATCATAGCGTGTTGTTTCTAAGATATCACTAACAATCATAGCGTGATGTTTCTAAAGATCACTAACAATCATAGCGTGATGTTTCTAAGAGATCACTAACAATCAAGCGTGATGTTTCTAAGAGATCACTAACAATCACAGCGTGATGTTTCTAAGGTCACTAACAATCACTGCTGATGTTTCTAAGAGATCACTAACAATACAGCGTGATGTTTCTAAGATATCACTAACAATCACAGCGTGATGTTTCTAACAATCACTAACAATCATAGCGTGATGTTTCTAAGAGATCACTAACAATCATAGCGTGATGTTTCTAAGATATCACTAACAATCATAGCGTGATGTTTCTAACAGGGCACTAACAATCACAGGTGATGTTTCTAACAGAGCACTACAATCACAGCGTGATGTTTCTAAAGATCACTAACATCACAAGCTGATGTTTCTAACAGATCACTAACAATCACAGGTGATGTTTCAACAGATCACTAACAATCAAGCGTGATGTTTCTAACAGATCACTAACAATCAAGGCGTGATGTTTCTAAAGATCACTAACAATCACAGCGTGATATTTCTAACAGATCACTAACAATCACAGCGTGTGTTTCTAATATCACTAACAATCAGCGTGATGTTTCTAAGAATCACTAACAATCACAGCGTGATGTTTCTAAGATATCACTAACAATCATAGCGTGATGTTTCTAAAGATCACTAACAATCATAGGTGATTTCTAAGAGATCACTAACAATCATGCGTGATGTTTCTAAAGATCACTAACAATCAAGCGTGATGTTTCTAAGAGATCACTAACAATCACAGCGTGATGTTTCTAACAGTCACTAACAATCAGGCGTGATGTTTCTAAAAGATCACTAACAATCATGCGTGATGTTTCTAAGAGATCACTAACAATCAGGTGTGATTTTCTAAGAGATCACTAACAATCAGGTGTGTTTCTAATAGATCACTAACAATCAAGGTGATTTTCTAAGATCACTAACAATCAGGTGGATGTTTCTAAAGATCACTAACAATCAGGTGTGATTTTCTAATAGATCACTAACAATCATAGGGTGATTTTCTAAGATATCACTAACAATCAAGCGTGGTGTTTCTAAGGTCACTAACAATCATGGTGATTTTCTAAAGATCACTAACAATCACAGCGTGATTTTCTAAGAGATCACTAACACATCAAGCGTGATTTTCTAATAGATCACTAACAGTTACAGCTATGTATTCAAATCAGTGATCACAAAATCATGGTGTGATGATTCAAAGATCACTAACAATCACAGCGTGATGTTTCTAAGCATCATAACAATCACAGCGTGATGTTTCTATAGGGATACTAACAATCACGTGTGATGTTTCTAACAGGACTAACAATCATGCGTGATTTTCTAAGATATCACTAACAATCACAGCGTGATATTTCTAACAGATCACTAACAATCACAGCGTGATATTTCTAACAGATCACTAACAATCACAGCGTGATATTTCTAACAGATCACTAACAATCACAGCGTGATGTTTCTAACAGGGCACTAACAATCATAGCGTGATGTTTCTAATATATCACTAACAATCACAGTGTGATGTTTCTAACAGGGCACTAACAATCATAGCGTGATGTTTCTAACAGGTCACTAACAATCACAGCGTGATGTTTCTAACAGGGCACTAACAATCATGGCGTGATGTTTCTAAGATATCACTAACAATCACAGCGTGATGTTTCTAACAGGGCACTAACAATCACAGTGTGATGTTTCTAACAGGGCACTAACAATCATGGCGTGATGTTTCTAACAGATCACTAACATCAGCGTGATGTTTCTAACAGGGCACTAAACAATCATAGCGTGATGTTTCTAACAGGGCACTAACAATCATGCGTGATGTTTCTAAGATATCACTAACAATCACAGCGTGATGTTTCTAACAGGGCACTACAATCATGGTGTGATGTTTCTAAGATATCACTAACAATCATAGCGTGATGTTTCTAACAGGGCACTAACAATCATAGCGTGATGTTTCTAAGATATCACTAACAATCACAGCGTGATGTTTCTAACAGGGCACTAACAATCACAGCGTGATGTTTCTAACAGGGCACTAACAATCATAGCGTGATGTTTCTAAGATATCACTAACAATCACAGCGTGATGTTTCTAACAGAGCACTAACAATCACAGCGTGATGTTTCTAACAGGGCACTAACAATCATAGCGTGATGTTTCTAACAGATCACTAACAATCACAGCGTGATGTTTCTAAGAGATCACTAACAATCATGGCGTGATGTTTCTAAAGATCACTAACAATCATAGCGTGATGTTTCTAAGAGATCACTAACAATCATAGCGTGATGTTTCTAAGAGATCACTAACAATCACAGCGTGATGTTTCTAAGAGATCACTAACAATCTTAGCGTGTTGTTTCTAAGATATCACTAACAATCATAGCGTGATGTTTCTAAGAGATCACTAACAATCATAGCGTGATGTTTCTAAGAGATCACTAACAATCACAGCGTGATGTTTCTAAGAGATCACTAACAATCACAGCGTGATGTTTCTAAGAGATCACTAACAATCACAGCTTGATGTATCTAAGATATCACTAACATATACAGCATGATGTTTCTAAGATATCACTAACAATCACAGCGTGATGTTTCTAAGATATCACTAACAATCATAGCGTGATGTTTCTAAGAGATCACTAACAATCATAGCGTGATGTTTCTAAGATATCACTAACAATCATAGCGTGATGTTTCTAACAGGGCACTAACAATCACAGCGTGATGTTTCTAACAGGGCACTACCAATCACAGCGTGATGTTTCTAACAGATCACTAACAATCACAACGCTATGTTTCTAACAGATCACTAACAATCACAGCGTGATGTTTCTAACAGATCACTAACAATCATGGCGTGATGTTTCTAACAGATGACTAACAATCATGGCGTGATGTTTCTAACAGATCACTAACAATCACAGCGTGATGTTTCTAACAGATCACTAACAATCACAGCGTGATGTTTCTGAGATATCACTAACAATCGCAGCGTGATGTTTCTAAGATATCACTAACAATCACGGCGTGATGTTTCTAAGATATCACTAACAATCATAGCGTGATGTTTCTAAGAGATCACTAACAATCATAGCGTGATGTTTCTAAGAGATCACTAACAATCATGACGTGATGTTTCTAATAGATCACTAACAATCATGGCGTGATGTTTCTAAGAGATCACTAACAATCATAGCGTGATGTTTCTAAGATATCACTAACAATCACAGCGTGATGTTTCTAACAGGGCACTAACAATCAGGCGTGATGTTTCTAAAAGATCACTAACAATCACAGCGTGATGTTTCTAAGAGATCACTAACAATCACAGCGTGATGTTTCTAAGAGATCACTAACAATCACAGCGTGATGTTTCTAACAGATCACTAACAATCACAGCGTGATGTTTCTAAGATATCACTAACAATCATAGCGTGATGTTTCTAACAGGGCACTAACAATCATGGCATGATGTTTCTAACAGATCACTAACAATCACAGCGTGATGTTTCTAATAGATCACTAACAGTCACAGCGTGATGTTTCTAATAGATCACTAAAAATCATGGTGTGATGATTCTAACAGATCATTAACAATCATGGTGTAATAGATCACTAAAAATTACGGCGTGATGTTTCTAATAGATCACTATCACGGCGTGATGTTTCTAATAGATCACTAATAATCTTGGTGTGATGTTTCTATGGCGTGATGTTTCTGATAGATGACTATCAAGCGTGATGTTTCTAATATATCACTATCATGGCGTGATGTTTCAAATATATCACTAACAATCATGGTGTGATGTTTCGTCTTCTCCTTCTTCTCCTTTTTCTTCTTGTCCTTTGCCGCCTCCTTCTGCTTCTGCTTCTTCTTCTTCTTCTCTTCTTCTTCTTCTTCTTCTTCTTCTTCTTCTTCTTCTTCTTCTTCTTCTTCTTCTTCTTCTTCTTTTTCTTCTTTTTCTTCTTCTTCTCCTTCGTATTTTTCTTTTCCCTCTTTTTCCTCTTCATTGCCGTCTTCCTCTTTTTCTTTGCTATGTCCTTCTTATACTTTGCCTTGTATTTCTCCTCTTAGTATCTTCTTCTTTGCCGTCTTTTTCTTTTTCTTCTTCTTCTTTTACTTCTTCTTCTTTTACTTCTTCTTTTTCTTCTTCTTCTTTTTTTTCCCTACTTCTTCTTGTTCTTCTTCGTCTTCATTTTCTTCTTCTTTTTCTTCTCCTTTGACTTCTCCTTCTGCTTATTTGTCTTCTTCTTTTTGTTCTTCTTTTTGTTCTTCTTCTTCTACTTCTTCTTTTTTTTTTTACTTCTTCTTCTTCTTCTTCTTCTTCTTCTTCTTCTTCTTCTTCTTCTTCTTCTTCTTCTTCTTCTTCTTCTTCTCCTTCTTCTCCTTCTCCTTCTCCTCCTCCTCCTCCTCCTCCTCCTTCTTCTTCTTCTTCTTCTTCTTAGTATTATATCGTATTGTATTGTACATATTGTATTGTATCGTATTGCATTGTACATATTGTATTTTATCGTGTTATATTGTACTTATTGGATTTGAGTGGATTGTATTGTTTTGTATTGTATCGTATTCCATTATGCTTATTGTATTATACTATATTGTATTGTACTTATTTTATTGTACCGTATGGTATGGTATGGTATGGTATTGTATTGTATTGTATTGTAGATTATTATCGAATTATCGTATTGCATTGTAATTATTGTATTGCATCGTTGTGTACTCTACTCATTGTATCATTATGTACTTATTGTATTGTGACATATTGTATTGTGCTTTTTGTATTGTATGGTATTGTAATGTAATCATTGTATTGTATTGTATTGTACTTATTATATTGTATCGTATTGTATTCTATTTCTTGTATACCATCGTATTGTATTGTACTTATGGTATTGTATCGTATTGGATTCTACTTATTCTAATGTACTTATTGTATTGTATTGTATTGCAGCTATTGTATTGTATCGTATTGTATTGTTCTTAATGTATTGTATCATATTGTTTCTATAGTATTGTATCGTATTGTATTGTACTTATCGTATTGTATTGTATATATTCTATTGTATTAGATCGTATTGTATTGTACTTACTGTATTGTATGATATTGTAATGTAGTTAGGTATTGTGTACTATTGGATTGTAATTGTTCTATTGTATCGTATTGTTTTGTACTTATTGTAATGTATCGTATTGTTTTGTGCTTACTGTATTGTATCGTATGGTATTTTGATGTATTGTATTGTATTGTTTGTGTAATGCGTATTGTATTGTATTGTATTGTATTATAATACTGTATCGTATTTCATTGTAGAGATTGTATTGTACTGTATTGTATTCTACTTATTGTATTGTATTGTATTGTATTGTAGTCTACTTATTGTATTGTCCTGTATTGTCCTGTATTGTATTGTATTGTATTGTAGTTTAATATCGAATTATCGTATTGCATTGTAATTATTTTATTGCATCGTTGTGTACTCTGCTTATTGTATTCTATCATTATGAGCTTATTGTATTGTGACATATTGAATTGTGCTTTTTGTATTGTATGGTATTGTAATGTAATCATTGTATTGTATTGTACTTATTGTATTGTACCGTATTGCATTGTACATATTGTATTGTACTGTATTGCATTGTACATATTGTATTTTATCATATTATATTGTACTTATTGCATTTGATTGGATTGGATTGGATTGGATTGTATTGTATTGTATCGTATAGCATTATGCTTATTGTATTATACTATATTGTATTGTACTTATTTTATTTACCGTATTGTATTGTATTGTATTGTATTGTAATATCGAATTATCGTATTGCATTGTAATTATTGTATTGCATCGTTGTGTACTCTACGTATTGTATTGTATCAGTAATGTACTTATTGTATATTGTGACATATTGTATTGTACTTTTTGTATTGTATGGGATTGTAATGTACTATGGTATTGTATCTCAATGTATTGTATTTCTTGTATTTTATCGTATTGTTTTGTACTATGGTATTGTATCGCATTGTATTGGATTTATTGTATTGTATATCGTATTGTATTGTACTTTTTGTATTGTATTGTAATGTATAGTACTTATTGTATTCTTTCTTATTGTATTGTACTTTTGTATTTCATCGTATGTTGTACTTATTTTATTGTATCGTATTGTATTTTATTTATTGTATTGTATGGTATTGTATTATACTTACTGTATTGTATCGTATTGTATTGTACTTCTTGTATTGTATCGTGTTGTATTGCACTTATTTTATTTTATCGTATTGTGTGGTACTTCTTGTATCGTATAGTATTGTATTGTACTTCTTGTATTGTATAGTATTGTTTTGTACTTATTGTATTGTATCATATTGTTTTGTAACTATGGTATTGTATCGTATGGTATTTTGATATATTGTATTTTATCGTTTGTATAATTCTTATTGTATTGTATCATATTTTATTGACTTATTGTATTGCTTCGTATTTTATTGTAATTATTGTATTGGAAAATATTGGATTGTATGGTATCGATTTGTATTGTACATATTGTCTTGTGTCATATTATATTGTAGGCCTACTTATTCGATTGTATCGTGTATTGTATTTATTGTATCCTAATATATTGTACTTATTGTGTTGTATCGTATTGTATTGTACATATTGTATTTTATCGTATTATATGTACTTATTGCATTTGATTGGATTGTATTGTGTTGTATTGTATTGTATCGTATTGCATTATGCTTATTGTATTATTCTATATTGTATTTACTTAATGTATTGTACCGTATGGTATTTTACCTATTGTATTGTATTGTATTGTATTGTGTCTTATCGGATTGTAATTTACTTATTGTATTGTATCAAATTGTATTGTACTTATTTCAGGTGTATCGTATCGTTTTGTAATTAGTGTTGTATTGTATAGTGTTGACTTATTGTTTTGTACCATGTTGTATTTTACTTAATGTATTGTATTGTAATGTACTCATCGTATTGTATCGTACTGCATTGTAATTATTGTATTGTATCGTATTGTATTGTAATATGTATTGTAACATTGTACTAATTGTATTGTGAAGTATTGTATTGTACTTATTTTATTGTCGTATTGTATTGCACTTATTGTATTATCGTATTGTATTGTATTGTTCTTATTGTATTGTATCGTAATGTATTGTACTTATTGTATTGTATCGTATTGTAATTGTACTTCTTGTATTGCATCATACTGTATTCGAATTTTGTGATGTATATATTGTATTTGTACTTATTGTATTGTATCATATGTTTTGTGCTTATTGTATTGTATCGTATGGTATTTTGATGTATTGTACTGTATCGTTTGTGTAATATTTATTGCATTGTACTGACTTATAACATTGTATCATATTTCATTGTAGTGATTGTATTGTACTGTATTGTATTCTACTTATTGTATTGTATTGTATTGTAGTTTAATATCGAATTATCGTTTTGCATTGTAATTATTGTATTGCATCGTTGTGTACTCTACTTATCGTATGTATCGTATTGTATTGTATTGTATCGTATCGTATCGTATCGTATTGTATTGTATTATTATTGTTTTGTATTGTATTCTATTGTATTCTATTGTTATGTAGATAAATATCGAATTATCGTATTGCATTGTAATTATTGTATTCCATCGTTGTGTACTCTACTTCTTGTAATTGTATTTATGTACCTATTGTATTGTGCATATTGTATTGTGCTTTTTGTATTGTATTGTATTGTAATGTAATCATTGTATTGTATTGTATTGTACTTATTATATTTATCGTATTGTATTGTACTTTTGTATATCATCGTTTGTATTGTACTTAAGGTATTGTATAGTATAGGATTCTACTTATTGTATTGCACTTATTGTATTGTATGTATTGTAGCTATTGTATTGTATCGTATTGTACTTTCTAATGTATTGATCATATTGTTTCTATAGTATTGTATCGCATTGTATTGTACTTATCGTATTGTATTGTATATATTCTATTGTATTATATCGTATTGTATTGTACTTACGTATTGTATGATATTGTATTGTAGTTAGTATTGTGTACTATTGTATTGTAATTGTATTGTATCGCATTGTTTTTGTAGTTTATTGTATTGTATCGTATGGTTTTGTGCTTATTGTATTGTATCGTATGGTATTTTGATGTATTGTATTATATCGTTTGTGAAATACTTATTGCATTGTATCATATTGTATTGACTTATTGTATTTTATTGTATTTTATGTAGTGATTGTATTGTATTCTATATTGCATTGCATTGCAATGTAATTGTATTGTAAAAATATTGTAATTATTTATTGTATTGTAGTTTAATATCGAATTATCGTATTGCATTGTAATTATTGTATTGCATCGTTGTGTACTCTACTGATTGTATTGTATCATTACGTACTTGTATTGTGACATATTGTATTGTGCTTTTTGTATTGTATGGTATTGTAATGTAATCATTGTATTGTACTTCTTGTATTGTATGGTATTGCATTGTACATATTGTATTTTATCGTATTATATTGTACTTATTGCATTTGATTGGATTATATTCTTTTGTATTGTATTGTATCGTATTTCATTATGCTTATTGCATTATACTATATTGTATCGTACTTATTGTATTGTATTGTATTGTATTGTATTGTATTGTATTGTAGTTTAATATCGAATTATCGTATTGCATTGTAATTATTGTATTGCATCGTTGTGTTCTCTACTGATTGTATTGTATCATTATGTACTTATTTTATTATGGCATTGTATTGCGCTTTTTGTATTGTATGCTATAGTAATGTAATCATTGTATTGTATTGTATTGTATTGTACTTATTGTATTGCATCATATTGTTTTGTAACTATGGTATTGTATCGTATGGTATTTTGATATATTGTATTTTATCGTTTGTATAATTCTTATTGTATTGTATCATATTTCATTGACTTATTGTATTGCTTCGTATTTTGTTGTAATCATTGTATTGTAAAGTATTGGATTGTATAGTATCGATTTGTATTGTACTTATTGTCTTGTATCGTATTATATTGTACTTATTCGATTGTATCGTGTTGTATTGTATTTATTGTATCGTAATATATTGTACTTATTGTGTTGTATCGTATTGTATTGTACATATTATATTTTATCGTATTATATTGTACTTATCGTATTGTATTGTATATATTCTATTGTATTATATCGTATTGTTTTGTACGTACTGTATTGTATGATATTGTATTGTAGTTAGGTATTGTGTGCTATTGTATTGTAATTCTTGTATTGTATCGTATTGTTTTGTACTTATTGTATTGTATCGTATGGTTTTGTGCTTATTGTATTGCATCGTATGGTATTGTGATGTACTGTACTGTATCGTTTGTGTAATACTTATTGTATTGTATCATATTGTATCATATTGTATCGTATTGTATTGTATTGTATTGTATTGTAGTTTAATATCGAATTATCGTATTGCATTGTAATTATTGTATTGCATCGTTGTGTACTCTACTGATTGTATTGTATCGTTATGTACTTATTCTATTGTGACAAATTGTATTTTGCTTTTTGTATTGTATGGTATTGTAATGTAATCATTGTATTGTACTTATTGTATTGTATCGTATTGCATTGTACATACTGTATTTTATCGTATTATATTGTACATATTGCATTTGATTGGATTGGATTGTTTTGTATTGTATTGTATCATAATGCATTATGCTTATTGTATTGTATTGTATGGTATTTTGATGTATTGTATTGTATCGTTTGTGTAATACTTATTGTATTATATTGTATTGTACTGTATTGTCATCATCATCATCATCAGGTGCCCTGCCGCATGGCGTTGGCGACCATGGACTTCCAACCATCTCTATCTCTCGTTGCCCCTAGCATCTCCCCCACCCTCTTCATCACCAGCCACGCTGCAAGTCCGTCCAGCATTCTCTCCCTGGGTCTACCTGGTGCTCTCTTTCCCTCCAGCTTTCCCGCTGTGACCAGGTGCTCCAAATCCCCCTTCCTCATAAAATGGCCTATAAATGTTGCTTGTCTTTTCCTAATCTTCCTTATGAGTGATCTATTTGTGTCTGCCTCCATCAAGACTGTCTCGTTTGTTTTCTTTGCTGTCCATGGAACTCTCAACATTCTTCTGAGAAACCATATCTCGGCTGCCTCGATCCTGCTCTGGCTTTGCTTGCTGACTGTCCACGCCTCGCATCCCTACAACAGTATTGGTTCTATATAACATTCAAGGACTCTCTTTCTGATGTTAATTGATAGGCATTTGTTGGTAAGAATGCTTTTCATCTTCTTGAATGCTGTTTTGGCTTGGCCGATTCTGCCAGCTATTTCCGATGTGCATCTGCCGTCTGATGAAATGACCGTTCCCAGGTATTTGAACTTATTAACCTGTGTCAAGGTTGTGCCATTTGCTGTTATTTTGCAGGAGGGGATTTCATGTTTTTTACTGATCACCATGACTTCAGTCTTCCTGCTTTTTGTATAGTATGGTATTGTAATGTAATCATTGCATTGTATTGTATTGTACTTATTATATTGTATCGTATTGTATTGTAGGCCTACTTCGTGTATACCATCGTATTGTATTGTACTTATGGTATTGTATCGTATAGGATTCTAACTATTGTATTGTACTTATTGTATTGTATTGTAGCTATTGTATTGTATCGTATTGTAAATTTTCTTAATGTATTGTATCATTATTCCTACAGTATTTTATCGTATTGTATTGTATTGTACTTATCGTATTGTATTGTATATATTCTATTGGATTATATCGTATTGTATTGTACTTGCTGTATTGTATTTTAGTTAGGTATTGTGTACTATTGTATTATAATTGTATTATATCGCATTGTTTTGTAGTTATTGTATTGTATCGTATGGTTTTGTGCTTATTGAATTGTATGGCATTGTATTGTATTGTATTGTAATATCAAATTATCGTATTGCATTGTAATTATTGTATTGCATCGTTGTGTACTCTACTTCTTGTATTGTATCAGTATGTACTTATTGTATTGTACCGTATGGTATTGTACCCTTCGTATTGTATTGTATTGTAGATTAATATCGAATCATCGTATTGCATTCTAATTATTGTATTGCATCGTTGTGCACTCTACTTCTTGTATTGTATCATTATGTACTTATTGTATTGTGACATACTGTAATGTGCTTTTTGTATAGTATGGTATTGTAATGTAATCATTGTATTGTATTGTACTTACATTGTATTGTATTGTATTGTACTTCTTGTATACCATCGTATTGTATTGTACTTATGGTATTGTATCGTATCGTATCATATTGTATTGTATTGTATTGTATTGTATTGTAGCTATTGTATTGTATCGTATTGTAAATTTTCTTAATGTATTGTATCATATTGTTTCTACAGTATTTTATCATATTGTATTGTACTTATCGTATTGTATTGTATATGTTCTAGTGTATTTAATCGTATTGTATTGTACTTGCTGTATTGTGTGATTGTATTTTAGTTAGGTATTGTGTACTATTGTATTGTAATTGTTGTAATGTATCGCATTGTTTTGTAGTTATTGTATTGTATCGTATGGTTTTGTGCTTATTGAATTGTATCATATGGTATTTTGATCTATTGTATTGTATCGTTTGTGTAATACTTATTGCATTGTATCATATTCTATTGATTATTGTATTGTGTCGTACTTTATTGTAGTTATTGTATTATATTGTATTGTAGTGTAGTGTAGTATAGTGTAGTGTGGTGTAGTGTAGTGTAGTGTAGTGTAGTTTAGTGTAGTGTAGTGTAGTGTAGTGTATTCTATTGTATTTTATTGTATTATACCTTATTGTATTGTATTGTATTGTATTGTAATATCAATTTATCGTATTGCATTGTAATTATTGTATTGCATGGTTGTGTACTCTACTTCTTCTATTGTATCATGATGTACTTATTGTATTGTGACATATTGTATTGTGCTTTTTATATTGTGTGGTATTGTAATGTAATCATTGTATTGTCTTGTATTGTACTTATCATATTGTATCGTATTATATTGTACTTCTTGTAAACCATCGTATTGTATTGTACTTACTGTATTGTATGATATTGTATTGTAGTTAGGTATTGTGTACTATTGTATTGTAATTGTTGTACTGTATCGTATTGTTTTGTACTTATTGTATTGTATCATATGGTTTTCTGCATATTGTATTGTATCGTATATGATTAAAGCAGATACAAAGCACAAAAACCGTAAGCCCAGATCATTCCTCCTTAAAGGAATGCCCAAGCCTACCTGTATACTCTGCAACTACAATACACCCAACTATGAGAGAGGACAGAAATACATACAATATATTGGTCCTATGTTCAAGATTCACATAGTCTTTTATAATTGAACTGACCAAACACACACACACAGACAAAACGGAAATTATACAAGGTTGCTTCCAAGACATATTTAGTTAATACCAAAGAAATAAGAGGGAATTATGGAGAATTTTTATAATATTAATCAAGCAACATAACTCCTGAGAGTCACGTAGAAATGATCTCCCATGTATTAGGCCCAGAACATTAATCTTTCAAGGAATGCCCAAACCTACCTTTATACTCTGCACCTACCCTAGACAGAACTGTGAGAGAGGAGGGAAATACATTCAATGTATTGGTGTTATGTCAAAGATTGACATAGTCTTTTATTTTTGAACTGACCAAACACACACACATAGAGAAGAGAAAACACATACAGGGTTGCTTCCAAGGCATATAGGTAAAACCAATGAAATCAGAGGGAACTAGGGAAAAGTTTTATGATATTAATAAGTAAACATAACTCTTGACAGTCATGTAGGAATTATCTCCCATGTAGTAAAACTTCTCAAATCTAACACAATTTCCGCTACCCATTCAGCTCGTATAAAAGCAGATACAAAACACAAAAATCGTAAACCCAGAACTTTCTTCTTTAAAGGTATGGCCAAGCATAACTTTATACTCTGCAACTACGCTACACACAACTATGAAAGATTAAATTCATACATACAATATATTGGTCTTATCTTAAATATTGACATAGTCTTTGCTTCTTGAACTGACCAAACACACATATATAGACAAGACGGCACATATATAGGGTTGCTTCCTAGGCATGTAGGGAATACCAAAGAAATAAGAGGGCAGCAGGAAGTATTTTTATAATAATAATCAAGGAACATAACTCTTGAGAGTCATCATGGAATTATCTCCCATGCAGTAGAACTTCTCAAATCAAACATATCTTGAGCGACCCATTCAGCTATGATTAAAGCAGATACAAAGCACAAAAACAGTAAGCCCAGATCATTCCTCCTTAAAGGAATGCCCAAGCCTACCTGTATACTCTGCAACTACAATACACCCAACTATGAGAGGACAGAAATACATACAATATATTGGTCCTATGTTCAAGATTCACATAGTCTTTTATAATTGAACTGACCAAACACATACACACAGACAAAATTATACAAGGTTGCTTCCAAGACATATTTAGTTAATACCAAAGAAATAAGGGGGAATTATGGAGAATTTTTATAATATTAATCAAGCAACATAACTCCTGAGAGTCACGTAGGAATGATCTCCCATGTAGTAGAACTTCTCAATTCGAACATAGCTGGCGCTACCTATTCAGCTAGCATAGAAGCAGATACAAAGCACAAAAACCGTAGGCCCAGAACATTATCTTTCAAGGAATGCCCAAACCTACCTTTATACTCTGCACCTACCCCAGACAGAACTGTGAGAGAGGAGGGAAATACATTCAATATATTGGTGTTATGTCAAAGATTGACATAGTCTTTTATTTTTGAACTGACCAAACACACACACATAGAGAAGAGAAAACACATACAGGGTTGCTTCCAAGGCATATAGGTAAAACCAAAGAAATAAGAGGGAATTAGGGAGAATATTTATAATATTAATCAAAGAGCATAACTCCTGAGAGTCACGTAGGATCTCAAATCTAACAGTTTCTGCTACCCATTCAGCTTGCATAGAAGCAGATACAAAGTACAAAAACCGTAAGCAAACAACATTCCTCTTTAAAAGAATGCCCAAGCCTACCTTTATACACGGCAACTACCCTACACACAAATATTAGAGAGGAGAGAAATACATACAATATATTGGTCTTATGTTCAAGATTGATATAGTCTTATATTCTTCAACCGACCAAACATACACACATACATGTAGACAAGACTGAACATATACAGGGTTACTTCCAAGGCATATACGTAATACCAAAGGAATTCGAGGGAAGCAGGGAGAATTTTTATGATATTAATCAAAGAACATAACTCTTGAGAGTCACGTGGACATTATCTCCCATGTAGTAGAAATTCTCAAATCTAACACGGCTTGCGAAACACATTCAGCTCGCATAAGAAGCAGATACAAAGCTCAAAAACCGTAAGCCTAGAACATACCTCTTTATAGGAATGCCCAAGCATAACTTTATACTCTGCAACTACCCTGTACACAACTATGAAAGAGAAGATTAATACATACAATATATTGGTCCTATGCTCAAAATTGACAGTCTTTCATTCTTGAACTGACCACACACACACACATAGAAAAGACAGAACATATACAGGGTTGCTTCCAAGGCATATAGGTAATACCAAAGAAATCAGAGGGAATTAGGGAAAAGTTTTATGATATTAATCAGTAAACATAACTCATGTAGGAATTATCTCCCATGTAGAAAAACTCAAATCTAACACAATTTCCGCTACCCATTCAGCTCGTATAAAAGCAGATACAAAACATAAAAATCGTAAACCCAGAACTTTCTTCTTTAAAGGAATGCCAAAGCATAACTTTATACTCTGCAACTACGCTACACACAACTATGAAAGATTAAATTCATATATACAATATATTGGTCTTATCTTAAATATTGACATAGTCTTTGCTTCTTGAACTGACCAAACACACATATATAGACAAGACGGCACATATATAGGGTTGCTTCCTAGGCATGTAGGGAATACCAAAGAAATAAGGGCAGCAGGAAGTATTTTATAATAATAACCAAAGATTGTAATTCTTGAGAGTCACGTAGGAGTCATCTCCCATGTTGTAGAATTTCTCAAAATCCAATCTTCTTTGCGGCACCGATTCAGCTAGCATACAAACAGCCACAAATCACAAAACTCTGCGCTCAGAACATTCCCCAATAAAGGAATGCCCAAGCCTACCTTTATACCCAGCAACTACACCTACACACAATTATGATTTCCTCAAAATCCAACATAGTTTGAGGCACTCATTCACCAAGCGAACAAGCAGCCAAAACGCACAAAACTGTAATTTCAGAATATTCCCCAATTAGGAAAACCGAAGCGTACCTTTCTACCCCGCAACTACACCTACACACAACTATGATGTGTAGAAAAATGCACACAACATATTGGTGTCATGTTCAAGAATGACATAGTCTTTTACTTTCGAACTGACCAAACACACACATATAGACAAGACAGAAGATATATAAGGTTGTTTCCAAAACATATAGGTAACAGTAAAGGAAATAAGAGGGAAGCAGGGAGAATTGTTCAAGATTAACCAAGGATTGTAACTCTTGAGAGTCACGTAGGAGTCATCTCCCATGTTGTAGAATTTCTCAAAATCCAATCTTCTTTGCGACACCGATTCAGCTAGCATAGAAAGAACCACAAAACACAAAACTCTGCGTTCAGAACATTCCCTAATAAACGAATGTACAAGCCTACCTTTATACCCAGCAACTACACCTACACACAACTATAATGGTGTAGAGAAATGCACACAACATATTGGTGTCATGTTCAAGACTGACATAGTCTTTTATTCTTGAACTCACCATACACACACATAATAGGGAAGACAGAACATATACAGGTTTACTTCCAAGGCATATCGGTAACATTAAAGGAAATAAGATGGAAGCAGGGAGAATCTCTTAAGATTAACCAAGGATTGCCACTCTTGAGAGTCATGTAGGAGTTACCTCCCATGTCGTAGATTTCCTCAAAATCCAACATACTTTGAGGCACTCATTCACCTAGCGTAGAAGCAGCCAAAACGCACAAATCTATAAGTTCAGAATATTCCCCAATTAGGAATACCGAAGCGTACCTTTATACCCCGCAACTACACCTACACACATCTATGATGGTGTAGAAAAAGGCACACAACATACTGGTGTCATGTTCAAGAATGACATAGTCTTTTACTTTCGAACTGACCAAACACACACATATAGACAAGACAGAAGATATATAGGGTTGTTTCCAAAACATATAGGTAACAGTAAAGGAAATAAGAGGGAAGCAGGGAGAATTGTTCAAGATTAACCAAGGATTGTAACTCTTGAGAGTCACGTAGGAGTCATCTCCCATGTTGTAGAATTTCTCAAAATCCAATCTTCTTTGCGGCACCGATTCAGCTAGCATACAAACAGCCACAAAACACAAAACTCTGCGCTAAACATTTCCCCAATTAAGGAATGTCCAAGCTACCTTTATACCCAGCAACTCCACCAACACACAACTATGATGGTGTAGAGAAATGCACACAACATATTGGTGTCAGGTTCAAGACTGACATAGTCTTTTATTCTTGAAATCACTATACACACACATAATAGGGAAGACAGAACATATACAGGTTTACTTCCAAGGCATATAGGTAACATTAAAGGAAATAAGATGGAAGCAGGGAGAATATTTTAAGATTAACCAAGGATTGCAACTCTTGAGAGTCATGTAGGAGTTACTCTCCATGTCGTAGATTTCTCAAAATCCAACTATAGTTTGAGGCATCATTCACCTAGCGTAGAAGACAGCCAAAACACAAAACTTGTAGTTGAGAATATTCCCCAATTAGGAATACCGAAGCGTACCTTTATACCCGCAACTACACTACACACAATATGATGGTGTAGAAAAATGCACAAACATATTGGTGTTCATGTTCAAGAATGACATAGTCTTTTACTTTTGAACTAACAAACACACACATATAGACAGACAGAAGATATATAGGGTTGTTTCCAAAAGCATATAGGTAACAGTAAAGGAAATAAGAGGAAGCAGGGAGAATTGTTCAAGATTAACCAAGGATTGTAACTCTTGAGAGTCAGTAGGAGTTCATCTCCCATGTTGTAGAATTTCTCAAAATCCAATCTTCTTTGCGGCACCGATTTCAGCTAGCATACAAACAGCCACAAACACAAAATCTGACGCTCAGAACATTCCCCAATAAGGAATGCCCAAGCCTACCTTTATACCCAGCAACTACACCTCACACAACTATGATGGTGTAGAGAAATGCACACAACATATTGGTGTCATGTTCAAGATGAATAGTCTTTTATTCTTGAACTCACCATCACACACATAATAGAAGACAGAACATATACAGGTTTGTTTCCAAGGCATATAGGTAACATTAAAGGAAATAGAGGGAAAGCAGGGAGAATTTTTAAGATTAACCAAGGATTGCCAACTCTTGAGAGTCATGTAGGAGTTACCTCCCATGTCGTAGATTTCCTCAAAATCCAACTTAGTTTCAGGCATTCATTCCCTAGCGTAGAAGCAGCCAAAACGCACAAAACTGTAAGTTGAGAATATTCCCCAATAAAATACCGAAGCGTACCTTTATACCCGCAACTACACTACACACAACTATGATGGTGTAGAAAAATGCACACAACATATTGGTGTCATGTTCAAGAATGACATGTCTTTTATTTTGAACTGACCAAAACACACATATAGACAAGACTAGAAGATGAATATAGGGTTGTTTCCAAGCAATATAGGTAACATTAAAGGAATAAGAGGGAAGCAGGGAGAATTGTTCAAGATTAACCAAGGATTGTAACTCTTGAGAGTCAGGTAGGAGTCATCTCCCATGTTGTAGAATTTCTCAAAATCCAATCTCTTTGCGGCACGATTCAGCTAGCATAGAAAAGCACAAAACACAAAATCTGCGCTCAAACATTCCCCAATAAAGGAATGCCAAGCCTACCTTTATACCCAGCAACTACACCACCACACAACTATGATGGTGTAGAGAAATGCACACAACATATTGGTGTCATGTTCAAGACTGATATAGTCTTTTATTCTTGAACTCACCATCACTCACATAATAGGGAAGACAGAACATATACAGGTTTATTCCAAGGCATATAGGTAACATTAAAGGAAATATGATGGAACAGGGAGAATCTTTTAAGATTAACCAAGGATTGCAACTCTTGAGAGTCATGTAGAGTTACCTCCCATGTCGTAGATTTCCTCAAAATCCAACATAGTTTAGGCATCATTCCCTAGCGTAGAAACAGCCAAAACGACAAAACTGTAAGTTAGAATATTCCCCAATCAGGAATACCGAAGCGTACTTTATACCCCAACTACACTTACACACAACTATGATGGTGTAGAAAAATGCACACAACATATTGGTGTCATGTTCAGAATGACAAGTCTTTTACTTTTGAACTGACCAAACACACACATATAGACAAGACAGAAGATATATAGGGTTTTTCCAAACATATAGGAACAGTAAAGGAAATAAGAGGGAAGCAGGGAGAATTGTTCAAGATTAACCAAGGATTGTAACTCTTGAGAGTCAGTAGGAGTCATCTCCCATGTTGTAGAATTTCTCAAAATCCAATCTTCTTTGCGGCACCGATTCAGCTAGCATAAAAAGCCACAAAACACAAAACTCTGCGCTCACAACATTCCCCAATTAAGGAATGTACAAGCCTACCTTTATACCCAGCAACTACACACACACAACTATGATGGTGTAGAGAATTGCACACAACATATTGGTGTCATGTTCTAGATGACTAATCTTTTATTCTTGACTCACCATACACACACATAATAGGAAGACAGAACATATACAGGTTTACTTCCAAGGCATATAGGTAACATTAAAGGAAATAAGATGGAAGCAGGGAGAATCTTTTAAGATTAACCAAGGATTGCAACTCTTGAGAGTCATGTAGGAGTTACCTCCCATGTCGTAGATTTCCTCAAAATCCAACATAGTTTGAGGCATTCATTCCCTAGCGAGAACAGCCAAAACGCACAAAACTGTAAGTTGAGAATATTCCCCAATTAGGAATACCGAGGCGTACCTTTATACCCCGCAACTACACCTACACACAAATATGATGGTGTAGAAAAATGCACACAACATATTGGTGTCATGTTCAAGAATGACAAGTCTTTTACTTTTGAACTGACCAAACACACACATATAGACAAGACAGAAGATATAAGGGTTGTTTCAAAACATATAGGTAACAGTAAAGGAAATAAGAGGGAAGCAGGAGAATTGTTCAAGATTAACCAAGGATTGTAACTCTTGAGAGTCAGGTAGGAGTCATCTCCCATTTGTAGAATTTCTCAAAATCCATCTTCTTTCGGCACCGATTCACTAGCATAAAAAGCCACAAAACACAAACTCTGCGCTCACAACATCCCCAATTAAGGAATGTACAAGCTACCTTTATACCCAGCAACTACACCAACACACACTATGATGGTGTAGAAATTCACACACATATTGTGTCATTTCTAGACTGACATAGTCTTTTATTCTTGACTCACCATACACACACATAATAGGAAGACAGAACATATACAGGTTTACTTCCAAGGCATATAGGTAACATTAAAGAAATAAGATGGAAGCAGGGAGAATCTTTAAGTTAACCAAGGATTGCAATCTGAGAGTCATGTAGGAGTTACCTCCCATGTCGTAGATTTCCAAAATCCAACAAATTTGAGCATTCATTACCCACGTAGAAGCAGCCAAAACGCACAAAACTGTAGTTGAGAATATTCCCCAATAGGAATACCGAAGCGTACCTTTATACCCCGCAACTACACCTCACACAAACATGATGGTGTAGAAAAATGCACACAACATATTGGTGTCATGTTCAAATGACATAGTCTTTTACTTTTGAACTGACCAAACACACACATATAGACAAGAAGAAGATATATAGGGTTGTTTCAAAACATATAGTAACAGTAAGGAAATAAGAGGGAACAGGAGAATTGTTCAAGATTAACCAAGGATTGTAATCTTGAGAGTCACGTAGGAGTCACTCCATGTTGTAGAATTTCTCAAATCCAATCTTCTTGCGGCACCTATTCAGCTAGCATACAAACAGCCACAAAACACAAACTCTGCGCTACACATTCCCCAATTAAGGAATGTCAAGCCTACCTTTATACCCAGCAACTACACAACACACAACATGATGGTGTAGGAAATTGCACACAACATATTGGGTCAGTTCAGACTGACATAGTCTTTTATTCTTGAAATCACTTATACACACACATAATAGGGAGACAGAACATAAACAGGTTTATTTCCAAGGCATTAGGCAACATGAAAGGAAATAAGATGGAAGCAGGAGAATTTTAAGATTAACCAAGGATTGCAACTCTTGAGAGTCATGTAGAGTTACCTCCCATGTCGTAGATTTCCTCAAAATCCAACATAGTTTGAGGCACTCATTCACCTAGCGTAGAAGCCAAAACACACAAAACTGTAAGTTGAGAATATTCCCCAATTAGGAATACCGAAGCGTACCTTTATACCCGCAACTACACTACACACAACTATGATGGTGTAGAAAAATGCACACAACATATTGGTGTCATGTTCAAGAATGACATAGTCTTTTACTTTTGAACTGACCAAACACACACATATAGACAAGACAGAAGTATATAGGGTGTTTCCAAAACATATAGGTAACAGTAAAGGAAATAAGAGGAAGCAGGAGAATTGTCAAGATAACCAAGGATTGTAACTCTTGAGAGTCACGTAGGAGTCATCTCCCATTTGTAGAATTTCTCAAAATCCAATCTTCTTTGCGGCACCGATTCAGCTAGCATACAAACAGCCACAAAACACAAAACTCGCGCTACACATTCCCAATTAAGGAATGTCAAGCCTACCTTTATACCCAGCAACTCACCAACACACAACTATGATGGTGTAGAGAAATGCACACAACATATTGGTGTCAGGTTCAAGACTGACATAGTCTTTTATTCTTGAATCACATACACACACATAATAGGGAAGACAGAACATATACAGGTTTATTCCAAGGCATATAGGTAACATTAAAGGAAATAAGATGGAAGCAGGGAGAATTTTTAGATTAACCAAGGATTGCAACTCTTGAGAGTCATGTAGGAGTTACCTCCCATGTCGTAGATTTCCTCAAAATCCAACATAGTTTGAGGCACTCATTCCCTAGCGTAGAAGCAGCCAAAACGCACAAAACTGTAAGTTAGAATATTCCCCAATTAGGAATACCGAAGCGTACCTTTATACCCCGCAACTACACCTACACACAAATATGATGGTGTAGAAAAATGCACACAACATATTGGTGTCATGTTCAAGAATGACATAGTCTTTTACTTTTGAACTGACCAACCACACATATAGACAAGACAGAAGATATATAGGGTTGTTTCCAAACATATAGGTAACAGTAAAGGAAATAAGAGGAAGCAGGGAGAATTGTTCAAGATTAACCAAGGATTGTAACTTTGAGAGTCACGTAGGAGTCATCTCCCATGTTGTAGAATTTCTCAAAATCCAATCTTCTTTGCGACACCGATTCAGCTAGAAAAACCCACAAAACACAAAATTCTCGCTCAGAACATTCCCAATAAAGAATGCCAAGCCTACCTTTATACCCAGCAACTACACAACACACAACTATGATGGTGTAGAGAAATCACAACATATTGTTTCATGTTCAAGACTGAATAGTCTTTTATTCTTGAACTCACCATGCACCACATAAAGGGAAGACAGAACATATACAGTTTACTTCCAAGGCATATAGGTAACATTAAAGGAAATAGATGAACAGGGAGAATCTTTTAAATTAACCAAGGATTGCACTCTTGAGAGTCATGTAGGAGTTACCTCCCATGTTGTAGATTTCCTCAAAATCCAACATAGTTTGAGGCACTCATTCACCTAGCGTAGAAGCAGCCAAAACGCACAAAACTGTAAGTTCAGAATATTCCCCAATTAGGAATACCGAAGCGTACCTTTATACCCCGCAACTACACCTACACACAACTATGATGGTGTAGAAAAAATGCACACAACATATTGGTGTCATGTTCAAGAATGACATAGTCTTTTACTTTTGAACTGACCAAACACACATATATAGACAAGACAGAAGATATATAGGGTTGTTTCCAAAACATATAGGTAACAGTAAAAGAAATAAGAGGGAAGCAGGGAGAATTGTTCAAGATTAACCAAGGATTGTAACTCTTGAGAGTCACGTAGGATCATCTCCCATTTGTAGAATTTCTCAAAATCCAATCTTCTTTACGGCACCGATTCAGCTAGCATACAAACAGCCACAAAACACAAAACTCTACGTCAAACTTCCCCAATAAACGAATTACAAGCCTACATTTATACCCAGCAACTACACCTACAACAACTATGATGTGTAGAGAATTGCACACAACATATTGAGTTCATGTTCTAGACTGACATAGTCTTTTATTCTTGAACTCACCATACACAACAAATAGGAACACCACCACACAATATAGGGAAGAAAACATATACAGGGTTACTTCCAGGGCATTTAGGAAACATAAAGGAAATAAGAGGGAAGCAGGGAGAATTTGTTCAAGATTAACCAAGGATTGTCAACTCTTGAGAGTCAGTAGGAGTCTACTCCCATGTTGTAGAATTTCTCAAAATCCAATGTTTCTTTGGGCATCCATTCAACTAGCATAGAAGCAGCCACAAAACACAAAACTTAATCTAGAAATTCCCCAATAAGGAATCCAAGCGTACCTTTATACCCCGCAACTACACCACACACAACTATGATGGTGTAGAGAATTGCACACAACATATTGGTGTCATGTTCAAGACTGATATAGTCTTTTATTCTTGAACTCACCATCACAACATAATAGGGAAGACAGAACATATACAGGTTTATTCCAAGGCATATAGGTAACATAATAGAAATAAGATGGAACAGGGAAATCTTTTAAGATTAACCAAGGATTACAACTCTTGAGAGTCATGTAGGAGTTACCTCCCATGTCGTAGATTTCCTCAAAATCCAACATAGTTTGAGGCACTTCATCACCTAGCGTAGAAGCAGCCAAAACGACAAAACTGTAAGTTCAGAATATTCCCCAATTAGGAATACCGAAGCGTACCTTTATACCCCGCAACTACACCTACACACAACTATGATGGTGTAGAAAATGCACACAACATATTGGTGTCATGTTCAAGAATGACATAGTTTTTACTTTGAACTACCAAACACACACATATAGGACAAGACAGAAATATATAGGTTTTTCCAAGCATATAGGTAACATTAAAGGAAATAAGAGGAAGCAGGGAGAATTGTTTCAAGATTAACCAAGGATTGTAACTCTTGAGAGTCACGTAGGAGTCATCTCCCATTTTGTAGAATTTCTCAAAATCCAATCTTCTTTGCGGCACCGATTCAGCTAGCATACAAAGAGCCACAAAACACAAAACTCTGCGCTCACAACATTCCCCAATTAAGGAATGTCCAAGCCTACCTTTATACCCAGCAACTACACCTACACACAACTAGATGGTGTAGAGAATTGCACACAACATATTGAGTCATGTTCTAGACTGACATAGTCTTTTATTCTTGAACACCATACACACACATAATAGGAAGACAGAACATATACAGGTTTACTTCCAAGGCATATAGGTAACATTAAAAGGAAATAAGATGGAAGCAGGGAGAATCTTTTAAGATTAACCAAGGATTGCAACTCTTGAGAGTCATGTAGGAGTTACCTCCCATGTCGTAGATTTCCTCAAAATCCAACATAGTTTGAGGCATTCATTCCCTAGCGTAGAAGCAGCCAAAACGCACAAAACTGTAAGTTGAGAATATTCCCCAATTAGGAATACCGAAGCGTACCTTTATACCCCGCAACTACACCTACACACAAATATGATGGTGTAGAAAAATGCACACAACATATTGGTGTCATGTTCAAGAATGACATAGTCTTTTACTTTTGAACTGACCAAACACACACATATAGACAAGACAGAAGATATATAGGGTTGTTTCCAAAACATATAGGTAACAGTAAAGGAAATAAGAGGGAAGCAGGGAGAATTGTTCAAGATTAACCAAGGATTGTAACTCTTGAGAGTCACGTAGGAGTCATCTCCCATGTTGTAGAATTTCTCAAAATCCAATCTTCTTTGCGGCACCGATTCAGCTAGCATACAAACAGCCACAAAACACAAAATCTGACGCTCAAAACATTCCCCAATTAAGGAATGCCAAGCCTACCTTTATACCCAGCAACTACACCTACACACAACTATGATGGTGTAGAGAATTGCACACAACATATTGGTGTCATGTTCTAGACTGACATAGTCTTTTATTCTTGAACTCACATACACACACATAATAGGAAGACAGAACATATACAGGTTTACTTCCAAGGCATATAGGTAACATTAAAGGAAATAAGATGGAAGCAGGGAGAATCTTTTAAGATTAACCAAGGATTGCAACTCTTGAGAGTCATGTAGGAGTTCACCTCCCATGTCGTAGATTTCCTCAAAATCCAACATAGTTTGAGGCACTCATTCACCTAGCGTAGAAGCAGCCAAAAACACAAAACTGTAAGTTGAGAATATTCCCCAATTAGGAATACCGAAGCGTACCTTTATACCCCGCAACTACACCTACACACAAATATGATGGTGTAGAAAAATGCACACAACATATTGGTGTCATGTTCAAGAATGACATAGTCTTTTACTTTTGAACTGACCAAACACACACATATAGACAAGACAGAAGATATATAGGGTTGTTTCCAAAACATATAGGTAACAGTAAGGAAATAAGAGGGAAGCAGGGAGAATTGTTCAAGATTAACCAAGGATTGTAACTCTTGAGAGTCACGTAGGAGTCATCTCCCATGTTGTAGAATTTCTCAAAATCCAATCTTCTTTGCGGCACCGATTCAGCTAGCATACAAACAGCCACAAAACACAAAATCTACGCTCAGAACATTCCCCAATAAGGAATGCCAAGCCTACCTTTATACCCAGCAACTACACCAACACACAACTATGATGGTGTAGAGAAATGCACACAACATATTGGTGTCATGTTCAAGACTGATATAGTCTTTTATTCTTGAACTCACCATGCACTCACATAATAGGGAAGACAGAACATATACAGGTTTACTTCCAAGGCATATAGGTAACATTAAAGGAAATAGATGGAACAGGGAGAATCTTTAAGATTAACCAAGGATTGCACTCTTGAGAGTCATGTAGGAGTTACCTCCCATGTCGTAGATTTCCTCAAAATCCAACATAGTTTGAGGCATTCATTCACCTAGCGTAGAAGCAGCCAAAACGCACAAAACTGTAAGTTGAGAATATTCCCCAATAGGAATACCGAAGCGTACCTTTATACCCCGCAACTACACCTACACACAAATATGATGGTGTAGAAAAATGCACACAACATATTGGTGTCATGTTCAAGAATGACATAGTCTTTTACTTTTGAACTGACCAAACACACACATATAGACAAGACAGAAGATATATAGGGTTGTTTCCAAAACATATAGGTAACAGTACAGGAAATAAGAGGGAAGCAGGGAGAATTGTTCAAGATTAACCAAGGATTGTAACTCTTGAGAGTCACGTAGGAGTCATCTCCCATGTTGTAGAATTTCTCAAAATCCAATCTTCTTTGCGGCACCGATTCAGCTAGCATACAAACAGCCACAAAACACAAAACTCTGCGCTCACAACATTCCCCAATTAAGGAATGTCACAGCCTACCTTTATACCCAGCAACTACACCTACACACAACTATGATGTGTAGAGAATTGCACACAACATATTGGTGTCATGTTCTAGACTGATATCTTTATTCTTGAACTCACCATACACACACATAATAGGAAGACAGAACATATACAGGTTTACTTCCAAGGCATATAGGTAACATTAAAGGAAATATGATGGAAACAGGGAGAATCTTTTAAGATTAACCAAGGATTGCACTCTTGAGAGTCATGTAGGAGTTACCCCCCATGTCGTAGATTTCCTCAAAATCCAACATAGTTTGAGGCATTCATTCACCTAGCGTAGAAGCAGCCAAAACGCACAAAACTGTAAGTTGAGAATATTCCCCAATTAGGAATACCGAACGTACTTTATACCCCGCAACTACACTACACACAACTATGATGGTGTAGAGAAAATGCACACAACATATTGGTGTCATGTTCAAGAATGACATAGTCTTTTAACTTTTGAACTGACCAACACACTCATATAGACAAGACAGAAGATATATAGGTTGTTTCCAAAACATATAGGTAACATAAGGAAATAAGAGGGAAGCAGGTGAGAATTGTTCAAGATTAACCAGGATTGTAACTCTTGAGAGTCATGTAGGAGTCACTCCCATGTGTAGATTTCTCAAAATCCAACTGCTTTGAGGCACCATTCAGCTAGCATAGAAAGAGCCACAAACACAAAACTGTAAGTTCAGAAATTCCCCAATTAAGGAATACCAAGCGTACCTTTATACCCGCAACTACACCTACACACAACTATGATGGTGTAGAGAAAATGCACACAACATTTGGTGTCATGTTCAAGAATGACATAGTCTTTTACTTTTGAAATACAAACACACACATAATAGGAAAAGACAGAAGATATACAGGTTTATTCCCTAAAACATATAGGTAACATTAAAGGAAATATAAGGAAACAGGGAAAATTGTTCAAGATTAACCAAGGATTGTCACTCTTGAGAGTCAGTAGGAGTTCCTCCCATGTTGTAGAATTTCTCAAAATCCAATTATTTGCGGCATCGATTCACCTAGCATAAAACAGCCCAAAACACAAAACTATGCGTTGAGAAATTCCCCAATTAAGGAATACCAAAGTAACTTTATACCCCGCAACTACACCTACACACAACTATGATGGTGTAGAGAATGCACACAACATATTGGTGTCATGTTCAAGAATGACATAGTCTTTAATTTTGAAACTGACCAACACACTCATAATAGGAAGACAGAACATAAAAGGGGTTTTTCCAAGGCATATAGGTTAACTTAAAGGAAATAGAGGGAAGCAGGAGAATTGTTTCAATATTAACCTAGGATTGCTAAACTCTGAGAGTCATGTAGGAGTTACCTCCCATGTCGTAGATTTCCTCAAAATCCAACATAGTTTGAGGCACTCATTCCCCTAGCGTAGAAGCAGCCAAAACGCACAAAACTGTAAGTTGAGAATATTCCCCAATTAGGAATACCGAAGCGTACCTTTATACCCGCAACTACACCTTACACACAAATATGATGGTGTAGAAAAATGCACACAACATCTTGGTGTCATGTTCAAGAATGACATAGTCTTTACTTTTGAACTGACCAAACACACACATATAGACAAGACAGAAGATATATAGGGTTGTTTCTAAAACATATAGGTAACAGTAAAGGAAATAAGAGGGAAGCAGGGAGAATTGTTCAAGATTAACCAAGGATTGTAACTCTTGAGAGTCACGTAGGAGTCATCTCCCATGTTTGTAGAATTTCTCAAAATCCAATCTTCTTTGCGGCACCGATTCAGCTAGCATACAAACAGCCACAAAACACAAAACTCTGCGCTCACAACATTCCCCAATTAAGGAATGTCAAGCCTACCTTTATACCCAGCAACTACACCTACACACAACTATGATGGTGTAGAGAATTGCACACAACATATTGGTGTCATGTTCTAGACTGACATAGTCTTTTATTCTTGAATCACATACACACACATAATAGGAAGACAGAACATATACAGGTTTACTTCCAAGGCATATAGGTAACATTAAAGGAAATATGATGGAAACAGGGAGAATCTTTTAAGATTAACCAAGGATTGCCACTCTTGAGAGTCATGTAGGAGTTACCTCCCATGTCGTAGATTTCCTCAAAATCCAACATAGTTTGAGGCATTCATTCCCCTAGCGTAGAAGCAGCCAAAAACCACAAAACTGTAAGTTGAGAATATTCCCCAATTCAGGAATACCGAAGCGTAACCTTTATACCCCGCAACTACACCTACACACAAACCGAAGCGTACTTTATACCCCGCAACTACACCTACACACAAATATGATGGTGTAGAAAAATGCACACAACATCTTGGTGTCATGTTCAAGAATGACAGTCTTTTACTTTTGAACTGACCAAACACACACATATAGACAAGACAGAAGATATATAGGGTTGTTTCCAAAACATATAGGTTACTTTAAAGGAAATAAGAGGGAAGCAGGGAGAATTGTTCAAGATTAACCAAGGATTGTAACTCTTGAGAGTCACGTAGGAGTCATCTCCCATGTTGTAGAATTTCTCAAAATCCAATCTTCTTTGCGGCACCGATTCAGCTAGCATACAAACAGCCACAAAACACAAAATTCTACGCTCAGAACATTCCCCAATAAAGGAATGCCCAAGCCTACCTTTATACCCAGCAACTACACCAACACACAACTATGATGGTGTAGAGAAATGCACACAACATATTGGTGTCAGGTTCAAGACTGACATAGTCTTTTATTCTTGAACTCACCATGCACTCACATAATACGAAAGACAGAACATATACAGGTTTACTTCCAAGGCATATAGGTAACATTAAAGGAAATATGATGGAAACAGGGAGAATCTTTTAAGATTAACCAAGGATTGTAACTCTTGAGAGTCATGTAGGAGTTACCTCCCATGTCGTAGATTTCCTCAAAATCCAACATAGTTTGAGGCATTCATTCCCCTAGCGTAGAAGCAGCCAAAACGCACAAAACTGTAAGTTGAGAATATTCCCAATCAGGAATACCGAAGCGTACCTTTATACCCGCAACTACACTTACACATAACTATGATGGTGTAGAAAAATGCACACAACATATTGGTGTCATGTTCAAGAATGACAGAGTCTTTTACTTTTGAACTGACCAAACACACACATATAGACAAGACATATAGGTAACAAGTAAAGAAAATAAGAGGGAAGCAGGGAGGATTGTTCAAGATTAACCAAGGATTGTAACTCTTGAGAGTCACGTAGGAGTCATCTCCCATGTTGTAGAATTTCTCAAAATCCAATCTTCTTTGCGGCACCGATTCAGCTAGCATACAAACAGCCACAAAACACAAAACTCTGCGCTCACAACATTCCCCAATTAAGGAATGTCCAAGCCTACCTTTATACCCAGCAACTACACCTACACACAACTATGATGGTGTAGAGAATTGCACACAACATATTGGTGTCATGTTCTAGACTGACATAGTATTTTATTCTTGAAATCACTATACACACACATAATAGGAAGACAGAACATATACAGGTTTATTTCCAAGGCATATAGGTAACATGAAAGGAAATAAGATGGAAGCAGGGAGAATCTTTTAAGATTAACCAAGGATTGCAACTCTTGAGAGTCATGTAGGAGTTACCTCCCATGTCTAGATTTCCTCAAAATCCAACATAGTTTGAGGCACTCATTCACCTAGCGTAGAAGCAGCCAAAACACACAAAACTGTAAGTTGAGAATATTCCCCAATTAGGAATACCGAAGCGTACCTTTATACCCCGCAACTACACCTACACACAAATATGATGGTGTAGAAAAATGCACACAACATCTTGGTGTCATGTTCAAGAATGACATAGTCTTTTACTTTTGAACTGACCAAACACACACATATAGACAAGACAGAAGATATATAGGGTTGTTTCCAAAACATATAGGTAACAGTAAAGGAAATAAGAGGGAAGCAGGGAGAATTTTTCAAGATTAACCAAGGATTGTAACTCTTGAGAGTCAGTTAGGAGTCATCTCCCATGTTGTAGAATTTTCAAAATCCAATCTTCTTTGCGGCACCGATTCAGCTAGCATACAAACAGCCACAAAACACAAAATTCTACGCTAAGAACATTCCCCAATAAAGGAATGCCCAAGCCTACCTTTATACCCAGCAACTACACCAACACACAACTATGATGGTGTAGAGAAATGCACACAACATATTGGTGTCATTTCAAGACTGATATAGTCTTTTATTCTTGAACTCACCATGCACTCACATAATACGGAAGACAGAACATATACAGGTTTATTCCAAGGCATATAGGTAACATTAAAGGAAATATGATGGAAACAGGGAGAATCTTTTAAGATTAACCAAGGATTGCCACTCTTGAGAGTCATGTAGGAGTTACCTCCCATGTCGTAGATTTCCTCAAAATCCAACATAGTTTGAGGCATTCATTCCCCTAGCGTAGAAGCAGCCAAAACGCACAAAACTGTAATTGAGAATATTCCCCAATCAGGAATACCGAAGCGTACCTTTAAAAAAAAAAAAAAAAAAAAAAAAATGTTCAAGAATGACATAGTCTTTTACTTTTGAACTGACCAAACACACACATATAGACAAGACAGAAGATATATAGGGTTGTTTCTAAAACATATAGGTAACAGTAAAAGGAAATAAGAGGAGAAGGGAGAATTGTTCAAGATTAACCAAGGATTGTAACTCTTGAGAGTCACGTAGGAGTCATCTCCCATGTTGTAGAATTTCTCAAAATCCAATCTTCTTTGCGGCACCGATTCAGCTAGCATACAAACAGCCACAAAACACAAAATTCTGCGCTCACAACATTCCCCAATTAAGGAATGTCCAAGCCTACCTTTATACCCAGCAACTACACCTACACACAACTATGATGGTGTAGAGAATTGCACACAACATATTGGTGTCATGTTCTAGACTGACATAGTCTTTTATTCTTGAAATCACTATACACACACATAATAGGGAAGACAGAACATATACAGGTTTATTTCCAAGGCATATAGGTAACATGAAAGGAAATAAGATGGAAGCAGGAGAATCTTTTAAGATTAACCAAGGATTGCAACTCTTGAGAGTCATGTAGGAGTTACCTCCCATGTCGTAGATTTCCTCAAAATCCAACATAGTTTTGCAGGCATTCATTCACCTAGCGTAGAAGCAGCCAAAACGCACAAAACTGTAAGTTGAGAATATTCCCCAATTAGGAATA
>JAPXFY010000017.1:66141342-66279102 GCA_030674185.1 Monoplex corrugatus | reverse complement strand
ATCCCCATCACCAATAAGGGGGAAAAGACAGAACATATACAGGTTTACTTCCAAGGAATATAGGTAACATTAAGGAAATAAGATGGAAGCAGGAGAAACTTTTAAGTTTAAACCCAAGGATTGCCACTATTGAGAGTCATGTAGGAGTTACCTCCCATGTCGTAGATTTCCTCAAAATCCAAATTAGTTTGAGGCATTCATTCCCTAGCGTAAGATGCAGCCAAAACACACAAAAACTGTAAGTAGAGAATATTCCCCAATTAGGAATACCGAAGCGTACCTTTATACCCGCAACTACACCTACACACAACTATGATGGTGTAGAGAAATGCACACAACATATTGGTGTCATGTTCAAGAATGACAGAGTCTTTTACTTTTGAACTGACCAAACACACACATATAGACAAGACTGAAGATATATAGGGTTGTTTCCAAAACATATAGGTAACATTAAAGGAAATAAGAGGGAAGCAGGGAGAATTGTTCAAGATTAACCAAGGATTGTAACTCTTGAGAGTCATGTAGGAGTCATCTCCCATGTTGTAGAATTTCTCAAAATCCAACATAGTTTGAGGCACTCATTCACCTAGCGTAGAAGCAGCCAAAACATACAAAACTATAAGTTGAGAATATTCCCCAATTAGGAATACCGAAGCGTACCTTTATACCCCGCAACTACACCTACACACAACTATGATGGTGTAGAGAAATGCACACAACATATTGGTGTCATGTTCAAGAATGACAGAGTCTTTTACTTTTGAACTGACCAAAACACAACACATATAGACAAGACTGAAGATATATAGGGTTGTTTCCAAAACATATAGGTAACATTAAAGGAATATAAGAGGAAGCAGGGAGAATTGTTCAAGATTAACCAAGGATTGTAACTCTTGAGAGTCATGTAGGAGTTACCTCCCAAGTCGTAGATTTCCTCAAAATCCAACATAGTTTGAGGCATTCATTCCCCTAGCGTAGGAACAGGCAAAATGCACAAAACTGTAAGTTGAGAATATTCCCCAATTAGGAATACCGAAGCGTACCTTTATACCCCGCAACTACACCTACACACAAATATGATGGTGTAGAAAAATGCACACAACATATTGGTGTCATGTTCAAGAATGACATAGTCTTTTACTTTTGAACTGACCAAACACACACATATAGGCAAGACCGAAGATATATAAGGTTCTTTCTTAAACATATAGGTAACAGTACAGGAAATAAGAGGGAAGCAGGGAGAATTGTTCAAGATTAACCAAGGATTGTAACTCACGTAGGAGTCATCTCCCATGTTGTAGAATTTCTCAAAATCCAATCTTCTTTGCGGCACCGATTCAGCTACCATAGAAAGAGCCACAAAACACAAAACTCTGCGCTCACAACATTCCCCAATTAAGGAATGTACAAGCCTCCCTTTATACCCAGCAACTACACCTACACCCAACTATGATGGTGTAGAGAATTGCACACAACATATTGGTGTCATGTTCAAGACTGACATAGTCTTTTATTCTTGAAATCACTATACACACACATAATAGGGAAGACAGAACATATACAGGTTTACTTCCAAGGCATATAGGTAACATGAAAGGAAATAAGATGGAAGCAGGGAGAATCTTTTAAGATTAACCAAGGATTGCAACTCTTGAGAGTCATTTAGGAGTTACCTCCCATGTCGTAGATTTCCTCAAAATCCAACATAGTTTGAGGCACTCATTCACCTAGCGTAGAAGCAGCCAAAACACACAAAACTGTAAGTTGAGAATATTCCCCAATTAGGAATACCGAAGCGTACCTTTATACCCCGCAACTACACCTACACACAAATATGATGGTGTAGAAAAATGCACACAACATATTGGTGTCATGTTCAAGAATGACATAGTCTTTTACTTTTGAACTGACCAAACACACACATATAGACAAGACAGAAGATATATGGGTTGTTTCCAAAACATATAGCTAACAGTACAGGAAATAAGAGGGAAGCAGGGAGAATTGTTCAAGATTAACCAAGGATTGTAACTCTTGAGAGTCACGTAGGAGTCATCTCCCATTTTGTAGAATTTCTCAAAATCCAATCTTTTGGGGGCACCGAATCAGCTAGCATAGAAAGAGCCACAAAACACAAAACACTACGCTCAGAACATTCCCCAATAAACGAATGTACAAGCCTACCTTTATACCCAGCAACTACACCTACACACAACTATGATGGTGTAGAGAAATGCACACAACATATTGGTGTCATGTTCAAGACTGACATAGCCTTTTATTCTTCAACTCACCTTCACACACATAATACGGAAGACAGAACATATACAGTGTACTTCCAAGGCATATAGGTAACATTAAGGAAATAAGATGGAAGCAGGGAGAATCTTTTAAGGTTAAGCAAGGATTGCAATTCTTGAGAGTCATGTAGGAGTTAACTCCCATGTCGTAGATTTCCTCAAAATCCAATATAGTTTGAGGCATTCATTCACCTAGCGTAGAAGCAGCCAAAACGCACAAAACTGTAATTTGAGAATATTCCCCAATTAGGAATACCGAAGCGTACCTTTGTACCCCGCAACTATTTCTACACACAACTATGATGGTGTAGAGAAATGCACACAACATATTGGTGTCATGTTCAAGAATGACAGAGTCTTTTACTTTGAACTGACCAAACACACACATATAGACAAGACAGAAGATATAGAGGGTTGTTTCCAAAACATAGAGGTAACTTTAAAGGAAATAAGAGGGAAGCAGGGAGAATTGTCACAAAACACAAAATTCTACGTTCAGAACATTCCCCAATAAAGGAATGTCCAAGCCTACCTTTATACCCAGCAACTACACCAACACACAACTATGATGGCGTAGAGAAATGCACACAACATATCGGTGTCATGTTCAAGACTGATATAGTCTTTTATTGTTGAACTCACCATGCACTCAGATAATACGGAAGACAGAACATATACAGGTTTACTTCCAAGGAATATAGGTAACATTAAAGGAAATAAGATGGAAGCAGGGAGAATCTTTTAAGATTAACCAATGATTGCCACTATTGAGAGTCATGTAGGAGTTACCTCCTATGTCGTAGATTTCCTCAAAATCCAAATTAGTTTGAGGCATTCATTCCCCTAGCGTAGAAGCAGCCAAAACGCACAAAACTGTAAGTTGAGAATATTCCCCAATTAGGAATACCGAAGCGTACCTTTATACCCCGCAACTACACCTACACACAACTATGATGGTGTAGAGAAATGCACACAACATATTGGTGTCATGTTCAAAAAATGACAGAGTCTTTTACTTTTGAACTGACCAAACACACACATATAGACAAGACAGAAGATATATAGGGTTGTTTCCAAAACATATAGGTAACATTAAAGGAAATAAGAGGGAAGCAGGGAGAATTGTTCAAGATTAACCAAGGATTGTAACTCTTGAGAGTCACGTAGAAGTCATCTCCCATGTTGTAGAATTTCTCAAAATCCAACATAGTTTGAGGCACTCATTCACCTAGCGTAGAAGCAGCCAAAACATACAAAACTATAAGTTGAGAATATTCCCCAATTAGGAATACCGAAGCGTACCTTTATACCCCGCAACTACACCTACACACAACTATGATGGTGTAGAGAAATGCCACAACATATTGGTGTCATGTTCAAGAATGACAGAGTCTTTTACTTTTGAACTGACCAAACACACACATATAGACAAGACTGAAGATATATAGGGTTGTTTCCAAAACATATAGGTAACATTAAAGGAATATAAGAGGGAAGCAGGGAGAATTGTTCAAGATTAACCAAGAATTGTAACTCTTGAGAGTCATGTAGGAGTTACCTCCCATGTCGTATATTTCCTCAAAATCCAACATAGTTTGAGGCATTCATTCCCCTAGCGTAGAAACAGCCAAAACGCATAAAACTGTAAGTTGAGAATATTCCCCAATTAGGAATACCGAAACGTACCTTTATACCCCGCAACTACACCTACACACAAATATGATGGTGTAGAAAAATGCACACAACATATTGGTGTCATGTTCAAGAATGACATAGTCTTTTACTTTTGAACTGACCAAACACACACATATAGGCACGACCGAAGATATATAGGGTTGTTTCTAAAACATATAGGTAACAGTACAGGAAATAAGAGGGAAGCAGGGAGAATTGTTCAAGATTAACCAAGGATTGTAACTCACGTAGGAGTCATCTCCCATGTTGTAGAATTTCTCAAAATCCAATCTTCTTTGCGGCACCGATTCAGCTAGCATACAAACAGCCACAAAACACAAAACTCTACGCTCACAACATTCCCCAATTAAGAAATGTACAAGCCTACCTTTATACCCAGCAACTACACCTACACACAACAATGATGGTGTAGAGAATTGCACACAACATATTGGTGTCATTTTCTGGACTGACATAGTCTTTTATTCTTGAACTCACCATAAACACACATAATAGGGAAGACAGAACATATACAGGTTTACTTCCAAGGCATATAGGAAACATTAAAGGAAATAAGAGGGAAGCAGGGAGAATGTTTGATGATTATCCAAGGATTGCATCTCTTGAGAGTCATGTAGGAGTTACCTCCCATGTCGTAGATTTTCTCAAAATCCAACATAGTTTGAGGCACTCATTCACCTAGTGTAGAAGCAATCAAAACCACAAAACTGTAAGTTGAGAATATTCCCCAATTAGGAATACCGAAGCGTACCTTTATGCCCCGCAACAACACCTACACACAACTATGATGGTGTAGAAAAATGCACACAACATATTGGTGTCATGTTCAAGAATGACATAGTCTTTTACTTTTGAACTGACCAAACACACACATATAGACAAGACAGAAGATATATAGGGTTGTTTCTAAAACATATAGGTAACATTAAAGGAAATAAGAGGGAAGCAGGGAGAATTGTTCAAGATTAACCAAGGATTGTAACTCTTGAGAGTCACGTAGGAGTCATCTCCCATGTTGTAGAATTTCTGAAAATCCAATCTTCTTTGCGGCACCGATTCAGCTAGCATACAAACAGCCACAAAACACAAAACTCTGCGCTCACAACATTCCCCAATTAAGGAATGTCCAAGCCTACCTTTATACCCAGCAACTACACCTACACACAACTATGATGGTGTAGAGAAATGCACACAACATATTGGTGTCATGTTCAAGACTGACATAGTCTTTTATTCTTGAACTCACCATCACAAACATAATAGGGAAGACAGAACATAGACATGGTTACTTCCAGGGCATAGGTAACATTAAAGGAAATAAGATGGAAGCAGGGAGAACCTTTTAAGGTTAAGGAAGGATTGCAATTCTTGAGAGTCATGTAGGAGTTACCTCCCATGTCGTAGATTTCCTCAAAATCCAACATAGTTTGAGGCATTCATTCACCTAGCGTAGAAGCAGCCAAAACGCTCAAAACTGTAAGTTGAGAATATTCCCCAATTAGGAATACCGAAGCGTACCTTTATCCCCGCAACTACACCTACACACAACTATTATGGTGTAGAGAAATGCACACAACATCTTGGTGTCATGTTCAAGAATGACAGAGTCTTTTACTTTTGAACTGACCAAACACACACATATAGACAAGACAGAAGATATATAGGGTTGTTTCCAAAACATATAGGTAACATTAAAGGAAATAAGAGGGAAGCAGGGAGAATTGTTCAAGATTAACCAAGGATTGTAACTCTTGAGAGTCACGTAGGAGTCATCTCCCATGTTGTAGAGTTTCTCAAAATCCAATCTTCTTTCCGGCACCGATTCAGCTAGCATACAAACAGTCACAAAACACAAAATTCTACGCTCAGAACATTCCCCAATAAAGGAATGCCCAAGCCTCCCTTTATACCCAGCAACTACACCAACACACAACTATGATGGTGTAGAGAAATGCACACAACATATTGGTGTCATGTTCAAGACTGATATAGTCTTTTATTCTTGAACTCACCATGCACTCACATAATACGGAAGACAGAACTATACAGGTTTACTTCCAAGCATATAGGTAACATTAAAGGAAATAAGATGGAAGCAGGGAGAATCTTTTAAGATTAACCAAGGATTGCAACTCTTGAGAGTCATGTAGGAGTTACCTCCCATGTCGTAGATTTCCTCAAAATCCAACATAGTTTGAGGCATTCATTCCCCTAGCGTAGAAGCAGCCAAAACGCACAAAACTGTAAGTTGAGAATATTCCCCAATTAGGAATACCGAAGCGTACCTTTATACCCCGCAACTACACCTACACACAACTATGATGGTGTAGAAAAATGCGCACAACATATTGGTGTCATGTTCAAGAATGACAGAGTCTTTTACTTTTGATCTGACGAAACACACACACATATAGACAAGACAGAAGATATATAGGGTTGTCTCCAAAACATATAGGTAACATTAAAGGAAATAAGAGGGAAGCAGGGAGAATTGTTCAAGATTAACCAAGGATTGTAACTCTTGAGAGTCACGTAGGAGTCATCTCCCATGTTGTAGAATTTCTCTAAATCCACACTTCTTTACGGCACCAATTCAGCTAGCATACAAACAGCCACAAAACAGAAAACTCTTGCGCTCACAACATTCCCCAATTAAGAAATGTACAATCCTACCTTTATACCCAGCAACTACACCTACACAGAACTATGATGGTGTAGAGAATTGCACACAACATATTGGTGTCATGTTCTAGACTGACGTAGTCTTTTATTCTTGAACTCACCATAAACACACATAATAGGGAAGACAGAACATATAAGGGTTACTTCCAGGGCATATAGGTAACATTAAAGGAAATAAGATGGAAGCAGGGAGAATCTTTTAAGGTTAAGCAAGGATTGCAATTCTTGAGAGTCATGTAGGAGTTACCTCCCATGTCGTAGATTTCCTCAAAATCCAACATAGTTTGAGGCATTCATTCACCTAGCGTAGAAGCACGCAAAACGCACAAAACTGTAAGTTGAGAATATTCCCCAATTAGGAATACCGAAGCGTACCTTTATACCTCGCAACTACTCCTACACACAATTATAATGGTGTAGAAAAATGCACACAACATCTTGGTGTCATGTTCAAGAATGACATATTCTTTTACTTTTGAACTGACCAAACACACACATATAGACAATACAGAAGATATACAGGGTTGTTTCCAAAACATATAGGTAACATTAAAGGAAATAAGAGGGAAGCAGGGAGAATTGTTCAAGATTAACCAAGGATTGTAACTCTTGAGAGTCATGTAGGAGTTACCTCCCATGTCATAGATTTCCTCAAAATCCAACATAGTTTGAGGCACTCATTCACCTAGCGTAGAAGCAGCCAAAACGCACAAAACTGTAAGTTGAGAATATTCCCCAATTAGGAATACCGAAGCGTACCTTTATACCCCGCAACTACACCTACACACAACTATGATGGTGTAGAAAAATGCACACAACATATTGGTGTCATGGTCAAGAATGACAGTCTTTTACTTTTGAACTGACCAAACACACACATATAGACAAGACAGAAGATATATAGGGTTGTTTCCAAAACATATAGGTAACAGTACAGGAAATAAGAGGGAAGCAGGGAGAATTGTTCAAGATTAACCAAGGATTGTAACTCTTGAGAGTCATGTAGGAGTTACCTCCCATGTCATAGATTTCCTCAAAATCCAACATAGTTTGAGGCACTCATTCACCTAGCGTAGAAGCAGCCAAAACGCACAAAACTGTAAGTTGAGAATATTCCCCAATTAGGAATACCGAAGCGTACCTTTATACCCCGCAACTACACCTACACACAACTATGATGGTGTAGAAAAATGCACACAACAATTGGTGTCATGGTCAAGAATGACAGAGTCTTTTACTTTTGAACTGACCAAACACACACATATAGACAAGAGAGAAGATATATAGGGTTGTTTCCAAAACATATAGCTAACAGTACAGGAAATAAGAGGGAAGAAGGGAGAATTGTTCAAGATTAACCAAGGATTAAAACTCTTGAGAGTCACGTAGGAGTCATCTCCCATGTTGTAGAATTTCTCAAAATCCAATATTTTTTCGGGCACTGATTCAGCTAGCATAGAAAGAGCCACAAAACACAAAACTCTACGCTCAGTACATTCCCCAATAAACGAATGTATAAGCCTACCTTTATACCCAGCAACTACACCTACACACAACTATGATGGTGTAGAGAAATGCACACAACATATTGGTGTCATGTTCAAGACTGACATAGTCTTTTACTTTTGAACTGACCAAACACACACATATAGACAAGACAGAAGATATATAGGGTTGTTTCTAAAACATATAGGTAACATTAAAGGAAATAAGAGGGAAGCAGGGAGAATTGTTCAAGATTAACCAAGGATTGTAACTCTTGAGAGTCACTTAGGAGTCATCTCCAATGTTGTAGAGTTTCTCAAAATCCAATCTTCTTTGCGGCACTGATTCAGTTAGCATACAAACTGTCACAAAACACAAAACTCTGGGCTCAGAACATTCCCCAATAAAGGAATGCCCAAGCCTACCTTTATACCCAGCAACTACACCAACACACAACTATGATGGTGTAGAGAAATGCACACAACATATTGGTGTCATGTTCAAGACTGATATAGTCTTTTATTCTTGAACTCACCATGCACTCACATAATACGGAAGACAGAACATATACAGGTTTACTTCCAAGCATATAGGTAACATTAAAGGAAACAAGATGGAAGCAGGGAGAATCTTTTAAGATTAACCAAGGATTGCAACTCTTGAGAGTCATGTAGGAGTTACCTCCCATGTCGTAGATTTCCTCAAAATCCAACATAGTTTGAGGCATTCATTCCCCTAGCGTAGAAGCAGCCAAAACGCACAAAACTGTAAGTTGAGAATATTCCCCAATTAGGAATACCGAAGCGTACCTTTATACCCCGCAACTACACCTACACACAACTATGATGGTGTAGAAAAATGCGCACAACATATTGGTGTCATGTTCAAGAATGACAGAGTCTTTTAGTTTTCAACTGACCAAACACACACATATAGACAAGACAGAAGATATATAGGGTTGTTTCCAAAACATATAGGTAACATTAAAGGAAATAAGAGGGAAGCAGGGAGAATTGTTCAAGATTAACCAAGGATTGTAACTCTTGAGAGTCACGTAGGAGACATCTCCCATGTTGTAGAATTTCTGAAAATCCAATCTTCTTTGCGGCACCGATTCAGCTAGCATACAAACAGCCACAATACACAAAACTCTGCTCTCACAACATTCCCCAATTAAGGAATGTCCAAGCCTACCTTTATACCCAGCAACTACACCTACACACAACTATGATGTTGTAGAGAATTGCACACAACATATTGGTGTCATGTTCAAGACTGACATAGTCTTTTATTCTTGAACTCACCATCACACACATAATACTGAAGACAGAACATATACATGGTTACTTCCAGGGCATAGGTAACATTAAAGGAAATAAGATGGAAGCAGGGAGAATCTTTTAAGGTTAAGGAAGGATTGCAATTCTTGAGAGTCATGTAGGAGTTACCTCCCATGTCGTAGATTTCCTCAAAATCCAACATTGTTTGAGGCATTCATTCACCTAGCGTAGAAGCAGCCAAAACGCTCAAAACTGTAAGTTGAGAATATTCCCCAATTAGGAATACCGAAGCGTACCTTTATACCCCGCAACTACTCCTACACACAACTATGATGGTGTAGAAAAATGCACATAACATCTTGGTGTCATGTTCAAGAATGACATAGTCTTTTACTTTTGAACTGACCAAACACACACATATAGACAAGACAGAAGATATATAGGGTTGTTTCCAAAACATATAGGTAACATTAAAGGAAATAAGAGGGAAGCAGGGAGAATTGTTCAAGATTAACCAAGGATTGTAACTCTTGAGAGTCACGTAGGAGTCATCTCCCATGTTGAAGAATTTCTCAAAATCCAATCTTCTTTGCGGCACCGATTCAGCTAACATAGAAAGAGCCACAAAACACAAAACTCTGGGCTCAGAACATTCCCCAATAAAGGAATGTCTAAGCCACTACACCTAGAGCAACTACACCTACACACAACTGTGATGGTGTAGAAGGAAATGCACACAACATATTGGTATCCAGTTTCAAGACTAATCAGTCTTTTATTTCTTGAACACAACCATACACACACATAATACGGAAGACAGAACATATAACAGGGTTACTTCCAAGGCATAAGGTAACAATAAAGGAAAATGAAGAGTATCTTTTAAGATTAAACAAGGATTGCACTCTTGAGATCATGTAGGAGTTACCTCCCATGTCGTAGATTTCCTCAAAATCCAACATAGTTTGAGGCACTCATTCACCTAGCGTAGAAGCTGCCAAAACGCACAAAACTGTAACTTCAGAATATTCCCCAATTAGGAATACCGAAGCGTACCTTTATACCCCGCAACTACACCTACACACAACTATGATGGTGTAGAAAAATGCACACAACATATTGGTGTCATGTTCAAGAATGACAGAGTCTTTTACTTTTGATCTGACCAAACACACACATTAGACAAGACAGAAGATATATAGGGTTGTTTCCAAAACATATAGGTAACAGTAAAGGAAATAAGAGGGAAGCAGGAGAATTGTTCAAGATTAACCAAGGATTGTAACTCTTGAGAGTCACGTAGGAGTCATCTCCATGTTGTAGAATTTTTCAAAAAACCAATCTTCTTTGCGGCACCGATTCATCTAGCATAGAAAAGCCACAAAACACAAAACTCTGCGCTCACAACATTCCCCAATAAAGGAATGTCCAAGCCTACCTTATACCAGCAACTACACTACACACAACTATGATGGTGTAGAGAAATGCACACAACATATTGGTGTCATGTTCAAGACTGATATAGTCTTTTATTCTTGAACTCTCCATGCACACACATAATGCGGAAGACAGAACATAATACAGGGTTACTTCCAAGCCATATAAGTAACATTAAATGAAATAAGATGGAAGCAGGGAGAATCTTCTAAGATTAACCAATGATTGCAACTCTTGAGAATCACGTAGGAGTTACCTCCCATGTCGTAGATTTCCTCAAAATCCAACATAGTTTGAGGCACTCATTCACCTAGCGTAGAAAGCAACCAAAACGCACAAAACTGTAAGTTGAGAATATTCCCCAATTAGGAATACCGAAGCGTACCTTTATACCCCGCAACTACACCTACACACAACTATGATGGTGTAGAAAAATGCACATAACATATTGGTGTCATGTTCAAGAATGACATAGTCTTTTACTTTTGATCTGACCAAACACACACATGTAGACAAGACAGAAGATATATAGGGTTGTTTCCAAAACATATAGGTAACAGTTAAAGGAAATAAGAGGGAAGCAGGGAGAATTGTTCAAGATTAACCAAGGATTGTAACTCTTGAGAGTCACGTAGGAGTCATCTCCCATGTTGAGAATTTTTCAAAATCCAATCTTCTTTGCGGCACCGATTCATCTAGCATAGAAATAGCCACAAAACACAAAACTCTGCGCTCACAACATTCCCCAATAAAGGAATGTCAAGCCTACACTTTATACCCAGCAACTACACTACACACAACTATGATGGTGTAGAGAAATGCACACAACATATTGGTGTCATGTTCAAGACTAAATGTCTTTTATTCTTGAACTCTCCATGCACACACATAATGCGGAAGACAGAACATAATACAGGGTTACTTCCAAGCCATATAAGTAACAATAAATGAAATAAGATGGAACAGGAGATATCTAATTACATGATTGAATCTGAGAACGTAGGAGTTACCTCCCATGTCGTAGATTTCCTCAAAATCCAACATAGTTTGAGGCACTCATTCACCTAGCGTAGAAAGCAACCAAAACGCACAAAACTGTAAGTTGAGAATATTCCCCAATTAGGAATACCGAAGCGTACCTTTATACCCCGCAACTACACCTACACACAACTATGATGGTGTAGAAAAATGCACACAACATATTGGTGTCATGTTCAAGAATGACATAGTCTTTTACTTTTGAACTGACCAAACACACACATATAGACAAGAGAGAAGATATATAGGGTTGTTTCCAAAACATATAGGTAACAGTAAAGGAAATAAGAGGGAAGCAAGGAGAATTGTTCAAGATTAACCAAGGATTGTAACGCTTGAGAGTCACGTAGGAGTCATCTCCGATGTTGTAGAATTTCACAAAATCCAATCTTCTTTGCAGCACCGATTCAGCTAGCATAGAAAGAGCCACAAAACACAAAACTCTGCGCTCAGAACATTCCCCAATAAAGGAATGTCCAAGCCACTACACCTAGAGCAGCTACACCTACACAAAACTTTGATGGTGTAGAGAAATGCACAGATCATATTGGTGTCATGTTCAAGGCTGACATAGTCTTTTATTCTTGAACTCACCATACACACACACAATACGGAAGACAGAACATATACAGGGTTACTTCTTTGCGGCACCGATTCAGCTAGCATAGAAAGAGCCACAAAACATAAATCTCTGCGCTCAGAACATTCTCCAATAAAAGAATGTCCCAGATCGTTCCTCCTTAAAGGAATGCCCAAGCCTACCTGTATACTCTGCAACTACAATACGCCCAACTATGAGAGAGGACAGAAATACATAAAATATATTGGTCCTATGTTCAAGATTCACATGTGTTTTATAATTGAACTGACCAAATGCACACACACAGACAAAACGGAAATTATACAAGGTTGCTTCCAAGACATATTTAGTTAATACCAAAGAAATAAGAGGGAATTATGGAGAATTTTTAAAATATTAATCAAGCAACATAACTCCTGAGAGTCACGTAGGAATGATCTCCCATGTAGTAGAACTTCTCAAATCGAACATATCTTTCGCTACCTATCCAGCTAGCATAGAAGCAGATACAAAGCACGAAAACCGTAGGCCCAAAACATTAATCTTTCAAGGAATGCCCAAACCTACCTTTATACTCTGCACCTACCCTAGACAGAACTGTGAGAGAGGAGGGAAATACATTCAATATATTGGTGTTATTTCAAAGATTGACATAGTCTTTTATTTTTGAACTGACCAAACTCACACACACATAGAGAAGAGAGAACACATACAGGGTTGTTTCCAAGGCATATAGGTAAAATCAAATAAATAAGAGGGAATTAGGGAGGAATATTTATAATATTCATCAAAGAGCATAACTCCTGAGAGTCACGTAGTATCTCAAATCTAACAGTTTGCGCTATCCATTCAGCTAGCATAGAAGCAGATACAAAGTACAAAAACCGTAAGCAAACAATATTCCTCTTTAAAGGAATGCCCAAGCCTACCTTTGTACACAGCAACTACCTACACACAAATATTAGAGAGGAGAGAAATACATACAATCTATTGGTCTTATGCTGAAGATTGATATAGTCTTATATTCTTCAACCGACCAAACATACACACATAGACAAGACTGAACATATACAGGGTTACTTCCAAGGCATATACGTAATACCAAAGGAATTCGAGTGAAGCAGGGAGAATTTTTATGATATTAATCAAAGAACATAACTCTTGAGAGTCACGTGGACATTATCTCCCATGTAGTAGAAATTCTCAAATCTCACACGGCTTGCGAAACACATTCAGCTCGTATAAGAAGCAGATACAAAGCTCAAAAAACCGTAAGCCTACAACATTCCTCTTTATAGGAATGCCCAAGCATAACTTTATACTCTGCAACTACTCTGCAACTGCCCTACACACAACTATGAAAGAGAAGATTAATACATACACTATATTGGTCTTATGCTCAAAATTGACATAGTCTTTCATTCTTGAACTGACCAAACACACACACATAGAAAAGATAGAATATATACAGGGTTGCTTCCAAGGCATATAGGTAATACCAAAGAAATCAGAGGGAATTAGGGAAAAGTTTTATGATATTAATCAGTAAACATAACTCTTGAGGTTCATGTAGGAATTATCTCCCATGTAGTGAAACTTCTCAAATCTAACACAAGGAATGCCCAAGCATAACTTTATACTCTGCTACACACAACTATGAAAGATTAAATTCATACATACAATATATTGGTCTTATCTTAAATATTGACATAGTCTTTTCTTCTTGAAGTGACCAAACAAACACACATAGACAAGACGGAACATATATAGAGTTGCTTCCTAGGCATGTAGGGAATACAAATGAAATAAGAGGGAAGTAGGAAGTATTTTTTATAATAATAATCAAGGAACATAACTCTTGAGAGTCATCATGGAATTATCTCCCATGCAGTAGAACTTCTCAGATCCAACATATCTTGAGCTACCCATTCAGCTATGATTAAAGTAGATACAAAGCACAAAAACCGTAAGCCCAGATCATTCCTCCTTAAAGGAATGCCCAAGCCTACCCGTATACTCTGCAACTACAATACACCCAACTATGAGAGAGGACAGAAATACATACAATATATTGGTCTTATGTTCAAGATTCACATTGTGTTTTATCATTGAACTGACCAAACAGACACACACAGACCCAACGGAAAATATACAGGGTTTCTTCCAAGACATATTTAGTTAATACCAAAGAAATAAGAGGGAATTATGGAGAATTTTTAAAATATTAATCAAGCAACATAACTCCTGAGAGTCACGTAGGAATGATCTCCCATGTAGTAGAACTCAAATCGAACATAGCTTGCGCTACCTATTCAGCTAGCATAGAAGCAGATACAAAGCACAAAAACCGTAGGCCCAGAACATTAATCTTTCAAGGAATGTCCAAACCTATCTTTATACTCTGCACCTACCCTAGACAGAACTGTGAGAGAGGAGGGAAATACATTCAATATATTGGTGTTATGTCAAAGATTGACATAGTCTTTTATTTTTCAACTGACCAAACACACACACATAGAGAAGAGAAAACACATACAGGGTTGCTTCCAAGGCGTATAGGTAAAATCAAATAAATAAGAGGGAATTAGGGAGAATATTTATAATATTAATCAAAGAGCATAACTCCTGAGAGTCACGTAGGATCTCAAATCTAACAGTTTGCGCTACCCATTCAGCTAGCATAGAAGCAGATACAAAGTACAAAAACCGTTAGCAAACAATATTCCTCTTTAAAGGAATGCCCAGGCCTACCTTTGTACACAGCAACTACCCTACACACAAATATTAGAGAGGAGAGAAATACATACAATATATTGGTCTTATGCTCATGATTGATATAGTCTTATATTCTTCAACCGACCAAACATACACACATAGACAAGACTGAACATATACAGGGTTACTTCCAAGGCATATACGTAATACCAAAGGAATTCGAGGGAAGCAGGGAGAATGTTTATGATATTAATCAAAGAACATAACTCTTGAGAGTCACGTGGACATTATCTCCCATGTAGTAGAAATTCTCAAATCTCACACGGCTTGCGAAACACATTCAGCTCGTATAAGAAGCAGATACAAAGCTCAAAAATCGTAAGCCTACAACATTCCTCTTTATAGGAATGCCCAAGCATAACTTTATACTCTGCAACTACCCTACACACAACTATGAAAGAGAAGATTAATACATACACTATATTGGTCTTATGCTCAAAATTGACATAGTCTTTCATTCTTGAACTGACCAAACACACACACATAGAAAAGACAGAACATATACAGGGTTGCTTCCAAGGCATATAGGTAATACCAAAGAAATCAGAGGGAATTAGGGAAAAGTTTTATGATATTAATCAGTAAACATAACTCTTGAGGTTCATGTAGGAATTATCTCCCATGTAGTAAAACTTCTCAAATCTAACACAATTACGCTACCCATTTAGCTCGTATAAAAGCAGATACAAAACACAAAAACCGTAAACCCAGAACTTTTTTCTTCAAAGGAATGCCCAAGTCTACCTTTATACTCTGCATATTCTTGAACTGACCAAACACATACACATAGACAAGACGGTACATATATAGGGTTTCTTCCTAGGCATGTAGGGAATACCAAAGAAATAAGAGGGAAGCAGGAAGTATTTTCATAATAATAATCAAGGAACATAACTCTTGTGAGTCATCATGAAATTATCTTCCATGCAGTAGAACTTCTCAAATCCAACATATCTTGAGCTACTCTTTCAGCTATGATTAAAGCAGATACAAAGGACAAAAACCGTAAGCCCAGATCATTCCTCCTTAAAGGAATGCCCAAGCCTACCTTTATACTCTGCAACTACAATACACCCAACTATGAGAGAGGACATATATTGGTCTTATGTTCAAGATTCACATAGTGTTTTATAATTGAACTGAGCAAACACACACACACAGACAAAATGGAAAATATACAGGGTTGCTTCCAAGACATTTAGTTAATACCAAAGAAATAAGAGGGAATTATGGAGAATTTTAAAAATATTAATCAAGCAACATAACTCTTGAGAGTCACGTCGGAATGATCTCCCATGTAGTAGAACTTCTCAAATCGAACATAGCTGGCGCTACCTATTCAGCTAGCATAGAAGCAGGTGCTTTGTGCACAAAAACCGTAGGCCCGGAACAGTAATCTTTCAAGGAATGCCCAAACCTACCTTTATACTCTGCACCTACCCTAGACAGAACTGTGAGAGAGGAGGGATATACATTCAATATATTGGTGTTATGTCAAAGATTGACATAGTCCTTTATTTTTGAACTGACCAAACACACACACATAGAGAAGAGAGAACACATACAGGGTTGCTTCCAAGGCATATAGGTAAAACCAAAGAAATAAGAGGGAATTAGGGAGAATATTTATAATATTAATCAAAGAGCATAACTCCTGAGAGTCACGAAGGATCTCAAATCTAACAGTTTGCGCTATCCATTCAGCTAACTAACTAACTGACTAACTAACTAACTAACTAACTAATTAACTAAGTAAATAATTAACTAACTATGTAATTTACTAAATAACTAAATGAATAAGAACTAACTAGCTTATTAACTAACTAACTAAGTAACTAATTAACTGACTAACTAACTAACAAACTAACTAACTCACGTAATAGAATAACTACCAACATAAGTAAGTAAGAAGCTTCTGTTTTAACTAACAAACGAACAATGTAACTAACTAACTAACTAACTAACTAATTAACTAACTTATTAACTAACTAACCAACTAACCAACTAACTAACTAACTAACTAACTAACAAACTAACTAACTAACTAACTAACTAACTAACTAATTAACTAACTAACTAAGTAACTAACTAACTAACTAACTAACTAAGTAAGTAAGTACGTAATTAACTAACTAAGTAAGTAACTAACAAACGAACAATGTATCTAACTAATATAACTAACTAACTAACTAACTAACTAACTGACTAACTAACTAATTAATTGACTAACTATATAACTAACTAACTAACTAACTAACTAACGTAATGAACCAACTACAAACATAAGTAAGTGAGAAGCTTCTTATTTCACTATCTATCTATCTAACTAACTAACTAACTTACAAACTAACTAACTAACTAACTAACTAACTAACTGACTAACTAACTAATTAACTGACTAACTAACTAACTAACTAACTAACTAACTAACTAACTTACTAAGTAACTAACTAACGTAATGAACTAACTGCAAACATAAGTAAGTGAGAAGCTTCTTATTTCACTATCTATCTATCCATCTAACTAACTAAGTAACTAAGTAAGTAAGTAACTAACTAACTTACTAACTAACTAACTGACTAACTAACTAACTAACTAACCAACCAACTAACTAACTAACTAACCAACCAACCAACCAACTAACTAACTAACTAACTGACTAACTAACTAACTAACTAGCTAACTAACTAACTAACTAATTAACTAACGTAATGAACTAACTACAAACATAAGTAAGTGAGAAGCTTCTTATTTCACTATCTATCTATCTATCTAACTAACTAACTAAGTAACTAACTAAGTAAGTAACTAACTAACAAACTTACTAACTAACTAACTGACTAACTAACTAACTAACCAACCAACCAACTAACTAACTAACTAACTAACTATCTAAGTAAGTAAGTAAGCAATTAACTAACTAACTAAGTAACTTACTAACTAACTAAAAACTAACTAACTGACTAACTAATAACTAACTAACATATAACTAACTAACTAACTAAGTAACTATTAAACTAACTAACTAACTAACTAACTAACCAACTAACTTACTAATTAACTAACTAATTAACTAACTACCAACTAACTAACTACCAACTAACTAACTAACTAAATAACTAACTAAATAACTAACGATCTAACGATCTAACGAACTAACGAACTAACGAACTAACGAACTAACGAACTAACGAACTAACGAACTAACTAACTAAATAACGAACTAACTAAATAAGTAAATAACTGACTAACTAAATAATTAAGTAACTTACTAACTAACTAACTAACTAACTTATTAACTAACTAACCAACTCACTACATAAACTAACTAACTAACTAACTAACTAACTAACTAACGATCTGAACTACCTACCAACAAAAGTAAGAAGTCTCCTAACTAAATAACTAAATAACTAATTAACTATTAAACTAACAACTAACAAACTAACAACTAACGAACTATCTAATTAATTAACTAACTAACTAACTAACTAAATAACTAACTAACTTACTTACTAACTAACTAACTAACTAATAACTAACTAATTAACAAACTAACTAACTAACGAACTATCTAACTAACTGAATAACTAACAAACTAACTAACTAACTAATTAACCAACTAACCAAGTAAATAACTTAGTTACTAACTAACTAAGTAACAAAATGAACTACCTACCAACATAAGTAGGTAGTAGGCCTCCCTCGGTCATGACTGACCATGGACAAAGTACATCCGTTCTAATGTCTAGATGGGCTGTCTGCTTGGTCCAAGCAGCGTCGCCTGTGACTGTACAGACCAATGCGAGAGAGGCAGTCTCTGTCGCAGCGGTCGCATGTGTATGCTGATGCTAGTCTGTTGGCTGTCATCCCTTTTCTGCGAACTCGCTTTTCTGCTGCAGCAGCTGACAGTTTGTCCTCACCAATCCGCAGCTGTTTCTTGAGAGTAGTTCTCCAGCTGTTGCGGTCGTCTGCGAGGTCCTCCCAGGACTCAGTGTTGATCTCAAGCGCCTTCATGTCACGCTTGCAAACGTCTTTGTATTTCAGCTGTGGGCGGCCAATGTTTCTCTGCCCTGTGGCAAGCTCACCATAAAGGATGTCTTTTGGGATGCGACCATCTTCCATGCGGCGAACGTGGCCCAACCAGCGCAGCCGACGCTGTCTCAGCATGATATGCATGGTTGGGAGGCCAGCGCAGGTTAGGACTTCGGTGTTGGTCACCTTGTCTTGCCAGGAAATGCCAAGTATGCGCCGTAGGCTTCTCAGGTGGAAGGTATTGAGCCTTTTCTCCTGATGAGCATGCGTGGTCCACGCCTCGCTGCCATACAGCAAGGTGCTGAGGACACAGGCGTTGTATACAGCCATCTTTGTCTTTGTGGTCAGCTTGGGATTTGTCCACACCCTTTGCGTGAGGCGGGCTAGTGTTGTGGCTGCCTTCCCGATCCTCTTGTCGACCTCTGTGTCAAGGGAGAGGTTATCGGTGATGGTGGGCCCAAGATATGTGAATTGATGGATGGCTTCAAGCTCGTAGTTATCAATGGTGATGGCTGGTGGAGATGGCGTGTCTTGGCCCAGGACGTTTGTCTTCTTAAGACTGATGGTCAGACCAAAATCTTTGCAGGCCTGGGAGAAGCGGTCCATTAGTGACTGCAAGTCCCGCTGAGTATGGGTCACAACTGCGGCATCGTCGGCAAATAGCATGTCTCTGATGAGGGCTTCACGGACCTTTGTCCTTGCTCTGAGGCGGGCGAGGTTGAAGAGCCTGTCATCTGATCTGGTCCGCAGATGGATCCCTTCTTGCGCTGTGCTGAACGCATGCCTCAGGAGGAGAGCGAAGAAGATTCCAAAAAGGGTTGGGGCCAGGACGCAGCCTTGTTTCACACCGCTGCGTACGTCGAAGGGCTTGGAGAGGTTTCTGTTGAACTGCACCATCCCTTTCATGTTTGAGTGGAAGGACTCAATTAAGCTGTGCAGTTTGGGGGGGCAGCCGAATTTTCGGAGAGCCCTGAAAAGGCCATCTCTGCTGACTAGGTCAAAGGCCTTGGTGAGGTCAATGAATGCCATATACAGGGGCATCCGCTGCTCTCTGCACTTCTCCTGGATTTGGCGAAGGGAGAAGACCATGTCTACCGTGGATCTCTCTGTTCGAAAACCACACTGTGATTCCGGGTAGACGCGCTCAGCCAGTTTCTGCAGGCGGATTAGGAGGACCCGAGCATAGACTTTGCCAACAATGCTGAGGAGCGAGATACCTCTGTAGTTGTTGCAGTCGCTCCTTTCGCCCTTGTTTTTGTACAGGGTGACGATCTCGACGTCCCTCATGTCCTGTGGTACAGCTCCCTCATTCCAACACTGACAGAGAACTGCGTGCAAAGGGTGCAGAAGAGAAGTCTTGCAGTGCTTGATGAGATCTGGGGGAATTCCGTCGTTGCCAGGTGCCTTCTCTGATGCCAGGCTATCAATGGCCTTGCTGAGTTCGTCCGCAGTTGGCTCTGCGTCAAGTTCTTCCATTACCGGCATGCACTTGATGGCATCGAGGGCTAAGGGGGACACCATGTTCTGTGTGGAGTAGAGGTCGGAGTAGTGTTCCGCCCATCTTTCCATCTGTTGGCTAGGATTGCTGATTACTTCCCCAGTGGAGGATTTGAGGGGGGCGATCTTGCTCTGTGTTGGTCCCAGTGCCTTCTTGATGCCATCATACATTCCTCGGATGTTGCCTCTTTCTGCAGCACTCTGTATCTCTTCGCTGAGCTCTGTCCAGTACTCGTTTGCGCAGCGCCTGGCGTTAAGCTGAACCTTACTTCTGGCAGCCCTGAGGATTTGCAGGTTCTTCTCACTGGGTGACCGCTTATACTTGGTGAGTGCGGCACGCTTGGCCTCAACAGTGGGAGTCATCTCTGATGATTTGGCCTCAAACCAGTCGTGGGACTTCACAGTTTTCTTCCCAAAGGTGGCCATAGCAATGCGGTGCATGGTGTCTCGTAGCATTTCCCATCTCTCAGTGGCAGAGTCTCTGGGCTGCAATGCATCGTATTCTCTCTGAAAGGCCTCTGCGAACTGTTCTACAAGATCTGGCTGAGACATCTTGCTGACGTCAATGCGAGGGTTCCCTTGTTTCTTTGAGCAGTGGAACTTCTTTGGTTGTAGCCTGATCTTGCAGCATACCAGAGAGTGGTCTGTGTCGCAGTCTGCGCTGTGATAAGAGCGAGTGTGGAGAACGTTTTTGATAGCGGCACGTCTTACTAGGATCAAATCCAGTTGGTGCCAATGTTTTGAGCGGTGATGCCTCCAGGAGACTTTGTGCTGAGGCTTCGTCTTGAAGAAGGAGTTGGCGATGCACAGTTCATGGCAGGCGCAAAGCTCAAGCAGTCGCTGTCCATTCTCATTCATTTTCCCCACTCCAAAGGAACCGAGGCAGAAGGGCCATGAGTCATTGTCTGCACCCACTCTGGCGTTGAAGTCGCCCAGGAGAACAAGTTGTTCTGTCTTGGGGATGTTCCTTATGGTTGATGCAAGATTTTCGTAGAACTCATCCTTGGTGTCTGGAGAGGCGGACAGAGTTGGGGCATAAACGCTGATGAGAGTGACATAGCCTTCGGTGGTGTTGAGGCGGAGAGTCAAGAGTTGTTCTGAACAGCCGCTACCTGGTTCAATCATGTTCAGCAGGCTGTTCCTTACTGCAAAGCCTACTCCGTGCTCTCTTGGGGCATCAGAACTCTTTCCTTGCCAGAAGAAGGTGTAGTCCCTTTCCTTTAGTGTTCCTGAGTCAGCCAGCCGTGTTTCCTGCAGAGTGGCAATGTCCACATTGAGCCTCTTTAGTTCGCTGTTTATGACGGCGGTTTTTCTGGCGTCGCTGATGTCTTGCAGATCTTGGGAGAGCCCAGGCATCATTGTTCGGACATTCCAACAGCCCAGTTTCACTGCTGATCCTTTTCCTGATCCGTTTCTTGAATTTGAAGTTTTCTTTTTGTTTGGTGCGGTAATTAACGACCTGCTTGTCAGATTTTCTCCTAATCTTCATGCACCAATGAAGAAGGCAGGTCGTGGCGGGACAGCACCTAACTGGCTGGGGGCTGCCCAGCTTAGGCGGGCGGTAGCTGTCCAGTAAGACACGAAGTCTCTCCCACCGTCAAAAGCAACCCCTGGCGTCAGCTCTACGCCAGTTGAGCAATGACTTATCACCGGTATCTGTTGCTTCCCGTGTTGTGCCGACACTAGTGTTAGTAGCGAGGCTGGAGTGTCCTCTCCAGGTCGTAGGTGCAGAGTGTTTGTGGATGAATGGACGGATGTAAGCCTGGACAGTGTAATATGGAAGACAGGCTGTTGCCCATGCAACTTGTCCCCCCTCTCCACCTCGCTGACAGATCCAAAGGAACAGCAGGGCTGTTACGTTTTGGTGCCAACGCGGCCGCAGGAGCTGCCGGAAAGTGACAAAGTTTGCCATCCAACCGCCTTAGGGGCCCCACACCGGATTTACTGTCAGGGTTTACTCCCTTAGCTAGATGGCCGCGGGTAGCTCTCCAGAGCTGGCGCCCTTTGATGGATCTAATTTATTTCCACCAGGGTTTCTAGCCACCCTCCTCACCATCCTCCTGAGAGGACTGGTGGGGTTGCTGGTTTAGTCGCCAGCAATTCGACCCTGTGACAGGTAGTACTGGGTTCCAGGTTACCAGTGGCGGATACATCTATCCGACCTGACCTGTAGGTAAGTAAGTAAGTAAATAACTAATTAACTAACTACTTAACTACCTAACTAACTAACTGACTAAATAAATAAATAACTTACTAACTGGCTAACTAACTAACTAGTTATCTAAGTAACTAACTAATTAACTAACTAACTAACTATCTAACTAACTGACTGACTAACTAAATATCTAACTAAGTAGCTAACTAACTATCTATCTAACTAACTAACTAACTAACCAACAAACTAACTAACCAACAATTAACTAACTAACTAACTAACTAAGTAACTAACTAACTAACTAACGAACTAATTAACGAACTAACTAACGAACAAACCAACAAACTAACTAAGTAACTTACTAACTAACTAACTAACTAACTAACCATCTAACTAACTAACTAACTAACTAACGAATTAAGTAAGTAAGTAAGTAAGTAATTCTTACTGTGCACAACAGCCGAACACCTTGTTGTAAAGGGGTCAAATTTTCGACTTTAATGTCTTTAAGTAAGTAAGTAACTAACAAACTAACTAAATAAGTAAATAATTAACTAATCAATAATTTTAGTAACTTACTAAATAACTAACTAACTGACTTATTAACTAACTAACTAACTCACTACATAACTAACTAACTAACTAACTATAACTAACGAACTGAACTACCTACCAACATAAGTAAGAAGTCTCCTAACTAACTAACTAACTAAGTAACTAACTAACTAGCTAAATAGCTAACTAACTAAGTAACTAACTAACAAACTAATTAACTAACAAACTAACTAACTAACTAACTAACTAACTAACGTAATGAAATAACTACCAACATAAGTAAACGAGAAGCTTCTTATTTAACTATCTAACTAACTAACTAACTAACTAACTAACTAACTAACTAACTAACTAACTAAGTAAGTAAGTAAGTAAGTAAGTAAGTAACTAAGTAAGTAATTAACTAACTAACTAACTAACTAAGTAACTTACTAACTAACTAACTAATTAACTAACTAAAAACTAACTAGCTAACTAACTAATAACTAACTAACTAACAAATAATTAACCAATTAACTAATTAACTAACTAACTAACTAACAAACTAAACTAACTAGCTAACTAAATAATTAACGAACTAACTAACTAACTAAATAGGTAAATAATTAACTAACTAAATAATTAAGAAACTTACTAAATAACTAACTAACTAACTAACTCACTACATAACTAACTAACTAACTAACTAACTAACGAACTGAACTACCTACCAACAAAAGTAAGAAGTCTCCTAACTAATAACTAACTAACTAACTAACTAACTAAATGATTAACTAACTAAATGATTAACTAACTAAATAACAACTAACTAAGTAACAACTAACTATAACTAACTAACTAACTAACTAATAAACTAACTACCTAAATAACTAACTGATTAACTAACAAACTAACTAACTGACTAACTGACTAACTAACTAATTAACTAACTAACTAACTAACCAACTAACTAACTAAATAACTAAGAAAACACTAGCTAACAACTAACTAACGAACTAACTAACTAAATAACTAATTAACTAAACTAACTAACTAACTAACTAACTAAATAATGAACTAACTTACTAACAGACTAACTAAAAAACTAGCTACCTAACTAACTAACTAACCAAATAACTAACTAAATAACTTACTTACTAATTCACTAACTAAGTAACAAAATGAACTACCTACCAACATAAGTAAGTAAGTAACTAAGTAAATAATTAATTAACTACCTAACTAACTAAATAACTCACTAATTGGCTAACTAACTAACTAGTTAACTAACTAACTAACTAATTAAGTGACTAAGTAACTAACTAACTAACTAAGAAGCTAACTAACCAACTAACTAACTAACTAACTAACTAACGTAATGAACTAACTACCAACATAAGTAAGTGAGAAGTTTCTTATTTAACTATCTATCTAACTATCAATCTAACTAACTAACATATAACTAACTACTTAACTAAGTCTAAACTAACTAACTAACGAACTAACTAACTAACTAAATAGGTAAATAATTAACTAACTAAATACTTAAGTAACTTACTAAATAACTAACTAACTAACTTATTAACTAACTAACTAAATAACTACATAACTAACTAAATAACTAACTAACTAAGGAACTGAACTACCTACCAACAAAAGTAAGAAGTCTCCAAACTAAATAACTAACTACCTAACTAACTAACTGATTAACTAATAACTAACAACTTAACTAACTAATAACTAAACTAACTAACAACTAACTAACTAAGTAACTAAGTAAGTAAGTAAGTAAGTTAGTAAGTAATTAACAAACTAAATAACTAACTAAGTAACTTACTAACTAACTAATTAACTAACTAACTAAAAACTAACTAGCTAACTAACTAATAACTAACTAACTAACAAATAATTAACCAATTAACTAATTAACTAACTAACAAATAATTAACAATTAACTAATTAATACTAACTAACAAACTAACTAACTAGCTAACTAAATAATTAACGAACTAACTAATAAATAAATAGGTAAATAATTAACTAACTAAATAATTAAGAAACTTACTAAATAACTAACTAACTTATTAACTAACTAACTAACTCATACTAACTAACTAACTAACTAACTAACTAACTAACTAACTAACTAACGAACTGAACTACCTACCAACAAAAGTAAGAAGTCTCCAACTAAATAACTAACTAACTAACTAACTAACTAAATGATTAACTAACTAAATGATTAACTAACTAAATAACAACTAACTAAGTAACAACTAACTAACTAACTAACTAACTAATGAACTAACTACCTAAATAACTAACTGATTAACTAACAAACTAACTAACTGAATAACTGACTAACTAACTAATTAACTAACTAACTAACTAACCAACTAACTAACTAAATAACTAAGAAAACACTAGCTAACAACTAACTAACGAACTAACTAACTAAATAACTAATTAACTAACTAACTAACTAACTAACTAAATAATGAACTAACTTACTAACAGACTAACTAAAAAACTAGCTCCTAACTAACTAACTAACCAAATAACTAACTAAATACTTACTTACTAATTCACTAACTAAGTAAAAAAAATGAACTACCTACCAACATAAGTAAGTAAGTAACTAAGTAAATAATTAATTAACTACCTAACTAACTAAATAACTGACTAATTGGCTAACTAACTAACTAGTTAACTAACTAACTAACTAATTAGTTGACTAAGTAACTAACTAACTAACTAACTAAGTAGCTAACTAACCAACTAACTAACTAACTAACTAACGTAATGAATTAATTACCAACATAAGTAAGTGAGAAGTTTCTTATTTAACTATCTATCTAACTATCTATCTAACTAACTAACATATAACTAACTACTTAACTAAGTAACTAACTAACGAACTAACTAACTAACTAAATAGGTAAATAATAACTAACTAAATACTTAAGTAACTTACTAAAATAACTAACTAACTAACTTATTAACTAACTAACTAACTAACTACATAACTAACTAAATAACTAACTAACTAAGGAACTGAACTACCTACCAACAAAAGTAAGAAGTCTCCAAACTAAATAACTAACTAACTAACTAACTGATTAACTAACTAACTAATAACTAACTAACTAATAACTAACTAACTAACAACTAACTAAGTAAGTAAGTAAGTAAGTAAGTAAGTAAGTAAGTAAGCAATTAACTAACTAACTAAGTAACTTACTAACTAACTATCGAAAAACTAACTAACTAATAACTAACTAATTATATAACTAACTAACTAAGTAACCAACTAACTTACTAACTAACTACCTAACTAATTAACTTACTAACTACCAAGTAACTGACTAACTAACTACCAACTAACTAACTAACTAACTAACTAACTGACTAACGAACTAACGAACTAATGAACTAACTAACAATCTAACTAACTAACTAACTAACTAATTAACGAACTAACTAAATAAGTAAATAACTGACTAACTAAATAATTAAGTAACTTACTAACTAATTCACTAACTAACTTATTAACTAACTAACTAACTCACTACATAACTAACTAAATAACTAACTACCTAACGAACTGAACTACCTACCAACAAAAGTAAGAAGTCTCCTAACTAAATAAATAACTAATTAACTATTAAACTAACAATTAACAACTAACAACTAACGAACTAACTAATTAACTAATCAAGTAAATAACAAACTAAACTAACTAACTAACTTACTTACTTACTAATTAACTAACTAACTAACTAACTAACTAACTAACTAAAAACTAGCTAACTAACGAACTAACGAACTAATGGAATAACTAATAAACTAACTAACTAACTAACCAACTAACCAACTAAATAACTTAGTTACTAACTAACTAACTAAGTAACAAAATGAACTACCTACCAACACAAGTAAGTAAGTAACTAAATAACTAATTAACTAACTACCTAACTAACTAACTAACTGACTAAATAAAAAATAACTTACTAACTGGCTAACTAACTAGTTATCTAAGTAACTAACTAATTAACTAACTAGGTAACTGACTAACTAACTACTATCTAACTAACTGACTGACTAACTAATTATCTAAGTAAGTAACTAACTAACTATCTATCTAAATAACTAACTAACTAATTAACTAACTAACTAACTAACTAACTGACTAACTAACCAACAAACTAACTAACCAGCAACTAACTAACTAACTAAAACTAACTAACTAACGAACTAACTAACTAAATAGGTAAATAATTAACTAACTAAATAATTAAGTAACTTAATAACTAACTAACTAACTTATTAACTAACTAACTCACTACATAACTAACTAAATAACTAACTAACTAACGAACTGAACTACCTACCAACAAAAGTAAGACGTCTCCTAACTAAATAACTGACTAACTAACTAAATGATTAACTAACTAACTAAATGATTAACTAACTAACTAACAACTAACTAACTAACTAACTAACTAAACTAAACTAACTAACTAACTAACTAATGAACTAACTAATGAACTAACTACTTAAATAACTAACTGACTAACTAACAAACTAACTGACTAACTAACTAAATAACTAACCAACTAACTAACTAAATAACTAAGAAAAACTAACTAACAACTAACTAACGATCTAACTAACTAACTAACTAACTAATTAATTAACTAACTAACTAACTAACTAATAAATAATGAACTAACTTACTAACTGACTAACTAAAAAACTAACTAACTAACTAACTGACTAACTAACTACCTACCTAACTAATTAACTAACTAACCAAATAACTAACTAAATAACTTACTTACTAATTAACTAAGTAACAAAATGAACTACCTACCAACATAAGTAAGTAAGTAAGTAATTAACTACCTAATTAACTAAATAACTGACTAACTGGCTAACTAACTAACTAGTTAACTAACTAACTAACTAATTAACTAACTAAATAACTGACTAACTGACTAACTAACTATCTAACTAGATAACTAACTAACTAATTAGCTAAGTAACTAACTAACTAACTAACTAGCTAAATAGCTAACTAACTAACTAACTAACTAACTAACTAACAAACTAACTAACTAACGTAATGAACAAACTACCAACATAAGTGAGAAGCTTCTTATTTAACTATCTATCTAACTATCTAACTATCTATCTATCTATCTAACTAACTAACTAACAAACTAACTAACTAATTAACTAAATAACTAACTAGCTAACTAACTAACGTAATGAACTAACTACCAACATAAGTAAGTGAGAAGCTTCTTATTTAACTATCTATCTAACTATCTATCTAATTAACTAACATATATCTAACTACTTAACTAAGTAACTAACTAATTAACTAACTAACTAACGAACGAACGAACTAACTAACTAAACTAACTAAATAGGTAAATAATTAACTAACTAAATAATTAAGTAACTTACTAATTAACTAACTAACTTATTAACTAACTAACTAACTCACTACATAACTAACTAAATAACTAACTAACTAACGAACTGAACTACCTACCAACAAAAGTAAGAAGTCTCCTCACTAAATGACTAACTAACTAACTAACTAACTAAATGATTAACTAACTAACTAACAACTAACTAACTAACAACTAACTAACTAACTAACTAATTAACTAACTAATGAACTAACTACCTAAGTAACTAACTGAAAACTAACAAACTAACTAACTGACTAACTAACTAATTAACTAACTAAATAACTAACCAACTAACTAACTAAATCTTCTTCTTTCTTCTTTCTTTCATCTGCCGCTGGTGCCCTTCGGCGTCGCGGGGAGACACAGACGTCTGTCTGCAGCAAGGCGGGAGGCTTGATAGAGTGACAGGTCATGGGCTCGCAGGGTGTCAGCCACGGAGTCGCTCCATCGTCTCCGTGGTCTACCTCTGGCTTTCCAGCCAGTGTATCTGGTGGTGTATGCCCGTAGGGCCGGTTGGTCGGGCGGCATTCTGGTGAGGTGACCAAACCACCTGATCCTTTGTTGTTCGACATGGTGGAGAATTGGTGTTAGTCCGACCATGTTTCTGATCACCTCATTCTTGATCTTGTCGCGTCTGGTCTTGTTGACAGCTTTTCTCAGGCAGCGCATTTCACATGTGGCCAATTTTCTCTCTAAGGCTTTTGTTAGGGCCCATGTCTGACACTGGTATGTGAGTGTTGGAACGAAGATGGCGTTGATGAGTTTTGCCTTGGTGCTCACTGGGCACGGCTGTGCAAAACTGGCCAAATCGTTCTCTTTAGTTTACTGCGGACGGCAGCTGTAGGCCTGCAAAGCCTGGCATTCCAGAGTGGGGGAAGGGGGTGGGATGCAGGGTCGAGACGGGGTCACGACAGTAGCTGCGGACGAATCCCTTCTTTGTCTGTATTAAAACTTGATCATTTTACCCGATCTTCTCCTGTCTGTAGACACGGAACCTAAAATATCTGGATGTTGATTTTTTGTGATTTACAAGTTTGTTCTAAGTGCCCGCGTTACGTCTAAGAATTAGAATTTGTACCGTTGGCTGAAGTTTGTAATCTACAAACTTTTGCAGTGACTATGTGTTCAGCTGCTGTGCTTTTTTGTTAAAACGTGTAGATCTATTGTTCACGTGTTAAAACTTCTAATTCCACTGATGCTGATTTTTTGTTCCCCCCCCCCCTTTTTTTTTTTTTTTATCGTTTTCTCATCCTTTTGTTCTCGTTTTATTTCATCCATTTTTTGGGGGTTTTTTTGTCGTTGACTTGGAGACTGGTTTCCAAATATATATGTGATGCTGAAGTATTGATGTATATGAAGTTAAGTGAAAGTCTAAGGATAAGTTACTCACTATAATCTGCTTTGAACATCACATCATTCAGTCTTGTACTCAGAGCACTGTTGTGAGAGAACTGAACAGTTTTATTGTTTTGATCGTAGTTCTTTCCTTACGTATTAGTGTTAAGTGTTGTGTGTATAATTGAACAATGGCTGTTGTTTATGAACACACTGCAATTTTGCACAATGAGAGACTTCAGTCTTTGTGTCGAGCATGTGGTGGGCGTTCCAGCAAAAAAAAAAAACAACAACAAAAAACAAACAAAGCCCAGGGCTCCCATTCTCTGTCAGTATGTACTCAAAGTGCTATGCATGGCTGAGAAAACTGAAGATGTCGTCTGTTCCATCGAAAACAATAATGAAAACCAGTCTGTCTGATGTGGAGAAGGCGGCACCAATGTGGGTTAACTTTGATGCAGTTCAGTGTACACTATTCATTACTGTGTTAAAACTTCAACCTGCATTCAACACGCACCCGGCAGTGTGTGATGACCAACCTCTTGACCCCAATTCAGTGGAGTAATTAAAACGCGCACCTCTCCTCTCAGGTTCAGGTCGAAAACTTTCAAGTAAGTGGAGGTGCACGCTGGCATGCTGTAGTTTGTGTGGCATGTTGTTCTGTGTGCATGGAAACTGTCAGGATTGCATTAACGGCGGTTTAAAACAGCAAAATTTTGTGAAATCGGAAATTATCCGTCTCCGTACTTGTGGTTGTGCATGTATTTGAACTAACACTGCAGTCTGCTTTGCCAGTCAAACACATTCGTGTTTGGTATCATTTTAAAGCTCGTGGTTCTGGCCATCCAGCTATCTACAATACACTCTAGTTTGGCCAAAGCGCTTTAAAAAAATGTAGCATTTAAAGTCATACCCATTTCCCCCAGTTAAACGCCAGATGTCAGCTATGGCTGCTGACAGGCGATATAAACAATCTGCCCAGGGAAGGCAGGCATCATGGTCGGGTCACGCATAGGTCAGCGCGCTCGGCTCAGCAACTAAAGGGAAGGGTTGGAACAGCAGTGTGGGATGCTGGGATATTTCAGAAGGGGGGCGAGTTGGTAACTGACTGCGTTCGCTTTCTGGCATCTTGTTTCTATCTCTCTGTCCAATTTTCCATCTTCAGTGAAGAGGCTGCCAAGGTATTTAAATTCTTTGGTCTGTTTCAGCTGGGTGCCGTTGATGTTGATGTCCAGCTTTCCTGGATTTCTGCTGACAGACATAACTTCTGTTTTGTTGATACTGATCTTCATATCATACTTCTCGCAGCTTGTGTTGAGTTGGTCTGTGTGTTCTTGAAGAGCTGCTTTGTTCTGATTCATCAAGGACTGGTCGTCAGCAAATAATAGTTCGTTCAGGGCCTCCAGATCTGGATTGGCTTCCTTTGTAATCTGGTCCATGTAGATCACGAAGAGAAGGGGAGAGAGTACGCAGCCTTGCCTGACCCCTGATGTAACCGGGAACCAGTCCGATGTTCCACTGGCTGTTCGGACTGCGCTCCTACTGTTGGCATAGATTGCTCTGATGTTATCAAGCAACTGCCCCTTCACGTCGTACTGCTCCAGGATCTTCCAGAGCTTGTCTCTGTTGACTCGGTCAAAAGCTTTTTCTTGATCAACGAATACTGTATGCAGGTCTTGGTTGTATTCGATGGCTCTTTCACACAGCTGTCGGAGTGCGAAAATGGCATCTGTGCACCCTCTTCCTTTCCGAAAGCCAAACTGGGCATTGCTCAGTAGGTGTTCTGCTTTGGCTCTTGTGCGCTGTTCCAGAATCTTTGCATACATTTTCCCTACATGGCTGAGAAGTGAAATGCCTCTGTATGTGCTGCAGTCTTTCTTGCTGCCCTTCTTCTTCCAAATTGGCACCACTATTGCATTTTGCCAGTCCATTGGTACTTTCCTCTCTTCCCATGCTTTCTGGAAGATGATGGTGAGCCACTTAACTCCCGTTTCTCCGCATGCAAGGATGGCTTCAGTTGTTATGCCATCATTGCCTGCTGCTTTGCCCTTTGGGCTGGTCTTAATTGCTTTTCGTGTTTCTGCTTCAAGGATTTGGGGCTCTAACTGGTCTTTATAGCGTGGTGAGAACTGGGAGCTGGAAGCCTGGACTCCAGATGGGTTTAAAAGGTCTTTAAAATAGTCTTCCCATCTTTTCAGAATTTCCATTTCTTTGTGTAGTGCCTCTCCATTTGCATCATTCACTACTGTTGTTGGGTTGAATGGCTCATCTCTTACTCTCATCGTCTTCACACTTTTGAAAAATTCTCTTGGGGAGTTCTTGCAAATTTCACTTAACTTCTCTCCATAGGTCGCCCAAGATTTTTCTTTGGAGGCTTTCACAACACGTTTACTATGTCTTCTTGCGATTCTGTACTTGACGTAGTCCTCTTCTATCTTGGTCTTGACCCAAGCTTTATATAGCTGCTTCTTTTTCTTGATGGCTTCCTTCACCTCTTGGTTCCACCAGGCTGTAGCTTTCCTGTTTTTACCTCTACATTTCTTTGTCCCGCAAACTTCCCTTAAGGTGTTCAAGAGAGCTGGCTTGAAGGTGTCCCAGGCTTGTTCCATGATGAGGGGGGTTGTATCAATGGGGTCAAGTTTCACCTTGATAGCACTTTCAATCTGTTCTTGCACTTCTTTCTCTTCCAGTTTGAGGAGGTTGATCTTTTCAGGCTGGTTCTTCCGAGCAGTTGTTATTTTTTCCTTCTGAGTACTGGAGGCCAGAATGACAGGCCTGTGGTCAGTGTCAAGGTTGGCATTGGGGATGGCTTTTGAGTCTTTGATGGCGTAACGTGTTCTAGATCTTGCAAGTATGAAGTCGATTTGAGACGAGATGCTGAGGTCGTTCCATTTGTACCAGGTGTAAATTTGGGAGGCTCGATGTTGGAAAAAGGTGTTGGTGATGATCAGATCATGCTCTGCACATAGTTCCAGCACGTGGTTCCCGTTGTAATTGCAAGGTGTTCTGTGGTCACTGTGGGGTCCAAGATGTTTTGTCCACGGGTTTCTTCTCTCACCAACTCTGCCGTTGAAATCCCCCATGACATACAGGTCCTCTTTGTCAGGGGTGCTGTTGATGAGGTCGGAGAGCTCTTGATAGAATGAGTCTTTCTCCTCTTCTGAGTACGAATCGTTACACGGTGCATATGCTTGGATATAGTAGACGATTTTGTTGGACTTTCTTACACCGATTTTAATCAATCTTTCTGATATGTATTCTGTACTCATGAGATTCTTTGCTATGTCTGGGTGTAGGATGAATCCCACACCATGCGTTGCTCTCTGGTCTTTCCTGACACCACTCCAGATGAGAACAAAGTTTGAATGGATTTCTTTCGTTCCTTCTCCTTTCTTCCTAGTGTCTGAAATGCCCAGGATGGAGATCTTTCTTTTGGTCATGAATTCCACAATTTCTGGTTCCTTGTCTGTTAGGCCGCAGATGTTCCATGTTCCAGTGTAGTCGCTATTCCTATCTCGATGTCCGTTTCCATTGCGAGGTCTTTTTCCGTTGGTATCCGTCCGTTTGTATCTCCTTTTAGTTTTCTTAGCGGTTGAAGAATCCACTGTCGGCTTGCTAGGCCAGTCACAGCTTCACCAGAGCCCCGTTAGCCAGCTTGACCTGTTTCCGTCTCCCACGACGTGGACGAGGGGTTGGACTTTGGGAGACAACTAACTAAATAACTAAGAAAAAAACTAACAACTAACTAACGATCTAACTAACTAACTAACTAAGTAACTAATTAACTAACTAACTAACTAACTAACCAACTAAGTAAATAATGAACTAACTTACTAACTGACTAACTAAAAAACTAACTAAGTAACTAACTGACTAACTAACTACCTACCTACCTACCTAACTAACTAACTAAACAAATAAATAACTAAATAACTTACTTACTAATTAACTAAGTAACAAAATGAACTACCTACCAACATAAGTAAGTAAGTAAGTAAATAATTAATTAACTACCTACCTAACTAAATAACTGACTAACTGGCTAACTAACTAACTAACTAATTAACTAACTAAATAACTGACTAACTAATTATCTAACTAACTAACTAACTAATTAACTAACTAAGTAACTAACTAACTAGCTAACTAACTAACTAACTAACTAATTAACTAACAAACTAAACTACTAACGTAATGAACTAACTACCAACATAAGTAAGTGAGAAGCTTCTTATTTAACTATCTATCTAACTATCTAACTATCTATCTATCTAACTAACTAACTAACAAACTAACTAACCAATTAACTAAATAACTACCTAACTAACTAACTAACGTAATGAACTAACTACCAACATAAGTAAGTGAGAAGCTTCTTATTTAACTATCTATCTAACTATCTATCTAACTAACTAACATATAACGAACTTCTTAACTAAGTAACTAACTAATTAACTAACTAACTAACTAACTAACTAACTAACTAACTAAATAAGTAAATAATTAACTAATTAATAATTAAGTAACTTATTAATTAACTGACTAACTAACTAACTTATTAACTAACTAACTAACTCACTACATAACTAACTAAATAACTAACTAACTAACGAACTGAACTACCTACCAACAAAAGTAAGAAGTCTCCAAACTAACTAACTCACTAACTAACTAACTGATTAACTAACTAACTAACAACTAACTAACAACTAACTAACTAACAACTAACTAACTAACAACTAACTATCTACTAAGTAAGTAAGTAAGTAAGCAATTAACTGACTAAGTAACTTACTAACAAACTAACTAAAAACTAACTAACTAACTAATAACTAACTAACATATAACTAACTAACTAACTAAGAAACTAACTAACTAACTAACTAACTAACTAACCAACTAACTTACTAACTAACTAACTACCTAACTAATTAACTAACTAACTACCAACTAACCAACTAACTACCAACTAACTAACTAACTAACTAAATAAATAACTACTAACTAACTAAACTAACTAACTAACTAACTAACGAAGTAACGAACGAACGAAACTAACTAACTAAGTAATAACTGATAATTAATAATTAAGTAACTTACTAAATAACTAACAACTAACAACTAACTAACTCAACATAACTAACTAAATTAACTATTACTACAACTATACCTAATAACGTAGAACCTAACAACTAACATAATTAACTATTAACTAACAATAACAACTAACTAACAACAACAACTAAATAACTAAAATATAACTAATTACCTAACTAACTAACTAAACTAACAAAAATGAACTACACTACCCAAATAATTAATAATAGTAATTAATATAATACAAAACTTCAAATAATAATTAATAAAACAACAAAAACAATTACCTAACTATAACTAACCTGACTAAATAAATAAATAACTTACTAACTGGCTAACTAACTAACTATTTATATAAGTAACTAACTAATTAACTAAGTAACTAACTGACTAACTAACTAACTAACTAAATAACTAACTACTAACTAACTAACTAACTAACTAACTACCTACCTAACTAAATAACTAACTAACTGATTAACTAAATGACTAACTAACCAACAACTAACTAACAACAACTAACTAACTAACTAACTAACTAACTAACTAAGTAATAACTAACTAACTAACTAATTAACGAACTAATTAACGAACAACCTAACTAACTGACTAACTATTTAACTAACCAACTAACTAATTTACTAACTCACTATCTAACTAACTAATTAACTAACTAACTTACTAACTAACTAACTAAATAATTAACTAACTAAATAATTAAGTAAGTTACTAACTAATTAACTTATTAACAAACTAACTCACTACATAACTAACTAACTAATAAACTAACGAACTGAACTACCTACCAACAAAAGTAAGAAGACTCATAACTAACTAACTAACTAACTAACTAACTAACTAATTAACTAACTAACTAACTAACTAACTAATGAACTAACTAGTTAACTAAGTAACTAACTAACGAAAGGAACTAACTACCTACCAACATAAGTAAGTAAGCAAGTAAGTAAGTAAGTAAGTAAGTAAGTAACTAACTAGATAACTAACTAACTAACTAACTAACACACTAACTAACTAACTAACTAACTAATTAACGAACTAACGAACGAACAAAGTAACTAACTGACTAACTAACTATCTAACTAACTAACTAACGAATTTACAAACTAACTATCTAACTAACTAACTAACTAATTAAGTACCTAACTAACTAACTAACTTATTAACTAACTAAATAAATAATTAACTAACTAAATAATTAAGTAACCTATAAACTAACTAACTAACTAACTCATTAACTAACTAACTAACTCACTTCATAACTAACTAACCAATAAACTAACGAACTGAACTACCTACCAACAAAAGTAAGAAGACTCCTAACTAACAAACTAACTAAGTAACTAACTAACTAAAGAACTAACTAACTAACGAAATGAACTAACTACCTACCAACATAAGTAAGTAATTAAGTAAGCAACTAACTAACTAAATAACTAACTAACTAACCAACTAACTAACTAACTCTCTAACTAACTAATTAAGTTACTAACTAACTAACTACCAAAATAAGTAAGCAAGAAGCTTCTGTTTTAATTAACATAACGAACAATGTATCTAAACTAACTAACTAACTAACTAATTAATTAACTAACTAATTAACTAATTAACTAACATAATGAACTAACTACCAACATAAGTAAGTAAGAAGATTATGTTTTAACTAACTAATGAACAATGTATCTATCTAATTAACTAACTAACTAACTAACTAACAAACTAACTAACTAACTAACTAATTAACGAACTAACTAACTAACTAACTAACTAACTAACTAACTATTACCTACCAACAAAAGTAAGAAGTCGCCTAACCAATTAATTAACTAACTAACTACCTAACTAATTAACGAACTAATTAACGAACAACCTAACTAACTGACTAACTAACTAACTATTTAATTAACTAACTAACTAACTAACTTACTAACTAACTAACTAACTAACTAAATAATTAACTAACTAAATAATTAAGTAACTTACTAACTAACTACCTAACTTATTAACTAACTAACTAACTCACTACATAACTAACTAATAAACTAACGAACTGAACTACCTACCAACAAAAGTAAGAAGACTCCTAACTAACAAACTGACTAACTAACTAACTAACTAACTAACTAACTAACTAACATAAGTAAGTAAGTAAATAAGTAATTAAGTAACTAAATAATTAACCACCTACCTAATTAACTAACTTACTAACTACATAAATAAATAATTAACTAACTAAATAGTTAAGTAACTTACTAACTAACTAACTTATTAACTAACTAACTAACTAACTCACTACATAACTATCTAATTAACGAACTGAACTATCTACCAACAAAAGTAAGAAGACTCCTAACTAACTAACATATTAACTAACTAATTAACTAACTAGTTAACTAACTAATTAACTAACTAATTAACTAATTAACTAACGAAAGGAACTAACTACCTACCAACATAAGCAAGTAGGCAAGTAAGTATGTAAATAACTAGAAAACTAACTAACTAACTAACATATTAATTAACTAACTAACTAACTAACTAATTAAAGAACTAACAAACGAACAAACTAACTAACTGACTAATTAACTAACTATCTAACTAACTAACTAATTTACAAACTAACTATCTAACTAACTAACTAACTAATTAACTAAATAACTAACTTACTAACTAACTAACTAAATAATTAACTAACTATAAAATTAAGTAATCTACTAACTAACTAACAAACTAACTAACTTATTAACTAAGTAACTAACCCAATACATAACTAACTAACCAATAAACTAACGAACTGAACTACCTACCAACAAAAGTAAGAAGACTCCTAACTAACTAATTAACTAACTAAGTAACTAACTAACTAACAAACTAAGTAACTAACTAAGTAACTAACTAACTAACTAACTAACTAAAGAACTAACTAACTAACTAACAAAATGAACTAACTAACTACCAACATAAGTAAGTAAGTAAGTAACTAACTAACTAACTAACTAACTAACAAAACTAACTAACTACCTAATTAACGAACTAACTAACGAACTAACTAACTAACTGACTAACTAACTCTCTAACTATCTAATGAACTAATTTACTAACTATCTAACTAATTAACTAACTAATTAACTAACAAAGTAAATAACTAATTTACTAACTAACTAACTAAATAATTAACTAACTAAATAATTAAGTAACTTACTAACTAAATAACTTATTAACTAACTAACTAATTCACTACATAATTAACTAACTAATAAACTAACGAACTGAACTACCTACCAACAAAAGTAGAAGACTCCTAACTAACTAACTAACTAACTAACTAACTAACTAACTAACTAACTAACTAACTAACTAACTAATAACTAGAGAACTAACTAACTAACTAACTAACTAACTAACTAAGTAACTAACTAACTAACGAACTAACTAACTAACGAACGAACGAACTAACTAACTAACTAACAAATGAACTACCTACCAACATAAGTAAGTAAGTAAGTAATAACTAACTTACTAACTAACTAGATAACTAACTAAAACTAACTAACTAACTAACTAACTAACTGACTGACTAACTAACGTAATTCACTAACTACCAACATAACCAAGTAAGAAGCTTTTTATTTAACAATCTATCTAATTAACTAACTATCTAACTAACTAACTAACAAACTAACTAATTAACTAACTAACTAACTGAGGAAGTAATTGACAAACTAACTAAGTAAGTAATTTACTAAGTAACTAACTATCTAACTAATAACTAACTAACTTATAACTAAGTAACTAACTAACTTACTAACTAAATAAGTAAATAATTAACAAACTAAACAATTAGTATATAACTAACTAACTGACTTATTAACTAACTAACTAACACACTACATAACTAACTAACTAACTAACGAATTGAACTACCTACCAACAAAAGTAAGAAGTCTCCTAACCAATTAACTAACTAACTATCTAACTAACTAACGAACTCACTAACTAACTAACTAATTAACTAACTAATTAACTAACTAACGAATTAAACCAACTACCTACCAACATAAGTAAGAAGCTTCCTATCTAACTAACTAACTAACTAACTACTTAACAAACGAACTAAACTAACTAACTACCAAAATAAGTAAGAAGCTTCCTAACTAACTAACTAACCAACTAACTCACTAACTAATTAATTAACTAAGTAACTAACTAACTAAGTAACTAAGTAACTAACTAAGTAACTAAGTAAGTAAGTAACTAACTAACTAACTAATTCTTACTGTACACAACACCCGAACACCTTGTAGAGGGGTCAAATTTTCGACTTTAAAGTCTTTCTCAAGAAACTCAGAATGTCGACTAACAAAGCATAGCTATTACGAAGTTATGTACAAATAACTAACTAAGTAACTAACTAACTAACGAATTAAACTGACTACCTACTTAAGTGAGAAGCTTCCGAACAAATTACTAACCAACTAACTAACTCGTTTGTTATACGGGAGGTCGGTAGGCCTAAGATAGCGCAAGTCAAGGAAGTTGAGATTGAAGTAAATGAGATAAAAGGCATAATCGTGGGAGACCAAGCACTCCCAGAAAATTACGAATCTAAACCGCGAGTCTACGGAGGGATGGAATTAACCCAACCTGAGGAAAGACTGCTAGAACTGCCACCAAAATACACACTTTATACCCCTGTCAAAATGGCGGACATACAAACAGAGGTGGAAAAAGCCGTAACGAAATTGAGGTGGACAGAACGTAAAAAGATGGATAGAACGACTCCACATAACGATGAAAGAGGTGAGTTTAATGAAAAAGAAAGAAAGTATCCATTCAATATGGAAAATAACACACTTGACTTGCTCTATCTTAGGCCTACCGACCTCCCGTACAACAAACGAGTAATTTTGCCCGAAGAGAGACTAAGAGAAGACAAAGAAGCTGAACTACAGCACTTAAAAACCAAACTAATCGCTAAAACTCAACAATATATCGAAAGGAACCAAAAACAGAAGGTCAACCTTGATGCCATACAAAAGGAGGGATTGAAAAATGTGAAAAAGAGAGAGGACATGGTGATATTCCAGACAGATAAGTCAGGACGTTTCTCGGTAGACAGTAGAGTGAACTACAAAGAAGCTTGCCAACCACATACCATAAATGACCAAACAATAGATGAAGAAGAACATCTGAGATGCCAAAGAGAGATCAACGCCCACACCACTATGTGGACCAGAATCCTCAGAGCAGGGGAAAATGAAAAGGCTTCAGCCTCAGAAAGAATAAAGAACAACATGTTAATAGAGAACCATGGTCTAGCGCCACTGTACGCATTGAGAAAAGACCACAAACAAAGCTCAAATGAAAAAGCGGGACCACCGGTAAGACCAGTATGTGGAGGAAGCGCAGCATACAACCACAGATTCTCACATCTGATTAGTATGATCCTCAAGAATGTCTGGAAAGACGAAATTACTGCATGTGAGAGCACAGAAGAATTGTTAGCTTCAATAGAAGAAATAAACAAATGTGAAATCCAAGAAAACATAATAATAGGCTCCCTTGACGTCAAAGCACTCTATCCTAGCCTAGACGTGGATTATACCGCAGAAATCGTTGCAAAAAACTTCTATGACAGTGATTTCAATGTCGAAGGAGTAAACAGTAGAGAACTCGGACTGTATCTCTCCCTCAATATGACAGAACAAGAATTGAAGGACGCAGACATCTCTCACTATTGTCCAAAAAGAAAACACAAGAAAGGCAGACCACCTACCATCACAGGGTGTGCTACTGATAAGGATGAAAACAAGAGATATGCACCGTGGATCTTCCCATGTGAAACACCAGACAATATAACCATTAAGAAGATGCTATCTGAAGCACTAAAGACAGCCATAAAATACATCATGAAGAACCACATATATAGGTTCGATGACACCATCAAGAAACAAGCAAATGGTGGCCCTATTGGACTTGAACTAATGGGTGAACTGGCAGGGATTTTCATGGTTTGGTGGGACAAGCAGATATTAGGCAAACTAAGAACACTAGGGATCCGAGTCCTGATGTACAAACGATATGTAGACGATATTAATGTCATCCTGATAGCTCCAGACAGTAGACTGAGATACCTCAACGAAGATGGTGAGGAGGAACTCATAATTGAGGAGGATAGAGATAGGCAATAACATACATAAGTCGATCCAACTAGAGATAGACTACCCATCCATGCATGAAGACAATAAACTCCCCCTTCTCGATATCAAAATGTGGGTTGAAGAAGTTGAAAAAGAAGACAACAGGCACGTTAAGGTAGTAATGCATGAGTACAATGCAAAACCTTACCAAGACGCAGCAAAACAGATCGTCAGTCATCGAGGATACCTCAGGCGAGCTGCTGACAGAAAGCTCCGCTGTTCTGTACAGATGGACGCAGTACTGCCAAGAACTATACAACTACCCAATACAGCCAGATGACAGTTTGTTTCAGGGGGACTCAACACCATTGAGGGAATCCTCACCGCTACCAGTGATGAGAGAAGAAGTGGAAGAAGCCATCCGCAGCCTACCAGCAGGGAAATCACCTGGAGCAGACAATATCCCAGCAGAGCTGCTCAAACATGGAGGGAATGATTTGGTCACTCGAGTAACATCGATTTGTCAGAAGATCTGGGAGACAAAACAGTGGCCCACAGAATGGACTCAATCACTCATCATCCCCCTGCCCAAAAAGGGAAATATGCGCCAATGCCAGAACTACAGAACAATAAGTCTCATTAGCCACACCAGCAAGATCATGCCAGCAGCGCAGTTCTCCTCAACAACCAGATAGGGGACTACTTCAAGACCACAGTTGGAGTCCGTCAAAGCTGCCTACTCTCTCCCGTGCTGTTCAATCTCTTCCTGGAGAACATCATGCGTGAAGCCCTCCATGACTTCCACTCCACTGTCTCCATCGGAGGAAGAACCATCAACAACCTGAGGTTCGCAGATGACATCGACCTGATGGGAGGCAGCAACGAAGAACTACAAGACCTGACCATGAGACTGGAAGAAAGTGCAGGTGCACACGGAATGGAAGTGAGCACAGAAAAAAGCAAAGTCCTGGTCAACAGCACAACCAACACCCATGCTGAAATCTACATGAACGGGCAACAGCTTGAAGAAGTGGACACTTTCAAATACCTTGGCGCCACTCTCACCAAAGACGGTCGCTCTACAACAGAAATCAAGACCAGACTAGCGATCGCAACAGCAGCAATGGTAAAGCTAAACAAGATCTGGAAGAGCAGAGAGATCGGCTTTCCATCGAAGATGAAGCTGTACAAGTCCCTGGTGCTCCCCATCCTGCTGTATGGATGCGAGAGCTGGACCATGACAGCAGAGACCACCAAGAGAATCCAGACGTTTGAAACTAAATGCTTCAGGCGCTTGCTCGGGATCTCTTGGCAAGATCGAAAGACAAACGACTTTGTGTGGAGCCAAATAACAACACTCGCAGGCCCACAAGAACCCCTCCTGGCAACAGTCAAGAACAGGAAGCTGTCGTGGTTCGGGCATGTCACACGCCACAACTCACTGCCCAAAACGGTCCTCCAGGGTACACTGGGAGGCGGCAGACGAAGGGGACGACAAGCCAAATGCTGGATGGACAACATCAAAGAATGGACCAGGTTGGATGGCCCCACGCTGGTGCGACAGGCGGAGGACAGGACCGGTTGGCGACGGCTGGCTTCAAGAGTGTCTCTCATCTCTCCTCTACGCCCATCACGGGCAGGAGAATGATGATGATGATGATGATGACTATGCAAAGGAAGTATCTACCAAATCTGTAATACATGCCAATTCAGCCATGCCCAGAAGTACCAAAAGGACTGTATTAACCCAAGAAGTACTGCGCATACTACTTAGATGTAGTCCTAGGCTCCCGTGGGAAATGACAGTCAGGCACATTAACAAATTTATGATGCGCATGCAGTACTGCGGCTACAGCAAGAAGTTTAAGACCCAAATAGTCAAATCTGCACTGGCAGCTTATGAAAAGATCAGAAACAAAGATGAAGAAGGGGAACAGCCGATGTACAGGCCGAAAGGTTGGAAGAGAGCAGAGAGGAGAGAGGAAAAGAGAAAGAATAAACAGGAATGGTATAAGAAAGGAGGATATGAGAGCGTAGTCTTTGTCCCTCCAACACCAAAATCCAAACTAAAGAAAGACTTTGAATGTGAAATCAAGAAAACTAACATAAAGATAAGAGTAGTAGAGACATCAGGGAAGTCAATCAAAAACATCCTCCAGCGATCCCACCCATTTCCCAACAGAAAATGTAATGACCAACAAAATTGTATGGTATGTACAGGGAGTGAGAAGGGGGGATGCAGGGCAAACAATATCACATATCAAATAGTGTGTGATAAATGTAAATCTGTTTACTATGGAGAGACCGCCCGTAATGGCTACAGTAGGGGGTTAGAACACATGGCAGCCTATAAGAACAAAGATAATGACTCAGTCCTCTATAGACATGTTAATATTACACACAAACATGAAGAAAACACACCTGAGTTTGTGATGACAGTGACAGGCAAACATAAAAGTGCATTGGACCGACAAATCAGTGAAGCAGTCCAAATACACAACGCCCCAAGCAACCTACTGATGAACAGAAAATCAGAATGGGGTCACACACGGATAGTGAGAAGTGTTCTCACAACTGAATAGTTCTACAACAAGCCTCTGCCCACCAGTCTGACGAGGGTTCGCTGAACCGATCAGGCCTAACAAAAAGTAAGTGAAATTCCTTGATGGATAATATTCGTTTAGGCGTGATATATGTGTAAATTATAATAAGATTGTGCCTATTATAATTTCACAAAACAATGGTCATAAAATTAAGTAACGCCTATATGGCTGAAACAAGAAAACTCTCAGCATTAACTAATAACTAACTTATAACTAAGTAACTAACTAACTAACAAACTAACTTACTAACTAAATAAGTAAATAATTAACAATCTAAACAATTAAGTAACTTACTATATAACTAACTAACTGACTTATTAACTAACTAACTAACACACTACATAACTAACTAACTAACTAACTAACTAAGTAACTAACTAACTAACTAACTAACTAACTAACTAACTAACTAATTAACTAACTAACTAACTAACGAATAAACTAGTACTACGATCATAAGTAAAAACTTCTAACAACTAACTACCTAAACTAAATAAGTAAGCTAACTAACTAACTAACTAATAACTAACTAATAATAACTAAATAACTAACTAAACTAACTAACTAAAACTGACTAACTAACTAACAACTAACTAACAACAACACTAACTACAACTAAGTAAGAAGCTTTATTAACTAATACTAACTAATAACTATCTAACTAACTAACTAACTAACTAACTAACTAATTAACTACTAACTAACTAAGGAATACTAAAAAATAAACTAACTAACTAATTTACTAACTAACGAACTATACTAACTACAATAACGTAACTAACTATAACTAAAATAACTAACTAACTAACATACTACTAAATAAGTAAATAATTAACAAACTAAACAATTAGTAATTACTTATAATAACTAACTAACTACTTTTAAACTAACTAACTAACTACTCTAACTAACTAAATAACTAACTACACTAACGAATTGAACTACCTACCAACAAAAGTAAAAATCTCCTAACTAAATAACTAACTAATTAACTAATAACTATCAACTAAAACTAACAACATACTAACTAACTATATTAATAACTAATTAACTAACTAACTAACTAACTAATTAACAACAAACGAACTAAACTAACTACCTACCAAAATAAGTAAGAAGCTTCCTAACTAACTAACTAACTAACTAACTAACTAACTAACTAACTAAGTAAGTAAGTAAGTAACTAAGTAACTAAGTAAGTAACTAACTAATAACTGACTAACTAACTAACCAACTAACTTACGAACTAAACAACTAACTATCAAACTAAACTGACTACCTACCAACATAAGTAAGAAGCTTTCTAACAAATTAACTAACTAACAAACTAACAAACTAACTAACAAACTAACTAATTTAACTAACTAACTAACTAACTAACTAACTAACTAACTAACCAACAAACTAACAATAACTAACTAACTAACTAACTAACTAACTAACTAACTAACAGAACTAAGTAACTACCAACATAAGTAAGAAGCTTTATAATTAAATTATCAACTATCAACTAAGTAACTAAGTAACTAACTAACCAAGTAACTAAGTAACTAACTAACTAAGTAACTAACTAACTAACTAAGTAACTAACTAACTAACTAATGAATGAACTAACTAAAGAATTAACTAACCAACGAACTAACTAAACTAACAACCTACCAACATAAGTCAGAAGATTCCTAACTAACTAACTAACTGACTAACTAACTAACTAATTAATTAACTAACTAACTAACGAATCAAACTAGCTACCTACGATCATAAGTAAGAAACTTCCTAACCAACTAACTACCTAACTAAATAACAAACAAACTAACTAACTAACTAATTAACTACCTAAATAATAAACTAAATAACTAACTATAAACTAACTAACTAACTGACTAACTAACTAACGAACTAACTAACAAACAAAACTATCTACCAACATAAGTAAGAAGCTTCATAACTAACTAACAAACCAACTAAATAACTAACTAACTAACTACTAACTAACTAACCATCTAACCATCTAACTAACTAACTAACTAATTAAATAAATAACTAACTAACTAACTAACGAACTAACGAACTAACGAACTGACGAACTAACGAACTAACTAACTAACTAACTAACTAACTAACTAAAGGAACTAACTAAATAAGTAAATAACTGACTAACTAAATAATTAAGTAGCTTACTAAATAACTAAATAACTTATTAACTAACTAACTAACTCACTACATAACTAACTAAATAACTAACTACCTAACGAACTGAACTACCTACCAGCAAAAGTAAGAAGTCTCCTAACTAAATAACTAACTAATTAACTAATAAACTATCAACTAGCAAACTAACAACCAACGAACTAACTAATTAACTAACTAATTAACTAACTAACTAACTATAACTAACTAACGAACGAACGAACGAACTAACTAACTAACTGAATAACTAACAAACTAACTAACTAACTAACCAACTAAATAACTTATAAATAACTTAGTTACTAACTAAATAACTAACTAACAAAATGAACTACCTACCAACGTAAGTAGGTAAGTAAATAACTAAATAACTAATTAAATAACTACCTAACTAAATAAATAAATAACTCACTAACTGGCTAAATAACTAACTAGTTATCTAAGTAACTAACTAATTAACTAACTAACTAACTGACTAACTAACTAAATAACTAAATAACTACCTACCTACCTACCTACCTACCTACCTACCTACCTAACTAACTAACTAACTAACTGACTGACTAACTAACCAACAACTAACTAACCAACAACTAACTAACTAACTAACTTACTTAACTAACTAACTAATTAACGAACTATCTAACGAACAAATTAACTATCGAACTAACTTACTAACTAACTAACTAACTAACTAACTAACTAACTAAACTAACTAACGAACGAACGAACGAACTAACTAACTAACTAACTAATAGTAAGTAAGTAAGTAAGTAAATAAATAACTAAATAAATATTTTAGTAACTTACTAAATAACTAACTAACTGATTTATTAACTAACTATCTAACTCACTACATAACTAACTAAATAACTAACTAACGAACTGAACTATCTACCAACATAATTAAGAACTCTCCTAACTAACTAACTAAGTAACTAACTAACTAGCTAAATAGCTAACTAACTAATTAACTAACTAACTAACTAATTAACTAGCAAACTAACCTACTAACTAACTAACTAACTAACCTAATGAAATAATTACCAACATAAGTAAATGAGAAGCTTCATATTTAACTATCTATCTAAGTAAGTAAGTAAGCAAGTAAGTAAGTAAGTAAGTAATTAACTAACTAACTAAATAACTTACTACCTAACTAACTAAAAACTAACTAGCTAACTAACTAAAAACTAACATATAACTAACTAAGTAACTAAGTAACTAACGAACTAACTAACTAAGTAACTAACTAATAACTAACTAAGTAACTAACTAACTAAGTACCAACTAAATAACTCACAACTAAGTAACCAATTAACTAATTAACTAACTAACTAACTAACTAACGAACAAACAAACAAACAACTAACTAACTAACTAACTAACTAACTAACTAACTAACTAACTAACTAACTAACTAACTAACTAACTAACTAACTAACGAATTGAACTACCTACGAACAAAAGTAAGAAGTCGCCTAACCAAATAACTAACTAACTAACTAAACTAACTAACTAACTAATAACTAACTAACTAATTAACGAACAAATTAACATACAACCTAACTAACTGACTAACTATTTAACTAACCAGCTAACTAATTCACTGTCAAACTAACTAATTAACTAACTAATTAACTTACTAACTAAATAAATATATAATTAACTAACTAAATAATTAAGTAAGTTACTAACTAACTAACTTATTAACCAATTAACTAACTAACTCACTACATAACTAACTAACTAATAAAACTAACGAATTGAACTACCTACCAACAAAAGTAAGAAGACTCTAACTAACTAACTAACTAACTAACTAACTAACTAACTAACTAACTAACTAACTAGTAATAATTAACGAACTAACGAACGAACAAACTAACTAACTGACTAACTAACTAACTAACTAACGAATTTACAAACTAACTATCTAACTAACTAACTAACTAATTAAGTAAGTAAGTAAGTAAGTAAGTAACTAACTAATTAACTAACTAAATAATTAAGTAACCTATAACTAACTAACTAACTCATTAACTAACTAACTAACTCATTTCATAACTAACTAACCAATAAACTAACGAACTGAACTACCTACCAACAAAAGTAAGAAGATTCTAACATAACTAACTAACTAACTAACTAACTAACTAACTAAACTAACTATCTAACTAAAGAACTAACTAACTAACGAAATGAACTAACTACCTACCAACATAAGTAAGTAATTAAGTAAGTAAGTAACTAACTAAATAACTAAATAACTACCAACTAACTAACTAACTAACTCTCTAACTAACTAACTAACTAACTAATTAAGTTACAAACTAACTAACTACCAAAATAAGTAAGTAAGAAGCTTCTGTTTTAATTAACTAACGAACAATGTATCTAACTAACTAACTAATTAACTAACTAAACTAACTAACTAACTAGTTAACTAACTAACTAACTAACTAATTAACTAATGTAATGAACTAACTACCAACATAAGTAAGTAAGAAGATTCTGTTTTAACTAACTAACGAACAATGTATCGATCTAATTAACTAACTAAGTAAGTAACAAACTAACTAACTAACTAATTAACGAACTAAATAACGAACAAAGTAACTAACTAACTAACTAACTAACTAACTAACGAATTGAACTACCTACCAACAAAAGTAAGAAGTCGCCTAACCAATTAATTAACTACCTAACTAACTAACTAATTAACGAACTAATTAACGAACAACCTAACTAACTGACTAACTAACTAACTATCTAACTAACCAACTAACTAATTTAGTAATTAACTATCTAATTAATTAACTAACTAACTAACTTACTAAATAAATAAATAAATAATTAACTAAATAATTAAGTAACTTACTAACTAACTAACTAACGAACTAACTAACTAACGAAATGAACTAACTACCTACCAACATAAGTAAGTAAATAAGTAATTAAGTAACTAACTAACTAACCACATACCTAATTAAATATAACTAACTAACTAACTAACTAACTAACTTACTAACTACATAAATAAATAATTAACTAACTAAATAGTTAAGTAACTTACTAACTAACTAACAAACTAACTTATTAAGTAACTTATTAACTAACTAACTAACTAACTAACTCACTACATAACTATCTAATTAACGAACTGAACTATCTACCAACAAAAGTAAGAAGACTCCTAACTAACTAACAAACATACTAACTAACTAACTAATTAACTAACTAGTTACTAACTAATTAACTAACTAACTAACTAACGAAAGGAACTAACTACCTACCAACATGAGTAAGTAGGCAAGTAAGTAAGTAACTAACTAGAAAACTAACTAACTAACATACTAATTAACTAATTAACTAACTAACTAACTAATTAAAGAAATAACGAACGAACAAACTAACTAACTGACTAACTAACTAACTATCTAACTAACTAACTAACTTACAAATTAACTATCTAACTAACTAACTATCTAATTAACTAATTAACTAACTTACTAACTAACTAAATAAATAATTAACTAACTATATAATTAAGTAACCTACTAACTAACTAACAAACTAACTAACTTATTAACTAACTAACTGAATACATAACTAACTAAAAACTAAACTAACGAACTGAACTACCTACCAACAAAAATAAGAAGACTCCTAACTAACTAATTAACTAACTAAGTAACAAAGTAACTAACTAACTAACAAACTAAGTAACTAACTAAGTAACTAACTAACTAATTAAAGAACTAACTAACTAACTAACAAAATGAACTAACTACCTACCAACATAATTAAGTAAGTAAGTAAGTAAGTAAGTAAGTAACTAACTAACCAACTAACTAACTAACTAACTAACTCACTAACCATCTAACTAACTAACTAACTAACTAATTAACGAACAAACTAACTAACTAACTCTCTAACTAACTAATGAACTAATTTACTATCTAATTAACTAACTAATTAACTAACAAAGTAAATAACTAATTTACTAACTAACTAACTAAATAATTAACTAACTAAATAATTAAGTAACTTACTAACTAACTAACTAACTTATTAACTAACTACATAATTAATTAACTAGTAAACTAACGAACTGAACTACCTACTAACAAAAGTAAGAAGACTCCTAACTAACTAACTAACTGACTAAGTAACTAAACTAACTAACTATAACTAACTAAAGAACTAACTAAGTAACTAACTAACTAACTAACTAAGTAACTAACTAACTAACTAATTAACGAACTAACTAACTAACGAAATGAACTACCTACCAACATAAGTAAGTAAGTAAGTAATAACTAACTTACTAACTAACTAGATAACTAACTAAAACTAACTAACTGACTAACTAACTAACTAACTAACTGACTAACTAACGTAATTCACTAACTACCAACATAACAAAGTAAGAAGCTTTTTATTTAACAATCTATCTAATTAACTATCTAACTAACTAACTAAATAACAAACTAACTAATTATTAACTAACTAACTAACTAAGGAAGTAATTAACAAACTAACTAACTAAGTAATTTACTAACTAACTAACTATCTAACTAATAACTAACTAACTTATAACTAAGTAACTAACTAACTAACTTACTAACTAAATAAGTAAATAATTAACAAACTAAACAATTAAGTAACTTACTATATAACTAACTAACTAACTTATTAACTAACTAACTTACACACTACATAACTAACTAACTAACTAACTAACTAACTAACTAACGAATTGAACTACCTACCAACAAAAGTAAGAAGTCTCCTAACCAATTAACTAACTAACTAACTAACTATCTAACTAACTAACTAACTCACTAACTAACTAACTAACTAACTAACTAATTAACTAACTAACGAATTAAACCAACTACCTACCAACATAAGTAAGAAGCTTCCTATCTAACTAACTAACTAACTACTTAACAAACGAACTAAACTAACTACCAAAATAAGTAAGAAGCTTCCTAACTAACTAACTAACCAACTAACTCACTAACTAATTAACTAAGTAACTAACTAAGTAACTAACTAAGTAACTAAGTAACTAAGTAATTAACTAACTAACTAAGTAAGTAACTAACTAACTAACGAACTAAACTGACTACCTACAAACTTAAGTGAGAAGCTTCCGAACAAATTACTAACCAACTAACTAACTAACAAACTAACTAACTAACTAACAGAACTAAGTACCTACCAACATAAGTAAGAAGCTTCATATTTAAATTATCAACTATCGAAGTAACTAACTAACTAACTAACTAACTAACTAGCTAACTAACTAACTAACTAACTAACTAACTAACTAACTAACTAACTAACTAACTAACTAACAAACAACCTAACGAACGAACTAACTAAAGAATTAATTAAGCAACGATCGAACTAAACTAACAATCTACCAACATAAGTCAAAAGCTTCCTAACTAACTAACTAACTAAACTAACTGACTAACTAACTAATTAATTAATTAATTAACTAACTAACGAATTAAACTAACCACCTACCATCATAAGTAAGAAGCTTCCTAACTATCTAACTAATTAACTAACTAACTAATTAAGTAACAAAACAATAAACTAATTAACTAACTAACTACTAACTAACGAACTAACAAACTAAACTAACTATCTCCCAGCATAATTAAGAAGCTTTATAATTAACTAACTAACTAACTAACTAACTAACTAACTAACTAATACTCACTCACTGACTGACTGACGTAATTAACTAACTACCAACATAAGCAAGTAAGAAGCTTTTTATTTAACAATCTATCTAATTAACTAACTATCTAACTAACTAACTAATTAACAAACTAACTGTTTCGTTCTTTCTACAGCCAACTCGGAAGACAGGGCAATGCTTCTTCGTCTTTACTCGTCGCTGTCTGATTCTCAACTGACTATATATACATTTCACAGTGAACAGCAATCAGTTATCATTTAAACGAATATCATGCCGTGCTGCTATCCGCACGCTGTTTATTGTCAACACACGTCACATCTCCCTTTCTTTAAGGAAACAAAATCAATTAATCATTTTTCCTATCTTTCAGTCCATACGAAATAAATGTGTTTCCTACCTTTATCACAGCATTAACTTTATTAACAAACACTCATTCTTTCTCTCACACACAGGGCCCAATCATTCATTCACCTAATTTTATCTCTGATCATTATACTATCCATCATCATCATGTCCATATTTCGCAATGCTTTCAGTTTATCTGATTGTGGTAGAGTCTTCAGTTTCATTCATATTTCAGGAAATCTGGCCTTTTGCTTTGTCTTCCAGATCTTGTTCTGTAAGGAGAACTAACTGGTTCGGGTTGTCCTGTCCTTGTTTGTTTGATAACTTCATCTGGCTCCTTGATGCTGGTTGTCTCAGACATTTTGATGACTGGTGACTGATCAGATGAGTTCTCACGGACAGACGATGCTAGTGTCCTGACATCTGTTCCAGTTCCAGTTTTCTTGTTATCTTCCAGCATCTGTTTTGATGGAATGATGATTTGCTGTTGCTTGCCCGATGTGTCGCTTTCCTGATGTCTTCCAGAAATCATCCTTCTCTGGACAAGTCGTTGAGGGTTGATTGTCTGCTGAAGCTCCGTTTCTGTTGTGTCTCGTAGCTGACGACGATTCCTTCTGTACTGACGTCCGTCATCTGTGCGAATGTTGTATGACCGGATGTTCACCTGTTGGTCTACTTTGGCACTGATCCACTTTTTGGATCCTGGAGGTTGGAATTTCACAATCTGTCCCGGCCTCAGTTCTGTCAGCTCTACTGCGCTTCTGTTGTAGTAGTGCGCTTGCTTCAGTTTCCTTTTCTCAAGTTCTTTCTTGATTGGTACAACTGTAGGTTGGAGTAATGTCTTTGACGTCAGCACTTGTGTTCGTGTTCTTCTGCCGAACAGTCTCTGAGCAGGCGAACTGTTTACAGTCTCTGTCGGGATGTTTCTCAGCTCAAGTAAAGCGAGGAAGGGATCTTGATTGTTGTGTTCTGCTTTCTTCATGCACGTCTTTGCACCTTCACCGCACTCTCTGCTTTTCCATTGGACTGAGGGTAGTGTGGTGAGCTTGTTACGTGTTCAAACCCATATGTTTTTCTGAACTTTCCAAACTGGTTTGATGTGAATTGAGTTCCACAGTCTGTTGTCAGGCGTTCTGGTATTCCGTGTCTTGCCAAGTGTCTCTTCAGACAGATGATGACCTCTTTGGATTCTCTTGTTTGTAACCGATCAATCTCAAAGAAATCAGAGTAGTGGTCGACCGTGACCAGGTATTCATTGCCATTATGTTCAAAAATGTCACAAGCGATGTGTTGCCAGGGCAGGTCAGGGATCTCTGTACTGATAAGTGGTTCCTTCTGCTGACCACGTTGGTATGTGTTACAGGCGCTGCATGTTTTGACAAAATCTTCAATGTCCATGTTCATCCTGGGCCAGTAGACTACCTCACGTGCTCTTCTTATGCAGCTCTGAATTCCTGAGTGGCTTGCATGAAGTTTCTCAAGGATGTCTGCTCTTTCGCTTTCAGGTACAATTACTCTGTGGCTTTTGAAGACAAGTCCGTTGTGGACTGACAGTTCCTCCCTGAAAGGAAAGTATTCTTGTAACTGTATTGAAAGTTGTTGTTTCTCCTCTGGCCAGCCTTGTAGAATGACAGCTTTCAGGGTTTTCATGGTTGCATCTTCCTGAGTTGCTTGCTGCAGACTGTTCAGTCTCTCTTGGCTGATGGCCAGTTCTTGCAATGAGTCTGTTTTCTCCAGGTCTGTGAGAAAAACGGCTTCCTTGTGGGTGACTTGCTGTTCCGCTTTTCCACAGACTGCTCTGCTGAGGGTGTCAGCCAGGTGCATCTCAGATCCACGCTTGTATACTACCGTGTACCTGAACTTCTGAGTTCTGAGTAGCATCCTCTGAATCCTCTTAGGTGCTGAGAGCAGGCTCTTCTTGTGAATAGTCTCTAGTGGTTTGTGGTCAGTCTCTCTCAAACATTTCCAGACCGAAGAGTATTGCCAACATCTCCTTTTCTGTTTGAACATAGCTTTTTTCTGTCAAGGCTCGTGATGCGTACTGAATCGGTTGACCATCCTGCATGAGACAAGCTCCAAGTCCAAACTGTGAAGCATCACACTGAAGGGTGGTTGTACGCTTTCCTGAAGAGTCAAAGTAGCGAAGTACCGGTGGCTCAGAGAGTATCTTCTTCACTTTCTTCAGGGCTTCTCCGTGGACGTCTTCATCCCATCTGAAGTGGACGTCTTTTTTTACCAGTTCTCTGAGTGGTGCTGCTGCCTCAGACAGGTTTGGTGCAAATTTCTGAAGGTATCCGACTACACCGAGTAGTCTCTGCACAGCTGCTTTGTCTTCTGGCACTGGGAGTTGTTGGACAGCGTCCAATTTCTTTGGGTCGGCTTTCAAGCCTTCTCTTGAGAAGATGTGTCCCAAATATGAGATCTCTGTTCGTTTCATCTCAACCTTCTCCTTGTTGAGTTTGATTCCAGTCTCTCGGCATCGTTGTAGCAAACGGTTCAGGTTGGTATCATGAACGTGTGCTCCTGCTTCGTCAGTTGGTCCTCTGCCAAAAACAAAGATGTCATCGTGAACCGCCACCACGCCTGGCAGTCCTGCCAGAGCGATGTCAATCCTCCTCTGGAATTCTTCTGGGGCTGGTGAAATACCAAAGGGCATTTTTTTCCATCGGTATTTGCCAAAAGGCGTCTCAAATGTTGTCAGGTAGCTGCTGTCTTCGTCCAGTTCAACGTGCCAAAACCCGTTTTTCGCGTCCAGGTGTGTGAAGTATTTTGCATCTTTGAGGAGAGGCAGTACGTCATCAATGGTTGGCATGGGGTACTCGTTTCTCCTGAGGGCTTTGTTCAGTGGCTTAGGGTCGATGCACAATCTGACTTTCCCATTGCTCTTTGTTGTTACGACCAAACTGCTTATCCACTCCGTTGGCATGTCTACTTTAGTGACCACGTCCAGTTTTTTCAACCTCTTCAGCTCGTCCTTCACTTTCTCTTGCACTGCTATCGGCCACTTTCTGCAAGGCATCTTCACTGGAGCAATACTGGGGTCTGTTTCTAGGTGTAATTTCCCTTCTAGTTTTCTTTCTCCTTCAAAGACATCGTTGTACTTTGTGAGCATATCTTTTGCATTTTCCTCCTCTTTCTGTTTCGCCGCTATCGTTGCAATGTTCTCTTCATTGATCGTCAACAATTGCATGTGCTGTACAGCTTTCAGTCCCAGTACTGGCTTACAGTCCGTTTTGGTGATCGCGAAGTTGACTTTGTCTTTCCTTCTGTTCTTGGGGTTTTTCACTCGCAGCACTATCTCCCCCACAGGCTTCATTTCTGTTCCGTTGAACATCACCAGCTTCTTCTTCGTCTCTTGCAGGTCCCACTTCTGACACCATGTTTCGTTCTTTCTACAGCCAACTCGGAAGACAGGGCAATGCTTCTTCGTCTTTACTCGTCGCTGTCTGATTCTCAACTGACTATATATACATTTCACAGTGAACAGCAATCAGTTATCATTTAAACGAATATCATGCCGTGCTGCTATCCGCACGCTGTTTATTGTCAACACACGTCACACTAACTAATTAACTAACTAACTAACTAAGGAAGTAATTAACAAACTAAGTAATTTACTAACTAACTAACTATCTAACTAATAACTAACTTATAACTAAGTAACTAACTAACTAACTAACTAACTTACTAACTAAATAAGTAAATAATTAACAAACTAAACAATTAAGTAACTTACTATATAACTAACTAACTGACTTATTAACTAACTAACTAACACACTACATAACTAACTAACTAACTAAGTAACTAAGTAACTAACTAACTAACTAACTAAGTAACTAAGTAACTAAGCAAATAACTAACTAACTAACTAACTAACGAAATGAACTAACTACCTACCAACATAAGTAAGTAAGTAATAACTAACTTACTAATTAGATAACTAACTAAAACTAACTAACTGACTAACTAACTAACTAACTAACTAACTGACTACATAACATAGTTCACTAACTACCAACGTAACCAAGTAAGAAGCTTTTTATTTCAAAATCTATCTAATTAACTAACTATCTAACTAACTAACTAATTAACAAACTAACTAATTAACTAACTAACTAACTAACTAAGGAAGTAATTAACAAACTAAGTAATTTACTAACTAACTATCTAACTAATAACTAACTAACTTATAACTAAGTAACTAACTTACTAACTAAATAAGTAAATAATTAACAAACTAAACAATTAAGTAACTTACTATATATAACTAACTAACTCACTTATTAACTAACTAACTAACTAACACACTACATAACTAACTAACTAACGAATTGAACTACCTACCAACAAAAGTAAGAAGTCTCCTAACCAATTAACTAACTAACTAACTAACTAACTATCTAAATAACTAACTATCTAACTCACTAACTAACTAACAAACTAATTAACTAACTAACTGACTAACTAACTAACTAACGAATTAAACTAACTACCTACCAACATAAGTAAGAAGCTTCCTATCTAACTAACTAACTAACTAACTACTTAACAAACGAACTAAACTAACTAACTACCAAAATAAGTAAGAAGCTTCCTAACTAACTAACTAACCAACTAACTCACTAACTAATTAATTAACTAAGTAACTAACTAACTAACTAAGTAACTAACTAAGTAACTAAGTAACTAACTAACTAACGAACTAAACTGACTATCTACAACCTTAAGTGAGAAGCTTCCGAACAAATTACTAACCAACTAACTAACTAACTAACTAACAAACTAACTAACTAACTAACTAAAAGAACTAAGTACCTACCAACATAAGTAAGAAGCTTCATATTTAAATTATCAACTATCGAAGTAACTAACTAACTAACTAACTAACTAACTAACTAACTAACTAACTAACTAACTAACTAACTAACTAACTAACTAACTAACTAACTAACTAACAAACAACCTAACGAACGAACTAACTAAAGAATTAACTAAGCAACAAACGAACTAAACTAACAATCTACCAACATAAGTCAAAAGCTTCCTAACTAACTAACTAACTAACTAACTAACTAACTAACTAAGTAACTAACTAACTAACTAACTGACTAACTAACTAATTAACTAATTAATTAACTAACGAATTAAACTAACTACCTACCATCATAAGTAAGAAGCTTCCTAACTAACTATCTAACTAACTAATTAACTAACTCATTAATTAAGTAACAAAACAATAAACTAATTAACTAACTAACTAACTACTAACTAACGAACTAACAAACTAAACTAACTATCTCCCAGCATAATTAAGAAGCTTCATAACTAACTAACTAACTAACTAACTAACTAACTAACTAACTAACTGACTAACTAACTGACTAACGTAACTAACTAACTACCAACATAAGCAAGTAAGAAGCTTTTTATATAACAATCTATCTAATTAACTAACTATCTAACTAACTAACTAATTAACAAACTAACTAATTAACTAACTATCTAACTAAGGAAGTAATTAACAAACTAACTAACTAAGTAATTTACTAACTAACTAACTATCTAACTAATAACTAACTTATAACTAAGTAACTACTAACTAACTAACTTACTAACTAAATAAGTAAATAATTAACAAACTAAACAATTAAGTAACTTACTATATAACTAACTAACTGACTTATTAACTAACTAACTAACACACTACATAACTAACTAACTAACTAACTAACTAACTAACTAACTAACTACCTAACTAACGAATTGAACTACCTACCAACAAAAGTAAGAAGTCTCCTAACCAACTAACTAACTAACTAACTAACCAACTAACTAACTAACTAACTATATAACTAATTAACTAATAAATTATTAACTAACTAAGTAACTAACTCACTATTGACTAACTAACTAACCAACGAACTAACGAACTAACGAACTAACTAAATAAATACCTACCAACACAAGTGAGAAGCTTCATAACTAGCTAACCAACTAATTAACTAACTAAATAACTAATTAGATAATTAACTAACTAACTAAATAATTAACGATATAAATTAAGTACCTACCGTCATAAGTAAGAAGCTTCCTAACTAACTAACTAACTAACTAACTAGATAGCTATCTAACTAACTAACTAACTAACTAATAACTAACTAACTAACTAATTAACTAACTAACTAACTAACTAACTAACTAATTATCTAACTAACTAACGAATTAAACTAACTACCTACCAACATAAGTAAGAAGCTTCCTAACTAACTAACTAACTAACTATCTAACTATCTAACTAACCAACTAACTAACTTACTAACTAAATATCAAACTAACTAACTAACTAACTGACTAACTAACTACCTAACAAATGAACTAAACTAACTACCTACCAATATAAGTAAGAAGCTCCTAACTAACTAAATAACTAATTAACTAACTAACTACCTACCTGACTAATCATCTAACTAACTAACGAATGTAACTAACTACCTACCAACATAAGTAAGAAGCTTCCTAACTAACTAACTAAATAACTAACTAACTAACTAACTAACAAACAAACTAACTAACTAACTAACTAAATAACTAACTAACTAATTAACTAGCTATTAAACCAATTCACTAACTAAATATAAACAAACTAACTAACTAATTAACTAATTAACGAACTAACTAACTAAGGAACGAACGAACGAACTAACTAACTAACTAACTAACTATTAAACTAATTAACTAACTAACTAACTGACTAACTAACTAACTAACTAACGAAATAACAAACTAAAATAACTACCTACCAACATAACTAAGAACCTTGATAACTAACTAACTAATTAACTAACTAACTAACTAACTAACTTACTAACTAACTAACGAATTAGACTAACTACCTACCATCATAAGTAATAAGCTTCCTAACTAACTAACTAACTAACGAATTAGACTAACTAACTACCTACCTACCTACCTAACTAATAAACTAATTAATTAACTAACTAACTAACTAACCTACTAACTAACTAACTAACTAACTACTGACTAACTAACTGACTAATTAAGTAATTATCTAACTAACTAAATAACGATATAAACTAAGTACCTACCAATAGGTAGAAAGAAACTCTAGGGAGAGCTAGACAACAGAAGGTCTTCAGAGAAGTAACCCCCTTTAGACAAGTGTTTCGGCCCTGAATTCCTTACACTCTCGGGGGGCCGGGCCACATCCAGGTCATGACTCCTGGATGCCCTTCTGCTGTTGTCTTTTTTTTTTTTTTCACGCCGGGGAGCGAACCTGGGCGATTCTGCGCTTCAGAACTGCGGTACGCGGTTTTACCAATGTGCTAACGGGGCACACATCATCTGTAGGGAATTTAATCCTTATGAAGTTCACTTTTTTGGTTCCTCCTTGCCCAGATCCAGCTTGAGCTCCTTTCTGCTGCCTCTGCCATCGCTTTAAGGGCTCTAGTCCTCTTCTTCCCAGAAATGGCGAGTTGTTTCATGAGATCATAAGCGGAGGTGCCCACAAACCCTCTTGCCCCGACCTCTATGGCGAAGATTTTGACCCGCAGACCTGCTTTCTTCAGGGTGCTGGCAAGACCGGCGTATTTTTCAGTCTTGTATATATGTGCTTCTTCCATTCTGCTTTCGTATGGCACAGTGAGTTCTATCAGAATCACTTGTTTCGAGGAGTCAGAGTGGAGAGCGATGTCTGGTCTCATGCCTGTCTTGCTGATGACATCTGGGTAATTTCTCCACTCTGGGAGGTCTGCTGTACACTCCCAGTCGACTGCTCCATCCAGAAGACCTTTTGGCAATGTGCTGGTTGTCATAGCACTTTCGGGCCAGACCTGTTTCCCTCCTGCTTTGTAGAACGTTGTCATAGCAATTGGTGCGTTTGGGGTCATGGTTTTTTCGCTAACCACATCTGTGATCACTTTCAGAACTTGGTTGTGCCTCCATGTACACCTTCCTTGGGCTAGCGCTACTTTGCAAGAGCTTAGGACATGTTCCACTGTTTGTTTCTTCTGACAGAGCGGACATGCTGGGTCGTCTGATTTCCCCCATTTCACTAAGTTTGCATTCGAGGGGAGCAGGTCATATACAGATCTGAGGAGGAAGCTTATCCTTAGAGGAGCCATGTGCCACATATCGTTCCAGCTGAGACTTCTTTGGAGTGCACTGTCCCATGTTGTCCATTGCCCCTGTTGACCTTGCTGGACTGCCTTCTGCACTCTTTTGACATCTTCTTCTTCCTTCAACTCCTGTATGATCATGTCTCTTTTTTCCTTCCCTTTGGCTTTGGACCACCACTGCATTTTTGTTGCTCCCAGTCCCTGTCTGTTGGTTTGCGTGTGTCCAATTATTTCTTTGATGCTGAGGTTTCTCTTGGCATTGTTTACAGCCTCTTGGACTTTCCACTTTCTGCCAGTTCTCAGCTTTGGATGAACTGATCTCACGATATTGTCTTCCGATTCCTCCAGCATGCTCAACAGTCTTGCTTTTCCAACTTTGTATTCCTCCACTATGGATTTGAGAGGTAGCTTCAGCATTGCTTGACGACAGTAGAATGCAACATCAGTGAGACCAGGTGGGACACCGAGCCATTTTCTTGTGTATTTGTTGATTTTGGCTTCCATTGCTTCGACTGTGCTGGTGCAAATGTCATAGATTAGCAGTGGCCACAGCAGCTTTGGTATCAGCATGAACTGTAGACACCAGACTTTGTATTTGCCTGGCAGTCCGCAGTTATCTATTTTCTTCAGGCCTTCTTCTGCTGTTTGCTTGGTTTCACATCCCTTTGTGTGTCCTTCAGGGAGTCATCATACCATCTTCCGAGACTTTTTACTGGCTCTTCTGTGACAGTGGGGATGGCTTGGTTGGCTACCATGAATTTGACTGAATCTGCCACTTTTCCTTTTCGCAGTGAGAGACTTCGGGATTTCTTAGGTTTGAACCTCATTCTTGAAGAGGCCACCAGCTCATCCAGCTGCTTTAAGATTTGGTGTGTCTCTTCCTCATCCGTGGACAAGACTGTTGTGTCATCCATGAAAGCTTTCAGAGGAGGCATCTGGTATCCATCTCCCAGATTCACTGGACCTGAACTCTTCATTGCAGCTTTCAAGATGACTTCCATTGCCAACACGAACAGTATGGGAGAGATTGCACAGCCCATTGCAATGCCCACCTCTAGGTCTATCCAGTCCGTGGTGTATTCTTTGGTAGAGAACCGCATTGAGAACCCTTGGAAATACTTCCTCAGCATTGTTCGGATGTTTTCTGGGATGTGATACATTTCAAGAGCCAGCTGGATCATATCGTGTGGAACTGATCCATATGCATTTGCCAGATCAAGCCAAACTACGTCAATGTCTCTCTTCTCTGTTCTTGCTTTTTGGATGGCATCCCAAATCAACGTGGCATGTTCCAAGCATCCAGGCATTCCTGGTATGCCTCCCTTTTGGACTGACATATCCAGATACTTGTTTTCAGTCAGGTATTTTGTCAATCTTGCTGCCATAACAGAGAAGAAGATTTTCCCCTCGACGTTCAGAAGTGATATTGGCCTGAACTGATTGATGCTGCTGGAGTTCTGCTCCTTCGGAATGTACACTCCTTCAGCTCTCATCCATTGGTCGCTGATCTTCTGGTTCCTCCATGCTGATCGAATCATCTTGTGGAGCCACTCGAGCACTTTTGGGCATTTCTTGTAGAGCAGGTATGGTATTCCGTTTGGTCCAGGTGCTGACTTGGCTCTGGCTTTCTTTACTACGTTCTTCACTTCGTCCAGTGTTGGTGGTTTGTTATTGAATTTTCCTTCTGGCGCTGCAGGCCAAACCAGATTCTGGATTTCAAGTGGTGCCTCGCGCTGAGAATCGGAATATGTTTCCCTGAGATGCTGCTCTAGGGTTTCCTTGCCCACTGTGAGAGTCCCTGATTTGGGTTGTTCAAACAGCTTTCTTGCAAAGTCAAAGGGATCTTTGAAGAAACGGTCTTGAGTCTTCTTCTTTTTGCTCTTTCTTCGCCTTGCTGATTCCACTTTGCTGAGAGCATTGTGTTTGGCCTTCAGATCTTTCCAGAGTTCCAGGAGCCCTTGCTTCTCGAATTCTGAGGCAGTTTTCATTCGCTTTTTAAGCTTCCTTTTCTCCCTCCGGATGCTCTCCATCTGTTGCTGTCTTCTGGATTTCTGGGGAGGCGTTTTTGTCTTTGGCTGCTTCACTCCATAAGTGTCCCTGCAGATAGAGTATATGATGTCTCCGTATGTGTCAAGTTTGTGTTCCAGCGTACTGTTCCCTATTAGCGCATTCAGCTTAAGGACAAGTTCCTCATCTAATTTCTCCCATTGTTCTTTTGCACCGGCAGGCGGCAAATTGAGTTTTCCACGTTTGGCGTTAAGAGCTTGTGCAAAATCCGCATCAGAACCGTCAGCGTGGATGTCCTTGGCACTATGGTTTAATTCCTGGCCTTGGTCATCCAACGTCTCACCTGCTATCGCAGTGCGCTGCTGCTGGTTCGTATGTGTCTTCAAACAGCCCATTTTTGTCCTGTGGATCTTCATGCCGCGTTTGGTGGTGAATCTCCTTCCACACGCACACGGAAATTCCAACTGGTCATTAATCATGGTCCGTTGTGCGTTTCCAGTCGTGATGGAGTCAGTGCCGATGGATTCATCATTCTCTCCCCCTTTCGGTGAATCCTGGGAGCATCTTTCATTTAAAGAACTCGTGGCATGTTATCAAAGGCAAGGTGGGAAGCCAACCCACAAAGCCCGCAGATCTAGTCTTTCCCAGTGTCCTTCGGTCTTTCCCGAATGTCCTCCGAACTATTCCCGGAAGTCAATGGATTGACCATGTGCAGGTAGAAAGAAACTCTAGGGAGAGCTAGACAACAGAAGGTCTTCAGAGAAGTAACCCCCTTTAGACAAGTGTTTCGGCCCTGAATTCCTTACACTCTCGGGGGGCCGGGCCACATCCAGGTCATGACTCCTGGATGCCCTTCTGCTGTTGTCTTTTTTTTTTTTCACGCCGGGGAGCGAACCTGGGCGATTCTGCGCTTCAGAACTGCGGTACGCGGTTTTACCAATGTGCTAACGGGGCACACATCATCTGTAGGGAATTTAATCCTTATGAAGTTCACTTTTTTGGTTCCTCCTTGCCCAGATCCAGCTTGAGCTCCTTTCTGCTGCCTCTGCCATCGCTTTAAGGGCTCTAGTCCTCTTCTTCCCAGAAATGGCGAGTTGTTTCATGAGATCATAAGCGGAGGTGCCCACAAACCCTCTTGCCCCGACCTCTATGGCGAAGATTTTGACCCGCAGACCTGCTTTCTTCAGGGTGCTGGCAAGACCGGCGTATTTTTCAGTCTTGTATATATGTGCTTCTTCCATTCTGCTTTCGTATGGCACAGTGAGTTCTATCAGAATCACTTGTTTCGAGGAGTCAGAGTGGAGAGCGATGTCTGGTCTCATATAAGTAAGAAGCTTCCTAACTAACTAACTAACTAACTAACTAACTACATAATAAACTAACTAACTAACTAACTAACTTCCTAACAAACGAACTAAACTAACTACCTATCAAAATAAGTAAGAAGCTTCCTAACTAACTAACTTACTAACTAACTAACTAAGTAAACTAAGTAAAATAACTAACTAATAACTGACTAACTAACTAACCAACTAACTTACGAACTAAAGAATTAACTATCGAACTAAACTAACTACCTACCAACATAAGTAAGAAGCTTCCTAACAAATTAACTAACTAACAAACAAACTAACTAACTAACTAACTAACTAACTAACTAACCAACAAACTAAACTAACTAACTAACTAACAGAACTAAGTAACTACCAACATAAGTAAGAAGCTTCATATTTAAATTATCAACTATCGAACTAAGTAACTAAGTAACTAACTAACCAAGTAACTAACTAACTAACTAAGTAACTAACTAACTAACTAATGAATGAACTAACTAAAGAATTAACTAACCAACGAACTAACTAAACAAAAAACCTACCAACATAAGTCAGAAGATTCCTAACTAACTAACTAACTGACTAATTAACTAACTAATTAACTAACTAACTAACTAACGAATTAAACTAGCTACCTACGATCATAAGTAAGAAACTTCCTAACCAACTAACTAACTAAATAACAAACAAACTAACTAACTAATTAACTACCTAAATATTAAACTAATTAACTAACTATAAACTAACTAACTAACTGACTAACTAACTAACTAACGAACTAACAAACAAAACTATCTACCAACATAAGTAAGAAGCTTCATAACTAACTAACTAACCAACTAACCAACTAACTAACTAACTAACTAACTAACTACTAACTAACTAACTAACTAACCATCTAACTAACTAACTAACTAACTAACTAATACTAACTAACTAACTAAAGAATTAACTAAGCAACGAACGAACTAAATTAACGACCTACCAACATAAGTCAGAAGCTTCCTAACTAACTAATAACTAACTAACTAACTATAAAACTAACAACTAACTAACTAAGTAACTATAAAACTAACAAACTAACTAACTAATTAACTAACTAACTAACTACCTACCTACCTAACTAACTAACTAATTAACTAACTAACTAACTAACTAACTAACTAACGAATTAAACTAACTACCTACCATCATAAGTAAGAAGCTTCCTAACTAACTAACTGACTAACTAACTAACTAACTAACGAACTAACTAAATAACTAACTAACCAACTAACTAACTAGCAATCTAACTAAAGAATTAACTAAACAACGAACGAACTAAACTAACAACCTACCAACATAAGTCAGAAGCTTCCTAACTAACTAACTAACTAACTAACTAACTAACTAACTAATTAATTAACTAACTAATAAACTAATTAACTAACTAATTGTAAACAAACTAACTAACTAACTAACGAAATAACGAAATAACTAATGAACTAACTAATGAACTAACTAACTAACTAACTAACTAACTAACTAATAAACTATCTAAACTAACTATCTAAAAAAAAATAACTAACTAACGAACTAACGAACTAACTAACTAACGAACGAACGAACTAACTAAGGAACTAACTAATAAACTAACTATCTAATTAACTAACTAACTAACTAACTAACTAACTGACTGACTGACTGACTAACTAACTAACTGACTAACTAACTAACTAACTAACTACTTACTAACTAACTAACTAACGAACTAAAGAACTAAAGAATTAACTAACCAACCAACGAACAAAAATAACAACCTGCCAACATAAGTCAGAAGCTTCCTAACTAACTAACTAACTACTAACTAACTAACTAACTAACTAACTAACTAACTACCTAACTAAATAACTAACTAGTTAACTAACTAACTTACTAACTAACTAACTAACTACCTAACTAACTAACTAACTAACTAATTAATTAACTAACTAATAAACTAATTAACTAAGTAACTATAAACAAACTAACTAACTAACTAACTAACTAACTGACTAACTAACTAACTAACTAACTAACAATTCGTTACACTACAATAAGTAGAATACAATACGATGGAATTTAATAAATACAATGCAATACTATTAAATCCAATATGTACAACACTGTACGATACGATACAAAACAATAAGTACAATACAATACGATACAATACAATCGTACAATACAATAGGATAAGTAAAATACAATACGATACAACACAATACAGTACCATACGATGCAATACCATTACTACAATACAATATGATACAATAAGTACAATACAATATGATACAATGCAATAAATACAATACAATACTTTACAATACAATGCAATAAGTACAATACAATACGATACGATACAATTAGTACATTACAATACTATACAATACGATAAGTACAATCCAATACATACAATACATTAAGTATAATCCAATACGATACATTACAATAAGTACAATCCAATACGATACAATAAAATGAGTACAATACAATACAATGCAGTACAATAACTACAATACAATACGACACAATAGAATAACACAATACGATACAATAAAATAACTACATACAATACGATACAATACAATAAGTACAACACAATACAACACAGTGCAATAAGTACAATACAATACAATGCAATGAGTACAATATAATACAACACAATGCAATAAGTACAATTCAATACAATCCAATACAATAAGTACAATACAATATTTAATGTATAGTAAGTACAATACAATAAATACATACAATACGATACAATACAATAAGTACAATACAATACGATACATACAATACAATAAGTACAAACAATACGATATACTACAATAAGTACAATACAATACGATACAATACAATAAGTACAATACAATACGATACGATAAAATACAGTAAGTACAATACAATACAAAACGATACAATACGATAAGTGCAATACAATACAATAAAATACAATAAAGTACAATAAGCAGAAAAGCATACGATACGATACAATACAATAAGTACAATACAATACAATACAAGACAAAACATTACAATACAATGCAATACGATACAACATAATACTTACAAAACAATACGATACAATACAATACGTACAATACAATATGATACAATACAATAAGTATAATATAATACGATACAATACAAGAAGCACATTACTATCCGATACAATATTGGAAGTAACATACAATACGATACAATACAATAAGTGCAGTATATTGCGATGCAATACAATTAGTACAGTCCAATACTTTTCAATATAATAAGTACAATACAATACGATACAATGCAATAAGTACAATACAATACAAGAATAACAATACAACACATAACAATGCAATGCAGTGAGTACAATACAATAAAATACAATGCAGTAAGTACAATGCAATATGATTCAATACAATAAGTACAATACAGTACGATACAATACAATAAGTACAATACAATACAATACAATATGTACAATACAATACGATACAAGACATAACTACAATATGATACAAAACAAAACAATAAGTACATGCAATACAATACAATACGTACAATACAATACAATACAATAAGTAGAATCTGACACAATACAATAGTACAATACAATAACATACAAAACAATATGTACAATACAGTACGATACAATACACTAAGTATAAAACAAGACAATACAACAGAATAAGTACAATACAGAACGATACAATACAAAGAGTACAATACAATTCGTCACACTACAATAAGTACAATACAATACTATAAAATCCAATAAGTACAACACTGTACGATACGATACAAAACAATAAGTACAATACAATACGATACAATACAATAGTACAATAGAATACGATACAATAGAATAAGTAAAATACAATACGATACAATACAGTAAGCACAATGCAATATGATACAAAACAATAAGTACAATACAATACGACGCAATACAATACAGAACTACACAATGCAATAGTACAATAATATACAATACAAGAAGTAGAAGACAATACGATACAATACAATAAGAACAGTACAATACGACGCAATACAATACAGAACTACACAATGCAATAGTACAATAATATACAATACAATAAATAGAATGCAATGCGATAGAATATAATAAATACAATATGATACAATACAATAAGTACAATACAATACAGATACAATAAACTAAGTACATTATGATACAATACAATAAGTACAATACAATATGATACGATACAATACAAAGTACAATACAATAAAATACAATTCAATACAATGAGTACATTTTGAATATGATAAAATACAATAAGTTTATTACAACATGGTACAATACAATAAAATACATTACCATAAGATACAATACAATAAGTACAATACAATAAGGTACAATACAATAAGTACAACACAATACAATACAATACAATACAGTACAATACAATACGATGCAATACCATAGGAGTCATTAGAGTTGTCTTCCTTCGCCTAACAGGCTGAGCATTTTTCTCTCGTTTGTTTATATGGATTACTGGTGACTGACTACGTTATTTGCTCTGAAAGTTGTATCAGTGTATTCGTGATGGAATGGACGTTATTTTGGTGTGTGTTTTGTGCCTCTCTTCCCCCGAACCTGCGTTTGCTATGGTTCCTGTTTTTGGCCAGACTATCAGGTACAGTTGCAATATTTGATTACACTCGCCCGCCAGTTTATTCCTGCCATGCTTCACACGTGCGTTATCTGGGTCATTCCCTTCCTTTCTCTCTCCCTCCTCCTGCGCTTTTCGTGCCCTCACCATCCCATTCTTCCATCCACCGACAGTTTCGCCCTTCCCTTTCTACATTCCAGCGAACTCACTCACATCGGTATTTACACCCTCACCCTCCCACCTGTCAACGTCCTGCCTTGTCGGCTGCTCATTCACCCCTTCTATCCTACAGCTGCAATGAACTGCTAGCAGTGCAACCTGCACCCCCTGATCCAACCTTGAACCTGACATTACGAAGGCTCCGCATCGGTGTGAATCTTCCTCATGTTCGGGGATGCAGGGCGGGGAGAAGAAAGCATAGAAAGATTGCTGTTGCCAGTCGTGCTCCCCCTATCTCTCATGGATCCCCACCTCGCTCTGCTGTTCCATCAAACCTAATTACTGTGCCCCTTTTCAAGCCTGGTTGCTCTGTTAGGTGCCACAAGAAACTGACCCTCTCTGTGTTCAATGCCCGATCAGTGGGTACAGCAGTGAAGAGAACCGCCATCAACGATTTTGTCATTGACAACGATGTCAGTGTGTTGTGTCTGACAGAGACTTGGTTGCTGCCCAGTGGTGATGAGGCCAAGTGTTGTGACTTGTCCCCTCCAGGCTTCAAGACTCTCAGCTTCCCTCGGCAGACCCGTGGTGGAGGCATCGCTTTTGTTGTGTCTGATGCCATTACTTCCTCCATTAGTGCTACCTCGAACTTCTCCTTCCCTCACACTTCATTTGAACTGGCCCAACTTACTCTCTCCCTACCCCAGCTTCTACTTCATGTCTTCTGCTTGTACCGCCCCCCTCCTAACAAAAAGAACCATCTCAAGGACTCACTCTTTCTCGACGAGCTCCCCGATCTACTTGAACATATGAACATGGTTAGAGGCAATTTCATTTTGGTGGGAGACTTTAACTTCCACTGGGATACCCCCTCAAATACATATCCGTCGCGTCTCATGGATCTTCTTGAATCCTTCAATCTATCCCAGGCTGTCACCTCCCCTACCCACAAGTCTGGCCATATCCTCGACTGGATCATTCACCCTGAAGGAGAACTGGTTGAGTCTGTCTCGACCAGCCTGTCCCTGACTTCGGACCACTACCCTGTTCTAGCCATGCTGAATCTCCCTGTTCCCTCTAAGCCTCCCCGCTACATTGAGAAGCGTGACTTGGCATCCATCGACTTTGTGGCTTTTAGATCGGATGTGCTGGCCGCTCTTCAGTCGGCTCCTGCCCTATCTGCCGGGCTGTTCAACAGCCTTCTTCAAGACGTCATGGATCGCCATGCTCCTGTTCTTCGACGGAAAATCTCCACCCGACCACCGTCGCCCTGGTTTCCAGCTGCTGGAGAACAAGTACTGGATGCTAAGCGTGCAAGACGAAGGGCTGAGAGACAATGGCTTAAAAGTGGACTAGAAATTCACAAACAGATAATGCGTGCTGCTAACAATTTAGTAAATACCTTAGTACAACAAGCCAAGTCAGCATATTATAATTCAAAAATCACTGCATGTACTACAACAAAACAACTGTTCAAGGTCACCAATGCATTCATGGGGAGAATAAAATCATCCCCACTTCCTTCGCCTGTCTATCCCTCTAATCTACCACAGAAATTTTGTGACTTTTTTAGTAACAAAATTGAAGATCTTCGTTCAAGCCTCGACTCTCAGTCAGCAATGTTACCAGATGTTCCCTATGACTCTTTCACTGGAAACCTGTTTAATGAATTTAAGCCTGTGACTGAAGCTGTTGTCAGTGAAGTTATTCATAAAACTACCATAAAGACATGTGCACTTGATCCCCTTCCATCTGTTCTTTTATCCCAATTGATTCACGATTTGCTTCCCTACATCACTGTCATTGTAAATGACTCTCTCACTTCTGGATGTTTTCCTTCTATTCTCAAGACAGCTATTGTTCAACCTCTTCTAAAGAAACCCTCCCTTGATCCTGAAAACCTGAAAAACTACCGTCCTGTTTCCAATCTGTCCTTTCTTTCTAAGATTATTGAAAAGATCGCACTTCTCCAACTCCAGGAACACCTGGATTGCAACAGCCTTCTCTATCCTTTGCAATCTGCCTATCGCTCTGGTCATAGTACAGAGACTGCTCTTTTGAAGATTGTGAATGATCTGCTATCTACTCTAGACAATGGTCAGGTGTCCCTTCTCTCTCTTCTTGATCTCTCTTTTGCCTTCGACACTATTGATCACAATACTCTTCTTTCTCGACTTCAGAATATTTTTGGTATCTCTGGCATTGCTCTGTCATGGTTTCAATCCTACCTTTCTGGTCGTGTACAAGTTGTCTCCATAAATGGTGTCTCTTCTAATCCTACCATCTTGAAGTACGGTGTTCCTCAGGGCTCTGTCTTAGGCCCTATTCTCTTTATTTTGTACACTCAGCCCATCTCTGACATTGTAGCCCATCATCACATATCCCATCACTGTTTTTCTGATGACAACCAAATCTACATGTCTGACCATCCCTCCACTATCCCTTCTATAATTCAACGCACACAGCTCTGCATTTCTGACATAAAGTCTTGGATGACATGCAACAAACTCCAGCTGAATAATGACAAAACAGAATTTATATTTATTGCATCAAAGCGACTTCTGTCTACTGTGCCTATCCCTGTTTCTATCCAGCTTGAAGACTCGGTAATCCACACTTCCACATCCGTGCGTAATCTTGGAGTTGTACTGGACCAAACTCTTTCCTTCCACAGCCAGGTATCCTCTGTCTGTCGTGCTTGTTACTTAGAACTTCGACGGATCAGTTCTGTGCGTCATCTTCTATCTGAAGAAAGCACTATAACTCTCATTTCTGCACTCATTCTTTCCAGACTCGACTACTGTAACTCGCTTCTTGCTGGCTGCCCCCAAACACTCTTATCCAAATTGCAAAAAGTTCAAAATAACGCTGCTCGCCTTGTACGGAAATGCCCAAGGTCAACTCATGTTTCCCCTCTGCTTCGAACTCTACACTGGCTTCCTGTTCGAAAGCGTATTGACTATAAACTTTCCCTCCTATGCCATAAGTCTCTGGCTGGTCTAGCTCCCCCCTATCTTTCTGATTTTCTGACTGTTTACATTCCCTCCAGAGAGCTACGCTCTTCTACTGATGCCCACCTACTTAGAATCCCACGCTTCCGCAACAAAACTCTTGGTGAACGTGCTTTTTCTTATCAGGCCCCCTCTATTTGGAACAAACTTCCCTTTCCTCTCCGCTCTACCTGTACCCTTTCTTCGTTTAAGTCCAGTCTAAAAACCACTCTTTTTAAATCCTAGCCTGTAGTTCTGTACTCTTACTTCAGCTGCCACCTTGAAATCTGTGCCCGCGCGCGTGTGTGTTGTGTGGTGTGTGCGTGTGTGTGTGTGTGTGTGTGTGTGTGTGGTGCGGTGTGTGTGTGGTGTGTGTGTGTGTGGTGTGTGTGCGGGTGTGTGTGTGTGTGTGTGTGTGTGTGTGTGTGTGTGCGTGTGCGTGTGTTGTGTGTGCGCGTGTGTGTGTGTTTACTGTAAGCGCTTAGGGCTTTTTTTAGATTAAGCGCCATAAATGTTCACTATTATTATTATAGGATACAATACATTTAGTACAATACCATACAATACAATTAGTACAATACAATACGATACAATACAATAAGTACAATACAATACGATATATACAATACAATAAGTACAAAACAATACGATATACTACAATAAGTACAATACAATACGATACGATAAAACACAGTAAGTGCAATACAATACAAAACGATACAATACGATAAGTCCAATACAATACAATGAAATACAATAAGTAGAAAAGCATACGATACAATACAATACAATACTTACAAACATAACAATACAATACAATGCGTACAATAGAATACGATACAATACAGTAAGTCTAATATAATACGATACAATACAAGAAGTACAGTATTATACGATACAATATTGGAAGTAACATACAATGTGATACAATACAATAAGTGCAATATATTACGATGCAATACAATTAGTACAGTCCAATACTTTTCAATATAATAAGTACAATACAATACGATAAATACAACATGTACAATACAATACGATACAAGAAAATACAACACATAATGCAATGCAGTGAGTACAATACAATACTATACAATGCAGTAAGTACAATGCAATATGATTCAATACAATAAGTATAATACAGTACGATACAATACAATAAGTACAATACGATACAAAACAAATAGTGCAATACAATACGATACAAGACATAAGTACAATACAACACGAAACGAAACAATAAGTAAAATACAATACGATACAATACAATACAATAAGTACAATACAATACGTTACAATACAATAGTACAATCTGACACAATACAATAAGTACAATACAATACGATACAAAACAATAATATCACTAATATCACTCATAGTGAACAGACGTTAAATCAAAGAACGAACGAACGAACAAAACAATAAGTACAATACAGTACGATAAAATACACTAAGCATAAAACAAGACGATACAATAGAATAAGTACAATACAGAACGATACAATGGAATAAGTACAATACAATACGTTACACTACAATAAGTACAATACAATACGATACAATTTAAGAAGTACAATACAATACTATAAAATTCAATAAGTACAACACTGTGTGATACGATACAAAACAATAAGTACAATACAATACGATACAATACAATAGTACAATACAATACGATACAATAGGATAAGTACAATACAACACGATACAATACAGTAACCACAATGCAATATGATACAATACAATAAGTACAATACAATACGATACAATACAATAGTACAATACAGTATGATACTATACAATAAGTACAACAAAATACGATACAATACAATAAGTATCATACAATACGATACAATACAAAAAGTACAATACAATACGATACAATACATTAGATACAACACTATACAATGTAACACAATACCATACAATAAGTAAAGTACAAAACAATATGGTACAATACAATGAGTACAATACAAAACGATAATACAATTATTACAATACAATGCGACACATCACAATAAGTACAAAACAATATGATAGAATACAAGAAGTAGAACACGATAAGATACAATACAATATGATACATACCATACGATACAATACAATAATTACACTACAGTACAATACAAACCAATAAGTACAATACGGTACGATACAATACATTAAATATAACACAATACGATATGATACAATAAGTACAATACAATATGATACGATACAATAAGTACAATACAATACGATCCAATGCAATACAATAAGTAAAATACAACACGAATCAATATTTTAAGTACAATACAATACATATACAATACAATAGGTACAATACAATATGATACAATACAATACGTAGAATACAATACGGACCAATGCTATAAGTACAATACAATACGATACAACAAAATTACCGCAATACAATACAATACAATACGATACGATACGATACAATACAATACGACAATATACAATAACTACAAACAATACAATGCAATACAATACAATAATTACAACTCCAAATAGGATACAATACAATTATACAACTGAATAGATAGAATACAAGAAGTACAATACAATACCATCCCATACAATAAGTACAATACAGTACGATACAATGCAATAAGCACAATACAATACGAAACAATACAATAAGTACAATACAATACAACAGAATGCAATAATTACAATGCAATACGATTCAATACAATAAGTACAATACAATACGATACAAGATAATAAGTAGAACACAATACGTTACAATACAATAAGTACAATATGGTACAATACAATAAGTACAATACAATACGATACAATACAATAAATACAATAGAAACGATACAATATCATTAGTACAAAACAATGCGATACAATACAATAAGTACAAAAAGAATATGTTACAATACAATAAGTACAATATGATACACTACAATCAGTACAATACAATACGATACAATACAATAATTACATACGATATGATAAAATACAATGAGGATAATAGATATAATACAATAAGTACAATACAATACTATACAATACAATAAGCACAATACAATGCGATACAGTACAATAAGCACATACAATACGATATAATACAATAAGTAGAATACAATATGATACAACACATTAAGTACGGTAAAATACGATACAATACATTAAGTACCATACAATACGATACAATACAATAAGTACAATACAATAGGATACAATAGAATAAGTACAACAAAATACAATGTAGTACAATACAATACAATAAATAATACACAATACGGTACAATACAATGAGTACAATACAAAACGATAAATACAATAATTACAATACAATACGATACAACACAATAAGTACAATACAATCTCATAGAATACAAGACATACAATACAACACGATATGACACAATAAGTGCAATACAATACGATACAATACAATAAGTAAAATACATACGATACAATACAATACAATAAGTACAATACGATACGATATGATACAATACAATACAATACAATACAATACGATACGATACGATACGATATAATTCAATAAATACGATACAATACACGATAGGTACAATACAATACGCTCCAATACAGTAAGTACAATACATACGATACAATAAGAAAGTTCAATACAATACCATAGAATACAATGGTACAATAGAATACGATACAATACAATAACTACAATATAATACGATACAATACAATAAGTACAATTCAATCGGATACAATACAAGAAGTATGACAGTACGATACAATACAATAAATACAGTACAATAAGTAAAATACAATACACACAATGCAATAAGTACAATACAATACGACCCAATACAATAAGTACAATACTGTACGATACAAAACAATAAGTACAATACAATACGTCACAATACAATAAGTTCAAAACAATCCGTCACAATACAATAAGTACAATATGATACAATACAATATGTACAATACAATACAATACAATAAGTACAATGCAATACGATATGATACAATAAGTACAATACAATACGATACAATGCAATACAATGTAATACAATACAATACAATACAATAATTACAATACAAAATTACAATACTACACGATACAAGACTTACAGTACAATATAATATGATAGAATACAAGAAGTACAATACGATACGAAACAATACAATACGATACATACCGTATGATACAATACAATAAGTACAATACCACACAATCCAATATAATAAGTACAATACAATACGATACAATACAATAAGTACAATACCATACTACACGATACGATACGATACAATACAGTAACTACAATACAGTACGATACGATACAATAAGTAGAATACAATGCGATACAATACAATAAGTACAATACAAAACGATACAATACGATAAGTATAATACACTAGGATACAATACAATAAGTACAATATAATACGATACAATACAATAAGTACAATACGATAACATATGATACAATAAGTACAATTCAATACGATACGATACAATAAGTACAATACAATACCATGCAATACAACAAGTAAAATACAATACGATACAATACAATAAGTACAATACAATTCGATACAATACGAAAAGTACGATACAATATGATACAATATAATAAGTACAATACAATTCGACATAATACAATAAGTACAATACAATACGACACAATAAAATAAGTAACATACACTACAATACAATACCTACATTCAATACAATACAATAATAAGTACAATACAATACGATAAGTACAATTGAATAGATTACAATACAAGAAGTACAATACAATTCGATCCCATACAATAAGTACAATACAGTACGATACAATGCAATAAGTACAATACAATACGAAACAGTACAATAAATACAATACAATACAACACAATTCAATAACTACAATGCAATACGATCGAATTCATTAAGTACAATACAATACGATACAATACAATAAGCACAATACAATTCGTATCAATACAATAAATACAATACAATACGTCACAATACAATATGTACAATATGATAGAATACAATAAGTATAATACAATACGACACAATACATAAGTACAACATTTGCTTATTAACATGCTTTTTTTCTTAAGTAATTACTTAGTGACCTACATAATTTTGCTTTTTACTTTTGCTTACTTGCACTTACTTGCTTTCTTACTTGCTTCCTTACTTCTCTCCTTCCTTCCATGTTTCCTGCTTAATTATTTAATAACTTACTGAGTATTGCTTTTCTTTCTTACTTGTACTTACTTGTCTTATATTTTTGCTTTTCTACTTTTGCTTACTTGCACCTACTTTCTTTCCTACTTGCCTTCCTTCCTTCCTTCCTTCCTTCCTCCCTTCCTTATGTCTTTACTCAGGTATTTAAGACAGAGAGTGTGGGATAGATTCATATGGAGGGCCATGATGGCGATGCAGAGTACATGATGATGGTTAAAACTTTTTTCTCCATTATGTTAACATAATCCTTTTTTCTCCATTATGTTAACATGTTGTGTGAGATGTTTATCATTAGCATTAGAGAATGAGGGGTACGTACATGTCTATTGTCCAGGACTAAAACTCTCTCCACGTCTCTCACTATTTGTCCAGCTTTTTCTTATCTAAACCAGTCACGTACCAATCCATAATGTGTGGATTGGAGGTCTCTCTGGGATCTGGGAACAGTCACCTCACCAGATGTCAGAGGCACATTAGAAATAGCCTGGAGGCTGTACAGATATCAGTCTCTCTGTGTGGACTGCAGGCTGTGCACTTATCAGTAAACTTCTTTCTGCCTCTGTCTCTCCTTCTGTCTCTCTCATCTTCGCCTGTCTGTCTCTCACTGTCTCTCTGTCTCTGTCTCTGTCTCTCTCTCTCTCATTTCTCTGTCTCTTTCTCTCTCTCTTTCTCTCTCTCTCTCTTTTAGTGAAAGAAGATGATGTGTGTAATCCCATTCTTTTTTCTTTGTTTATAAATGAACTTGTTCTCGAAATAATTAACAATGGTAGACACGGCCCCAACCTGAGTAATGAATTGATTGAACTGTTTAAGGTGTTTTTTTTCTCGGGAAACTTCAGCCACAATGTTTTTCTTTAGGAAGATCAGACCGGATTCGTTGCACTAGGCATCACCCATACCTCTTGTGCTTTATAGTTTCCCATTCAGTCCATCATATGCTTATATTTTCTATTATTTAAGAGTAGGGTATTTTACATTCCAAAAACTACTCTTAGCGAGTGCATCATAGTTTTAATTTTAGCACTGGACCCTCTTCAGGATACAACAATATTGATATGGCACGACCACTTTTCAAATAGCAAGATTCATCTCACTTCCCCTCTGACATCATATTTACTCACATACACTTCATTTAGTTAGTCCTCTTTACACACTGTATTTGGTTTTTGTTTGTTTGTGATCTTACGCCTGACAAAGACCAGTTGGCCGAAAATTTGCGCCTGTTTTGTCTGGTTGTGTATCAAGTACGCGTTATGATTCTTTTTCTTGTTTTTGTCTGGTTGCAAGAAGCTATGTGTAAAACACGGGTAAAGTGATGTATAAAATGTCTATAAAACACAGCTAGTGATGTACAAACTATGTGTAAAAATCGGGTAAAGTGATGTACAAAATTGTAGCTTGTAATGCTAGTAATATTGTTGCTTAGCTTGTAATTGGATAATGTTGTTTGTAAATCTTCTGTTTAGGTTCTTGTTTTGTAGGCTTGCTTCTAATTGTGTTCTGGCAATTGTATACTTTTAGCTTAGTTTAGGTAATGATGTATTTTATCTCGTAATGAAGTTATTCAGCTTGTAATGGTGTAGTTCACCTTGTAATGTTGTTTAGCATAGTTTGTAAGGGTGTTCTTTACCCTGTAAAGAACAATTACCATGGAATGGTGGAATTTAGCTTGTAACGGGTGTGGTTGAGCCTGTAATGGTGTGCTGTACGTTGTTATGGTGCTGTACAACTTGTAATGGTGTTGTTTTAGCAATGGTGTACTGTACATGCACCTTTAAATAGCTTGTAATACTGCACTGAAGCTTGTGATGATGTATTATAGCTTGTAATTGCATTGTATAGCTTAGAATGCTGTACTGTAGCATGTAAATGTGTACTACAGAAATGCTGTTTCGCAAGTGAAGGCTTTACTTAGCTCATAATGGGGTACTGTAGTTTTTAAGTTTTAGTGCTTGTATATCTCGTAATGGTAGAAATGCTGTTGTTTCGCCAGTGAAGGCTTTACTTAGCTCATAATAGGGTACGGTACTGTAGTTTGTAATTTTTGTAGTTTAGCTGGTACGAGCTTGTATAGCTCGTAATAGTGTTTTTTTGTTGTTGTTTTTTTGGGTTTTTTTTGTAGCTTCTACTGTAATAATGTTGTTTAGCTTGTAATGTTGTTCTTTTAGCTTGTAAAAGTGTACTGTAGTTTGTAATGGTGTTGCTTAGCTTGTAATGGAATTCGTTTCGCTTGTAATAGTGTACTCTACCTTGTGATGGTGTTGTTTAGCTTGTAATGATTTAGTTTGTCCTCTAATGTAATGACTTGGAATCGTAATGTTTGGCTGTAATGGCTTTGTGTAGCATGCAATGGTGTTTTGTAGTTCAGAATGGTGTAGTTTAGCTTGTGATTGTGCCTATGTTAGAGTAGTTTGTTGTTTACGTACTGTGTCTTGTAATGGAATTGGTTAGCTTCTAATGGTGAAAGTGTATCTAATAATGATGTTGTATGTCTTGCTTGGTTACAAACCACTGCTTGTAATGGTGTTCTGTGGCTTTTATTGGTGCAGTTTATCTTGTAATGGTGTTGTTTCACTTTAAATAATTTTGTTTATCTTGTAATTGTATAATGTAGCTTGTAATGTTTATATTTAGCTTGTAATTACCCAAACCACTAGAAAGCATTACAATACAAACCACAAATCATTACAAACCACTACACAACTTGAGCAATCGCTACAAGAAATTACATACCACTACAACACAACACAAACAAAAATACAGCCACTAAAACATTACAGCCACTACAACACAATATACTACAAACCATTACAATCCACAAAAATACAAACAACTACAAAACATTGTACACACAAAACATTACAACCATTATAACAGAATATACTATACAATACTATACTATATAAAAGAATATACTACTAGCAACAAATCTTTACAAAACTTCCCTACGAAACATTACAATGACCACAAAGGACCACAAACCAAAAACAAACAAAAAAACAACAACAACAAAACATTATAAACTACTACAGAACTTTACAAACATACAAAGCATTACAAACCACTATAAACATTACAAACCGCTACAAAACATTGCAAATTACTACAAAACATTATAGATCGTAACAAAACACGAAAAACCATAAACAATTTTCACAAACCAAAACAAAGCAGAACAAAGCCATCCAAAACATCACAAACCACCAAAAAGCAATCCCAGTCACTACACAATTATACAAACTGCTAAAAGCACTACAAAATATGACAAAGCACTGCGAAACATTACAGATCAGTACAAAACATTACAAACTAATACAACATATCAAAACACGAATCATTATAAACCATTACAAACCAATAAAAACAGTACAATCAACCAATGAAAACAGTGCAAACCATTACGAAATATTACAGATTACTACAAAATTACTACAACCACTCCAAAACATTACAAACCACTTCAAAACATTACAAACCACTATAAAACATGTACAAACCACACATGTACACCATAAAAGAAATTACAAACCACATCACAATATTTTAACCTAATACAGAACATCACAAATCTTAAGAAAATATTACAAATCACTACAACACAACACAAATTACTACAAGAAATCAATAAACCACAACAAAATGTTATAAACCATGACAAGATATTAGAAACCACAAATTAATATTTCAAAGCACAACGAAACATTCCAAACAACTACTTAACATAACAAACCATTCCAAAATATTACAAAGCAGTAAAGCAATCTAAATCAGTACAACTCAGTGCACACCACTACAAAGCACTGTTTTAACAATACGACCACAAAGCGTTACGAATCACAACAAAACATTATATTCCACCATAAAACACTACAAAGCACTACAAAAGAACGCAGACTACCACAGAACACCACAAATTACTACAACACAATACAAAACAAAAGAAAACATAATTACTGCAACACTTCAAAAACATTAAAATAATGAAACATTACAACCGTTACAAAACGTTATAAAATACCACAATACAAACCAATAGAGAAGATTACAAACCACGCAAAAGAAAAACTTACAAACCAATACAAAATATTACAAACCATTAGAAACCACTATAACACAACACAAACTACTATTAAAACATTACATACAACTGCAACACAATATAAACAAAAACATAACTTTGTAACCACCACAAAGCAATATAAGTTACTGCATTACATTTAATGCAAAACACTGCAAATCTCTACAAGACTCAAACCAAAAGACCATAACCATTACTACACAATCTAAACAACTACAAAACTTTACAAGCTACTACAAAGCATTGCAAACCACCACAAAAGATTCAAAAATACTACAAAACATTACAAACCACCACAACACATTTCAAACGACTGAAAAAAGTACAACCTACCAAAACAGAGTACAAAACACAATAAAACATTGCAAACCAAAGACAAAACGTTACAAACCATTAGAAAATCAAACCACAACAAAACATTACAAATATTAAGAAAACATTACAAACCACTAAGAAAACATTACAAACCAATACGAAACTACTAAAATATGACAACCCATTTCAAAACATGATAACCCCCTGCAAAACAATATATACCACCAAACCACGACTAATGTTTCAAACTACTAAAACACAATATAAACGACTACAAAACATCCGAAACCACTACAAAACACGAGAAATTACAAACCACTAGGAAATATTACAAACCAATACGAAACTACTAAAATATGACAACCCATTTCAAAACATGACAACCCCTACAAAACAATACATACCACCAAACCACAACTAATATTTCAAACTACTAAAGTAATATAAACGACTACAAAACATCCGAAACTGCTACAAAACACGAAAAAGCACTGGAAAATTACAAAGCTGTACAAAACAGTACAAACAGCGCTAAACATTACAATTTTTTTTCATAAAACACTTATAAAGAACATGAAACACTACTACAAACCAATACGAAACTACTAAAATACAAAATATCTTAATCCATGCTGATGACCACTATCGTTGCCCACTCAAAGGATGACCTTTAAAGACTTACAGATTATCTGTCTGTGGCCACTAAGCGCTTTGGACTCACCATAAGCATCAAGAAGACTGAAAATATGTTTCAACCTGCCAAAGGATGAACAACAAACATGTCTGACGACGGCAAGATCCTTAACAATGTTAACTCCTTCTCTTATCTTGGTAGCAGTCTCTCCTCTTCCAACATCGCTAAGGCAAGTGCTTCCTATGGCAGACTCCACGAGCGAGTATGGAACGAAAGGGGCTTAAAACTGGAGACGAAGTGCGCAATATACACAGGAGTAGTCCTCGCAGACTCTCTACCGTAGGCATGCCAAGCTACTAGATCAGTTTCACCAGCGCTGCCTCCGACGTATCTTAAACATCAAATGATACAACAGAGTCTCAAACATGAATGTACCTTTGCAAGCTAGATGACAAGCATAGATGCACTGCTAACACAATCCAGCTAAGATGGTCTGGACATATCGTGCTCATGCACAATAACGGGCTTCCAAAGCAGCTCTTCTACAGTGAATTGAGAAAGGGCCATCGACCAAGAGGAGGGCCAAAACTTCGCTACAAAGACACCCTGAAAAAATCCTTCCAGAAATAAGACATTGATGAAGAACAATGGGAAATCATGGCCTCAAACAGTCTCAATAGAAGCAAGCTATTCGAAACTGAAAGATGAAGCAAGCAAGTGGAAAAGCGTGCAGCAATAAGGACCAGAATCAACTCTGCAGAGCATTCCATTGAGTGTCGAGTATGCCGCGCCTGTGTTCATCAGGCTTTGGCTTGAGACCCCACATGAGGGTACACAAATAAAGTGCTAGGTTGGTTGACCATATATCTATACATATATAATATGGCTGTTTACCCCAAGATCTGAAAGATGCCAGAATAGTGCACCTGTACAAAAGCAAAGGTGACAAGTCCAGCTGACAAGTGTAGTTCTTTGTACAATTATTGTCTTCATGTTTTATAACGATATATATATGAACATTATTGCCAAAGTGATTTAACCATAGTTTTTACTTCATTGTCTCCGTGTTTTACCTGTCCCTGTGTTTTGCCCACACTTTGAACATAAAATTCACCGAGGGTTATCCGTAGTTTGTACATCGCTGTCCGTGTCTTTTATGTATAGTGTCCGGGAAGATGGCTGTTTACCCCAATATCTGAAAGATGCCAGAACAGTGCACCTGTGCAAAGGCAAAGGTAACAAGTCCAGCTGACAAGTGTAGTTCCTTGTACATTATTGTCTTCATGTTTTATCGATAGTTTGCACATCATGGTCTCTGTGCTTCATCTATAGTTTCCACATCACTGTCTTCGTCATATACACAATAATCTCGTGTTTTAACCATAATTTGTTCATCACGGTCGCTGGGTTTTACCTATAGTTTTCGTAGTCCCCGTGTTTGTACATCACTGTCCCCGTTCTTTACCCATGTTTTGTACAACACTGTCCCTGTCATATACCCACTGATCGTACAACATTGTCATAGTGGTTTACCTATTGTTTTTACTTCATTGTCCCAGTGTAAAACCAATAAGTTGTACCTCATTGTTCCTGTGTTTTACTCATAGTTTTGATATCACTCAACCCGTGTTTTACCCAGAGTTTGAACATCACTGCCTCCGGGTTTTACCCATAGGTTGTACATTAATGTTGTGTGCTTTATCTATAGTGTGAACAATAAAGTCCTCGTGATTTAATTAATATTACTACAAAACTTTCCCTGTGTTTTACCCGTAGTTTGTACATCACTGTCCCCATGATTTACTCATAGTTTTTACAACGCTGTCCCTGTTTTTTACCCAAGGTTTGTACGACCTAGTTACCGTGTTTTCTGCCCATAGTTTGTTCATTCTTGTCCCCGTTCTTATACGTAGTTTGTACGTCCCTGTCCCCATTTAAAAAAATCATACTCAGTTCATGATTGTTCCCATTTCTGCTCGTAATTTGTATATCATTGTCCCCTTGTTTCACTCATTTTCTTGCTTGTTAATGTCCCCGTTCATTACGCGTAGTTTGTACGACTCGTATATCATTGTCCCCGTGTTTTATCCATAGTTTTTCATATGTCTCCGTCTTTGACCAACATTGTGTTTATCATCACACCCATCCATTGTACTTCACTGTCACCCAATGTCTCAGTGTCTTTACAAAATGTACACCGTCGTTTTCATGCTGTACCCATAGTTTTACTTCGCTGTCCCCGTATTTTACCCGTACGTTATAATTTATTCTCCCCACTTTTTTACCCATAGTTCGTGCATCACTGTCCCCATGTTTTACCCATTGTTTGTACATCATTCTCTCCTTCCTTTACCCATATTTTGTATGTCAGTTTTTACGTGCTTTACCCATAGTTTGTACATCATTGTCCCGTGTTTTACCTATTTCCCTGATTGTTTGTATACCATTTGATCTGTTTTACGCATAGTTTGTACATCAGTGTCTCCGTATTTTCCCAATATGTGTACATGACAGTCCCCGTGTTTCATATATTATTTGTGTACCACTTTCCGTGTGTTTGATCCGTAGTTTCTATATCTATGTTCCTGTGTTTTACCCACAGTTTGTACATCACTGTGTCCATTTTTACCCATACTTTGTATTCCCTGTCCTTGTTTTTTTTACACATAGTTTGTATATTTTTACACATGGTTTGTACATGTCTGTCCCTGCTCCCCTCCCCTCCCTCACGTTTTCGTTTGAAAACATATATTGTACTCAGTACGGTTGCTGTTTTTGCCCATTGTATTTACATCAATGTCCCTATAGTTTTCTCCTAATTTGATACATCACTGTCCTCTTGTTTTACCCATTGTTTGTAGATCACTGACCTCTGCACTCATGTCTACAGGTCTCTCCCATAGCAGTATGTTCATTATTGTCTTCCTATTTTACCTATGGGTTGTACATCAGACTGTGTTTTTCCATGGTTTGTGCATCACTCTCTCGTTTTAGCATCACTGCCTCTCTGTTTTACTCATAGTTTCTACAACACTTTTTCTATTCTTATTTTACTTCTACCAGTGCATCACCGTCATGTTTTACCCATACATAACTGTTTCCGTGTTTTATCCATAGATTGTTCATCACGTCCCCCGTGATTTACCCATACTTTGCACTTCACTGTCCTCATAGTACACCACTGTCCTTATTATATACACATACATTATACATAAATGTCCCCGTGTTTTAGGGGTTTGCCCTTTGGGCCCCCGTCTCATTGGGTCCCCGTCTCATTGGGCCCCCGTCTCATTGGGCCCCCACACTTTTCTGTAGTAATAAGAAAACGTGTCATTGGGCCCCCGTCTCTTTGGGCCCCCGTCCCTTTGAGCCCCCATCTCTTTGAGCCCCCGTATCATTGGGTCCCCGTCTCATTGGGCCCCCGTCTCATTGGGCCCCCACACTTTTCTGTAGTAATAAAGAAAACGTGTCATTGGGCCCCCGTCTCTTTGGGCCCCCAGCATAATAAACAAGATAATTATGTTCCCTGCTGCTGCAAATGTGTGTGTGTGTGTGTGTGTGTGTGTGTGTGTGTGTGTGTGTGTGTGTGTGTGTGTGTGTGTGTGTGTGTGTGTGTGTGTGTGTGTGTGTGTGTTTGATTGATTAAAAATGTGTGGAATAGCACCCAGAGAAAACTGCTAGGCAATTTTATTAAAACTTATTATGTTTAGTAGAGGCCCAAAATGTCGCATCGACCCAAAATATCGCACCAACTCAAAATGACCACACAAATGCATTCCAGCTACCATATAGTTAGAATTTTGAGTATAGGTAAAACTCCATAAACAATGTGCGTTTTGCGTGTGAGCTTGAAACGAGCCCGTCAGTCTGTCAGTATGTATGAATGTAGATGTATGTATGTGTATATGTATGTATGTATATATGTATGTATGTATGTATGTATGTATGTATGTATGTATGTATGTATGTATGTATGTATGTATGTATGCATTGATCATTTTGGCCTATTTAGCTGTCAAACAGTGAAATAGACCTAACTGACCACTGGTCGGGCATATACATCAATACATTTTGGACCGGCCCGGTGCGACATTTTCGGCCTTGTAACGGAGGCCCAAAATGCCGCAGTGTCTCAAAATGTCCACCGGACCACAGTTGCGTATTCCAGGCTACCGTATAGTCTGTAAATGTATGTGATCAAAAATGTGTGGAACAGCGCTCAGAGGAAATTGCTAGCCGATGTTTTCATTTTTGTTTTCAAGTTAGTGTGACATTTTGGGCAGGTGCGACATTTTGGGCTTGCTCTACGTAGAGGCCCAAAATGTCGCACCGGCCCAAATTGTCGCAACAACGATCGGGGATCGGGAATAGAGACCTAAAATGTCGTGATAATGTATATGCTTGTCTCTGTCTTTGTCTCTCTATGCACTACTTAGCAGTAAAACAGTGAAATAAACCAAATTGAAACTGAAAAGTGACAATGACCACTGTACATAACATCATAAATTATTCACGTGAAGTCCTACTACACTAGACAGCGGTAAAACTGGTCCAGAATGACATCTGGAGCTGGTGCGACGTTTTGGGCCTTTATCCCCGATCCAAAACGTCGTTGCGACATTTTGGGTCAGTGCGACATTTTGGGGGCACAATGAGACGGGGGCCCAATGAGACGGGGGCCCAAAGAGACGGGGGCTCAAAGACAAGGGGACCCAAAGAGACGGGGGCCCAACGAGACGGGGGCTCAAAGACACGGGGACCCAAAGAGACGGGGGCCCAATGAGACGGGGGCTCAAAGACATCATCCCGTGTTTTACCCATAGTTTGCACAACACTGTATTTGTACATCACTATTCACGATTTGTGCATCACTGCATTTGTACACCACTATTATTGTTATCCCTGTCTTTTACGGATACTTCGCACATCATTATCGCAGTTTCTTTTTTTTCTTTTTTTTTTTAACCTTTAGTTGGTATATCCCTCTCCTTGGTATATCCCTCTCCTAGGTTTTTTTCTTTTTACTATTTTTTTAAGAAATATTTTTCGTTTACACATTCTTTGTAAATCACTATATTAATTCTTTGTACATCACTGTCCCCTGTTTTACTCATAGATTTTGTACATCACTCTCCTCATGTTTGATCCGTAGTTTCTACATCCCTTTCCCCGTGGTTTACCCATACTTTGCTCATTATTGTCCCCGTATTTTTCGTGATCGATTGTGATCATATCCTAGTGTTTTATCTTTAGTTTTACATCATTAGATTGTATATCACTGTCCCCGTGTTTTATTCATAGTTTGTATATCACTGTCACGATGCTTTACTCATAATTTGTACATTATTGACCTTGTGTTTTACCCATGGTTTGTATATCACTGTCTTCATGTTTTACCCATAGGGTGTTCATCAATCGCCGTTTTTTTTGTTATGTTTTTGTTTTTGTTTGTTTTGTTTTGTTTTGTTTTGTTTTGTTTTACCCATGGTTTAAATATCATTGTCTTCATATTTTTGCACATCATTTTGCACACATCACTCTCACTGGTTCGTCACTCTCACCTGTTTCCCCACAGTTTGAACATTCCTTACAGATAGTTAGTACACCAGTGTCACCGTGTGTTTCCCATAATTTGTAAATGTATTTTACGAATAGTTTTACATCACACAAACACACACATACAATAGCACACAGACAGAGTCGTCTGAACAGACATTCTCACATTATTTGCACATCACTATTCATGTGTTTTATCCGGGGGGTTTTCCAGCCCTGTCCTTGCATACATCATTCTTCCTGTTTTTCACCCACAATTTGTAATCCCTGTCCTCACATTTTACCCATACTTTGTACATGGCTGTCCCCGTGGTTTACCCATTGTCCTCGATTTTTACTCATTGTTTGTACATAACCCGCCCTATATTTTACACGTAATTTGTCCAACGCTTTACCCATAGTTTGTTCATCATTGCTCCCAGTTTGTGTAGTATTATCCCAGACTGTGTAAATCACTATCTCCTCACTTTTACACATAATTTTATTATCTCTGTCTCCGTGTTTGTACATGACTGTCCCCGCCTTTTACCCATGAAGTGTACATCACTGATTCCTTCTTTTACCCATACTTTGGGCATTATTTTACCAGTGTTTTACCCATACAATGCACATTATTGACCCAGTGATTTAACCATAGTTTTTAATTCACTGTCTCCGTGTTTTGCCTGCCTACACTCATCGAGTTTTACTCGTAGTTTGTACATTGCTGTCCGCGTATTTTATGCGTAGTGTGTATAACGCGCTATTCGAGTTTTACTCTTTGTTTGTACATTCTTGTCCTCATGTTTTACCAATAGTTTGCACATCATGGTCTCTGTGTTCCATCCATAGTTTCTATACAAGGTGGCGCTAACCCAAGGAAGGTGTACATGAGTCACAATCAAGTGCTTCAAGAGATCGCAAAGCGATCAGCAATGCGATCAGTACTGCCAGAGGAAACAAACATGCCACCAGAAGCTCCAACAACCTTCTACACGGCAGGAGACAGGAAAATGTAGCCTGAAAATGAAACGGACGACTGGGAGTGCTCAAGAGATCTCCCACAGTGGGAAAAAAAACACTCAGAAATCATTCGCAAGAGACATGAGACCAGACGTAGTTCTCCAGTCCCATTCATCCAAACAAGTGATTTTGATTGAGCTCACCTGTACCATACTAAAGTAAAATGGAGGAAGCCCATATCTATGACTGAAAAGTATGCCAGTCTAGCCAGCAACTTGAGGACCTCTGGCTTTCAAGCCAAAGTCTTTGCCATAGAGGTCAGAGTCTATGGTCACATGAAGAAGCTCTCAATTTTGGAGACAGAGAGGATCAGAGACCTACAGGCAATGGCAAAAGCATCGGAAAAGAGCCCCAGCTGGACCTGGGCAAGGAGGAACAAAAGTGAACTTGATAAGGCCTATAATTCCCCCCTACATGTTGCCGGTGACCGATAGCCAAGTGGTTAAGACATCCGTCACAAGGGTGAATTTTGTCTAGAGAAACCTGAACACTTTTTTTTAAATGGTGACAAGCAGAGGGACATCTAGAAATCATGACCTGGAAGCGGCTCGGCCCCCTTTAAGTGTCAGGAGTTAAGGGCCGAAACACTTGCTCGACAGGGGTTCCTCCTCTGAGGATACTCTGCTGTCTGGCTCTCCCCAGAGTTTCTTGCTACCAGAAACGGAGGAAAATCTATCGCCCTGTACATAGTTACGAATAAGTTTAGGGATAAGTGCAATATTACATATTCAGAGTTAATACATCACTGGTGGGCTTTTTAGTGTCAAAACGAATATATTGACATACATCGTTGGTAGACTTTTAGTATCAAGACGAATATATTGACATGGCAATGGTGCATTTTCACTTTTCTTATGAAACTGCTGTAAGTTTGTTGAGAACCTTAAGCGTTGAAATGACCGATAAAATTTCATGTCAGCTCACAGGATTATCTCCACATCGCAGTCAGAAAAGAACTCACGAAGAGTTGAACTGAATATATGAATAAATTAAAGAAAGGTTACACGTCTCTGGTCGAGAAATGTCAATTTCGTCTTCATGCTTGGCACTATCTGATACATGAACTTACGAAGCCATACACTTTCTTTTGTCTGACGTTTAGGCAATGGTGGGTTATATGGAGTTTACTGCCTGGTACTAGCTTATGCCTAATTATGTAATCTCACGCGCCTCCCTGAACCCTCCCCCTTCCAGCTCTTCCTCACCTTACCATCTCCTTCCATTGTCACTTCACTCTACTCCTGTTCCTCTCTCTCCAACAAACAATAGCAAACAAGCAAGCAAGCAAGCAAACAAACAAACAAACAAACCATTCGACCAACCAAATGACTAACCAACCAACCAACCTACCGGACGGACGGACGGACGGAAGAACGAACGAACGAACAAACCATATACGAGCACGTCAGAAAAAAAAAGTTTTAAGATACTTCTGGATATAAGTCGAGTTGTAATAATTTTTTTCCCAGGAATCTTGGTCCACGAGATGCAACGTGAATGAGCTGTCGCGTGTTGCGATTTCTTTCATCGCTTCACCGCTAACCCTCAGCACTAATCAGAGCAGGAGTACGCAGAGTGTGCAGAGACATATTAAAGACCTTTAGATTACACGTCATGCATCCAATACGGGTCAGATACGTTACGTACCGACTATGTATCGCATTTTCTCGCGCGATTTTATCGATACGTATCGCTTTGATAGGGACGTGTCTACGTGTGGAAGTCAGCTTATACATGCTTTTTTGCCCATATCTAGTTTGGGACTGCATATGTCAGGTTTCAAGGTAAGTAATATTTTGGTTGTGTTTTGAAACCCTTTTTCTACCTTGTTATGTAAGTCTTAAGTCACTGAGTTTTATACAATTTACGTACGAGTCGACCAAACGCACGAAGTGTCGGCAAGCAAAAGCCTGCTGCTGGGAAGTACGTATCGCCAGCTGACCTAATTAAAATGTTGAACGAGACTTCTGCTCGAACTGTCAAAGGCCCGAATTTTTGCTATGAAATGCTATTTTGTGGACGCAAAACGTTAGAGATGTCGTGCGTGACGTCATTTTTTTTAAAATATTGTTTTTGATTAGTTGCTGATAAATTTTCGAACGAAAAAAGTATAATGGATGCAGCGTTTAAGGAAATAGATCTAGCTTTGCAGTTCACTGCCTGGTTTCTCATCAAGGTCAAGGCCACATAGGCCTACCCTGGTAAGAGAAACTGCTGGGGAGCAAGTGTGGACAGTGATTGCACAGGCAGCAGAAACTGATAGTGGTGATGATGGTTATATTATATTATATTATTTATTTATTCATTTATTTATTATCATGATTACAATTATTATTGTTATCAGTATCATCATCATCATCATCATAATGAATAAATATGTAAACAAATAAAAAGACATGAAACGTTTCTTCCTGTTTTTCAGATCTAAGTGTTCCCCATGCTAAATCAAGAAATCGCACAGCCCAGCTGCACGGTGGTCTACAACCTTGGAGTACTGGCAAGATCAAATACAAACAGAAGAAGAAAGCAAAAAGACTGATTTTGACATTCAGAAAGATTAATGTGAAGAGAGAAAATATAGAATCCCAGAAGCCGCAGGATGCAAACAATCGCCTAAATGTTAGCAAAATATTTATCTTTCATTGTAGTTACACTCATCTCTAATGTTGTTGTAAAAGCAGATTTATACTCAACCGGTGCTAAACAGAAAAGGAAAGGAAGGAATCTTTTATTTAATGTCTGTTCACAAAAAGGAAGGAATCTTTTAATGTCTGTTCACAAAAAAGGAAGGAATCTTTTATTTAATGTCTGTTCACAAAAAGGAAGGAATCTTTTAATGTCTGTTCACAAAAAAGGAAGGAATCTTTTATTTAATGTCTGTTGCTAAACAATAGAATGTTAGAAAAAGCACTTATTTATGTTCATTGTATTTAGTAAATACAATGAACATAAATAAGTGCTTTTTCTAACATTCTACTGTTTTTTACACTTATCCCTAATGCTATTGTAAAAGCAGATAGCTCTAACAGTACCAAATAGAAGAATGTTAGATAAAGCACTTATCCTTCATTATTCTTGCTCTTCTTGCATATGTCACCACAGTAGAGATCACCAAATGGAAGAGACAAGCCTGAATTGTTGTACTTCAGGACTGCTAATGATTAGTTATTTGATTTGTAACCAATAGGATGGTAGTATTTGAAACAACAAATCCCCCCTGCTGTGGTGGTTGTGATGAATTGCATCAGCATTTCATTAGCATATCAATTAGAATTATGAGGTAAGACCTAATGGCTGGTCATCATTGTTGTGTGTTAAAGAAAAGGAGGGAGGGAGAGACAGAGAAGTAAGGGTGGAGGGCAGAGAGAGAGGGGGGGGGGGTATTTAAGATTTTAAAGTAAATTATGTTAATACACCCTAACAGACAGACACACATACATATCTGCTCTCAGATACATACATATGGGCAATCAAATCTGGTTTTCTCTCACGGGGCCCAGCAGATAGGCTAGACAAAGTATGATAAAAGCTTCTGGCTTGCTAGTTAAAATAGGAATTGTGGAGTTATCATACCTAACATATATAATGAAAAAATGTGGCAGTACATTTTAAGTGTTTAAGGACTGACGTTCTTTGAAAAGAGATTAAAACAGTTATCCCTAATGCTGTTGTGAAAGCAGATAACTCTAACACAACAGTGGTAGACAGCAGAATGTTAGAAAAAAACATTTACCTTTCATTGTAATTACACTCATCTCTAATGACTAATGTTGTTGTAAAAGCAGATTTACACTCAACCAGTGCTAAACAGAAGAATGTTAGAAAAAGCACTTATTTATGTTCATTGTACTTACACTTATCCCTATGCTATTGTAAAAGCAGATAGCTCTAACAGAACCAAAACAGAAGAATGTTAGAAAAAAACACTTATTTTTCATTGTTCTTGCTCTTTTTGCACATGTCACTACAGTAGAGATCACCAAATGGCATATGCCATAACTCTGCACATGATACACTCCCAACCCCCAACCCTGACCCCCCTCCCTTTCCCATTTTCCATGCACACACACACACACACACACACGTACAGAGGAAACACACCATTGTGAAGTCACAAAATGACAGGTGCGGTAATCAAGCAGGTAAATGTCAAACTTGTGATAAGAATGTCTGGATTTGGTCCCTTCTGAGTACCTCCTGCCTGGTGAAAAAGGGTGGAGAATTTGTTAAGTTCTCTGGTCAGCATGTGTGTGTAGACCTACCAGTGTCTGAAACCCCTTTGTATGCATGCTCATGCAGAAAACCAAATATGCGCTATAAAGATTTTGTAAGTCATGTCTTGTGTGTTTGGTGGCTTATAGAAGCTTGGCCCAGCAAGCATATCCACCAAATCAGAGTATGCAGACTGCACCAGTATACTGCCTGCATAGTGTGGACAAAACTGCGCAGACACATCTGAGAAAATCTGAACACTATACAGAGATCATTAGGTTTTTCTAAAAAAGAACACAAACTGAGCAGATCTGTGCCACTAAAAAAATAAGCAAAGATCAGGGAAAGCGGAATGATTGTTTTGTACACGTTACTTTTTTCTTTTTTTTTACCAAATTAGTCGTCTTCATTTTTGTTGTAGAAATACAAAAACTTTTATGTCTCAGAACATGTATGCTCTTTCAGAATAGTATTCAGAATTCATTTTGTCACAATAAAGGATTTATATGCCCATATAGTGAATATTTTCGTCACTTGGAAAGTGTGTTGCAAGTGCATGGTTTGTGCCTGCTACACAAAGACTGAGTTATTAATTATAGTGTAAAGTATGTACTTGATTAATTTAATTACAGTCTGAATTTATAAAGAATTCCTGTTCTTCCTTGCTAGCATTAAATAAAAGTACAGAAATATATATTATCTATATATAATCAAAAATTTCAGCCATGATTTATTAACACAGATGAAACATGGGGAACACACACACACACACACAGACACACACACACACACACACACACACGCACACGCACACACACACAAAACATCAATAGCGTTCATTGCCTATGATGTCATTATATTGAATGATGTCATAATATTGATTATTAGGAGCAACCAGGTTGCTGGAAAGATAAAAAGTAATTGCTAGATCTATTTTCCTTTAGAAATCCGAGTATAACAATTTAATTCGTCGTCACATTGGTAGTATCAATGAAAAACAAATAGCTACATATGTTTATAATCACATGTCGTAAAGTACAGGAAAGGCTGTGGTTACGTCCCTTGCTTTGGGGGTGTCTGGGGACGTAGATCCTTGACACATAATCTAAAAACCAATTCATTTTTACGTACGGGACACGTACGTATCGCGGTACGGATACGTGTTGGGAGATACATGACGTGTAATCTAAAGGTCTCTATTGCCTGATTCACCTCTCACCTCACCTCTCTCCCTCGCTGGGATCGGCTGTAGGAGCCATGCTCGACGTCACAAGTCTTCTCCAGGTCACACGATTGAGACATCTGTGGGCGACCTCCTGGATCCTCAGACCACAAACTTCAGCGATTTGTTGAAATAGGAAGGTGTGCGGTCTTCCCTTTCTTCTCCTCGCCTCAACTCCCCCCCCCCCCCCCCCCCCCCAGGATCATTGACGTCAGATCTGTTTTGGAATTTCTGATCACATGGCCTACGTATTTCAGCTTTCTTTTGTTTCTCTGTCAGCAACTGGCGTCTGACATTCAGTTCCTTAAACATGCTATCATTTGTTCTTCTGTCTGTCCATTAGACTCTGAGAAGTCGTCAATAGAGCCACATTTTTGCTGCATTGATTTTATTTTCTTCGTCTTTTCTTATATCCAGGCTTCGTAGTCATACATTAAAACAGCCCAAAAACAAAATTTTCAGGATTCGTAGTTTTAATCTTTGAATCATTTTTTTGTTTTTCCATGCCAATTCTTGTTTTGACATCTTTGGTGCAGGAGCCGTCATTTCCCTTTACAGATCTTAGATTCTTGAATTGTTGGACAGTTTCTAAGCTTGTTTTATTTATTTGAGTGTTTGGAAGATCCTGGCCTTTTCTCGCTATGCGCAAAGCGAAGGTAAAACAATCAGCATGAATGCATCCGAGAAAAATGGGCACGCTATAAAAATCAGTGCGCATAGAATAATTAAAGAATAATTTGCATAATTTTGAAGGATAAGGAATTTAGTGTTATCCCAGTTTTAGGTGTGTGAATTGTTCATATAAATAGTTTAGTGCGGTTCCATTTCGAAGATTTATTGGGGGTAGGGGTAGGGGTGGTATGCGAAGGGGTGGTGGTGATGGCTTGGAATAACAGTCCCTTGGAGATGAATACTTCATAAGTAGAGCAGTCAGCGTGTTAAATCATACCATCAGCGGATTGGAGCGAATATGAATCGTCATACATGTAACGATTCTTTTAAACTGTCGATTCTGACGCTGAAAGGAGAGGTTAAATCACTTCGTGTTTGTGCATTTGTCTTAATAATATATTTCATAGCTAGAATACGACACGTGAATTATGTTACCGTTTAAATTATGAAATTACTTGTGGACTTTAGAAATTGGAGCTTTCATTGCACTTGAGCAATTCCATATGCATTCCACCCAACGTACCGGCATTTCTCTGGCAGATTCCCTGGTACTTCGCAAACCCTATGCAATGGCAAGGTTGGGAATGGGGAGGGAGAAGGACCGTGAAACATTAAGCTGTCATCACCAGAAAGATTGAAGCATTGAGATGGGTATCAAAACGCCACTTTTTATGATGCGGGCTGGGATTGAACTCAACATCTTACCTTTAGTCCATGGTGCTATCAAAAGAATCAACGAACCATGATATAAAGGCAATCCACCGCCATCGGTTGTTGTCTCTCATAACTTTCATTTTTACAGGTCGCGCACGCTCACACATGCAAGACCTCTGTCTTGGGCAAGACGCGATCCCGTGCACCCTACAGGCCAACCAGTCCACAAGTATACAGGTCAAAGAATTTTGTCAAAGAATTCGTCTTGCATGACCACGTAACAGACGTAGCAATTTAGCGTGAAATATCTAGACACCAAGAGAATAGAAATGATGCAGACAGGTCATCATGTTCAGCTTTATTGTGAAATAGTAAAGTGGCAGAAGCAGTTCGTCTCTTATCTCGAGACATTTTGCACTGATAAGGTATTGTATTCTTTATTAGTGTGAAACTGCTGTAACACCTTTTGCTTGACTTGTTTTTAACATGAGGTGATTATACATTATTTGTCTGTAAAAATGAAAAATGTTTATATTTCTGTTTGATGTCAAAAGAAATATGACGGAGAGCCTGTTTCTTTGTTTTTCCCGTGAATTGAGTGTTCCGGCTGCATGCATGTATGCCTGGCTGAGTAGGACACGCAAGCTAGAATAGTTAGGTATTCAACTACAAAGCCGTGCGGCGATGGAGAAGTGTTGATCGGTATAGGCAGAAAATGCTAAGAAGTCACTTGCAATGACTGTGCACGTAGGCGGTCGTGAGATGAGATGATGGTCTACAGTAGACTTGAGACACACGATGTTCTCGTATCCTCCGATAGTGACAGCACAGCCCTTTCCAGGGATAGCACTGTTCTCCCCAAATGGGCAGAGACAAACCCTTAAAAAAAGCCTGCATCGTACCTACCTGGCAGATAGTTGCGTCTGACAGGTCATCCAACTCTGCGGTTGAAAGAAACAATAAAACAGGAAATAAGAAAATACGAATAAGACAATAAGAAACAAGGAAACAAAAGATATAAAACATATCTAAATCTTTGCTGCAAAGAATGTCCTAACCATGCTCGGCAGAGATAATAGATCACAACGGCGTACAGCTTTGATCGCCAGGATGTTGTAAGATAAAAATCTGTGGAAGCTAAACATTTTTTATCTGCGTAACAATACAGACGCCCTCTCGGAGAAGCTCCAATAAAAAAAATATCAGACACAGAACTTGGCAGAATGGAAGTTGCCACAAAAAGCTATTTACAGCCCTACGGCTGATACCCCGGATTTTGTAAATCGTAAACACAGGGAGGGAATGTGATGAACAGATACCAAGCTCATGGACAAACTCCTACTCACCACTCACTCAAGGAACATCTCAGGGACAAGACCAATGAGAGCAGAAAGCAAAAATACATGGAAGCAAAGCAGCTTGTCCAACAAACACTGTGGCAGACAAAACAAACAAACAAACAAAAAACAATCAAAAAAACAATAACAAACAAACAAACAGACTGACTGACGACTGACCGACTCACCGACCGACTGTTTAACTAACTAGCTAGCTAACTAACTAGCCAGCTAGCTAACTAAATAACTAACTGACTGACAGGATGACTGACTGACTGACTAAGGGATGAAAGCTGCAGAATTCCATTCCAAGCAGCGGTTGATGTAAACAACATGGAAGTCAGTCTGTAATAACCTTCGTGCAAAGTTTAAGACATGACGATTGGGAGAATAAAGAGCCCCCCTCCCCCCTCTCTCTTTGTTACTGCTCAAAGGGAGACCCACATTACACATCACTTAGGAAGTGGAAGTCATTTTGCTCCAAATAGGAAAACAACTATCGTTCAGAGTTTGGCACACATATAACGAAAATATACCTTCACTGATTTCAGGTCTTTGTGAATTCCACAGCTATAAGAGACATGTACAGAGGGTAACAGAGAAGATGAACACAGACCGCAACACATTTGACAAAGTTTTGAAAGACGTTGGGGAGGTCGGTCTGTGTCAGAAACGTCTGCTGTTTCTCATGGCCATCACCTCTTGTTGTGTATTCATGCAGTGTGTATCGGTAACCAAACTGTTGAAGTGGTGTAATTTCAGTCTCAATTTTGTTAAGACAGTAAGTGTGACAATAGATCACAGTCTCTCTTGGTCAAATCACATAAACTCCCAATACGAAAATTTACTCCTCACCTCCACGCCTCTGACGTCTCTCTTGGTCGAATCCCACGAATTTCTCATGGAAGAGTATCCCTCTACCTCCCTTCAAACGCCTACAAATCAGTTTATAATTTCTTGGACGTCAGAAAAGAAAAATATTTTTTCATCCACATGTTATTGTTAGACACGGGGACATCTCGATACGTCCCAGGTTCGACGCGTCCCAGGTTCGATACGTCCCAGGATCGATACGTCCCAGGTTCGATATACCCAACACCCCCACAGCACCCACACCCTGACACCACCCCCATACCCACACCCACACCATAGACACCACACACCACCCACACACCCACTACCGACATCCCACCACCCACACCAGAAACATCCCCACCACACCCACAACACCACGCACACCCACATTTCTCACACCGGACAGCCCCACACCATCCGCACCCCCATACAAACACCCACCACCACCCACACCCCAACCCCACCCCACCCAAACAGTACCCTCACCAAACCCCACACCACCCACACTCACAATACCCATACCCCCACCACCCACACCCCCGAACCCACACCACCCCATGCCAACACCCACACCAACTGCACCCCCACAACCCACCACCCACAATCCACACCCACCACCCTCACCCCACCTCCACAACACCCACCCTCACGCCCACACCACCCACACCCACACAACCTATACCCACATTACTCACACCTCCACCACCCCACCACCCGCAACCCCACACTCCCACCACCCACACCCAAACACCCAACACCGACAGCATACCCACACCCACACTACCCATACCCACACCTCCACCCCAAACCCCACACTCACACCATCCACACTGAGCCCATACTCACACCCACACAACCCACACCTACACCATCCACACCCACCACCTAACCACCACCCCACCAACCATACATCCACACCACCCACACACCCCAGTACTAACCGTATCCCCACACCACCCACACCCCACCACCCACACCACTCAATCTCCACCACCCACCCTTACACCACCACCACCCACAAGCACGCCCACACCCACATAACCCACAACCCCCATACTCACCACCTAGACACGCAACACCCCACCCCACCCCACCCACAAGCACCACCACTCACACCACCTGCACCCACACCAACCGCACCCACATCCCAACCCCTTCCCCCCACCCCACTTATTCCATCCCATATGCCCATGACACCCACAAGCACTCCCACACCACCCACACCCACACCACCCACATACACCACCCGCACCACCACACCCACTACCCACACCACCCGCAACACCCACATGCACACCACCCACAAAATCCACACCACTCTTACTTCACCACCCCACCCATACCACCCACACCACTACCACACCCATGCCACTACACCCACACCAACCATACCCATATCTCACCACCCACAACCCACCACCTACACTCACCCCCACCCCACCAACAAAAACCCACCCCCACACCACCCACATCCAACCCACAAGCAAACCAACACCACACCACCCACCTACACCACCAACATACCCATACCAACACCCACACACCACCCCTTCCCCACACCACCCACACCCCACCCTTTACCCTACCCCATACCATCCACACCATCCCTACCCCCAACCCACCAACAAGCACTCCCACCCCACCCACACACACCACCTGCACCCACACCCCAGCACCCAAACTAACCAAACCCACACCACTCCACCACCAGTCACACCCCAACCAACACCACACACCCCACCCACAAGCACACCCACACCACCCACACCCTTACCATCCACACCCCACCCAAACCCTCACACCCACCCAACCCCCACTCCACCCACACAACCCCACCACCCCACCCCACACCCCGACACAGCCACACCCCAACCCCCCACAACAGCCACACCTCCCAAACCCCACACCCCCCACATTCCCACCAACACTACCACACCCACACACCCCACATCCCCACACTCCCACACACCCACACAACAACGTGTGGGGGTATTAGGGGGTGGGTGGGGGGTGTTGGTGTGGGGGTACAGGTGTGTAGGGGTATGGGTGGGGTGGGGGTGGATGGCGTGGATGTGGGTGATGGGTTATTGGTGTGGATATGGGTGTGGGTGGTGTGCAGATGGTGTGGGTGGTGTGAGTTCCAGTGTGGGTGGTATGGGTGTGGTGGTGGAGTGTGGGTGGATTGGGGTGGGGTGTTGGGTGGTTGTGTTGTGGGGTGGGGTGTGTGGGTGGTGTGGTTGGGGTGGGGGATGTTTGGTGTGGGTGTGATTGTTGGTGGGGTGGGTGTTAGTGTGGGGGTGGTGATGGTGTGGGTGATGGGGTGTAGGTGGTTTGTGTGTGGGGGTGTTCAGGCGTGGGTGTGGGCGGTGGAGTCTGGGGATGGGGTATGTGAGGTGTGTGGGTGATGGGGTGCGGCTGTGGGTGGTGTGGTGGGGTGTGGGTGGGGTGTTCTGTGAGTGTGTGGGTGATGGTGGTTGTGGTAAAGGTGTGAGTAGTGTGGGTGGTGTGAGTGGGGGTGGTGGTGTGGGTGGTGTAAGGGGTGTGGGTGCTGGGGTGTGGTTGGTTTGGGGGTGGGGTGGGTTTGGGTATGGGGTGGTGTGGGTTGGGGTGTGTGGGTGGTGTGGGGCCGCGGGTGGTGTGGTGGGTGTTGGTGTGCGTGATGTGGGTGTGGTGGGTGGTGTGGGTGTTGGTGGTGTGGTAGTGGGTATGGAAGTGGTGTAGGGCTTGTGGGGTCTGTGGTGTGTGGGGGTCCGGGTGTTTGGGGTTGTGGGGTGCGGGTGTGTGTGTGGTTTGGGGTGTGTGTGGGGTGTGTGGGGCGTATCGAACCTGGGGCGTGTCGAACCTGGGACGTGTCGAACCTGGGACGTATCAAACCTGGGACGCGTCGAACCTGGGACGTATCGAACCTGGGACGCGTCGAACCTGGGACGCGTCGAACGTTAGACAAACCTTGAACAATATCATTGAAGGAGTTTGCTTTAACATACATATGAACAGACGCACGAACACAAACACAGGTAAAGTGTGGGGGAAGGGTCATTTGTTGCACGAAACAACATGATTTTCTCTTTCCTTGAGCACAGTTTGCACGGCATCACAACATCACACTTCAGCCTTTCAACGTGCCTTGTTTCATTACTCGTAAAAGTGAATGAGACGAGAAACATTGACAAAAACAAAATGTCTCTGGGACGCGCCATGTATTTTGTGTGCGTGTATGTGCATGCGTGATAGTGTCAAGTAAAGTTAAATATGAAGTGATGTGTGTGCGCACCCGCAAACGTACATATGTGCCTAGCTATGAGCATGCATGCGAGCGCGTGTATCGACATGCATGTGTGTGCGCGTGCCAGCGGACAAACCACACGACTTTTTCCTGCAAAAACAGTCAGAATCACAGCTGCCAAGATCTAAAACTGTGAAAAGTGATGTGCACCTCAGCTCAACAATTTTGCACAATTAAGGTATCGGTATGAACAACAATCACTCACTGCACACATGTCGATCGGCCTAAACCCCGACCACAAAATTCCCCTTACATGTGCTAATTTACGACGTCGACTCTGCAAAATGTTTTACTTGCACTTTTATAGGCATTGTCAGTCGAAATGTACGATGAAAAAAAAAAAAAAAAAGAACGAGAATACATCATGAATATTATTGCATTCACAGGTTTGTCTTTGCAATATCTATTCCCCATCTCTCTCTCTCTCTCTCTCTCTCTCTCTCTCTCTCTCTCTCTCTCTCTCTCAAAATAAGTTAGTGGAACTTGAAAATAAACTTCAGTGGTCATTACAATTATCAGGAAATGATACCGTCGCAAGTACGGGCTACAGTGTCCATAGACACTTTACATTGATTTCACTCAGATTGTATTATGCATATGAATAAATACATGCAGATATACATGTATATCCGCCAAGGAATGGAGATGGAAGCACAGACATTGCGTACAACTCAAAGGGTGAAATAAAGAAATCACTATAAAACATAACATTTTGTCAGTGTCTTCTCTCTCTCTCTCTCTCTCTCTCTCTCTCACGCGTTCGCCCGCGCGTAGCCTCGAGTACACAACGTCAATGCGTATATGTATGTGCTCGTGTTTGCGTGCGTGTTTGTTTTTGCACATGCGCTTGCACTTTATATTCTCTCTATTCTGCAAGAATCGTATTCCCATCTGCCAACGATAATCTGTCAGGTAAGTATCAATGTCCATCCGTTAATGCTGTATTTAGGATCCAGGAAGCATGGCGGTCGTTTCTGGCCCATCAACAGTTTCAGTGTCATCTTGGTCATGTGTCTCTAGGTTTTCATCTATAGTTGATAGTGGCTGTGTTGTTTTTTGGGGATCACCTGGTGAGCATAACTGGGGGTCTGGATCCTGGTCTTTTGAATCACTGTCTGATTGTCTGGGTGTGGGAAGATGTCCTCCCAGTGGCGTGGTAACAAAGTCAGTGTTTTGCTGTCTGTCTTCACCACTAACTGGTCGACTGCTTTCGGTCATCGTTATCCGTGAGGATAACACGCCTGTAGAACTGCCATTCCCCTGTAATTTCGCTCCCCTTTTGCCTCGGACCCCTCGATTATCACGACAACAGGCTGACATCTGGCTTTGTCGTCCAGCTCTGCCTTGAAAGTTGGAAGTTGCTGTTGTACATCTGTTGGTGGTGCGTGTATCAACATTCTGTCAAGTCATGCCGAGATCACCGTTTTCTATTTTGACCACCTGTAGGTCGAGTAATTTGCAGCAAAGGTTCTCTTAGAATGACCAGGCTGACAGGACAATCACATGTTCCTTTAGTTCTAAAAGACGCTGTGCATTGAGTTTAGTTAAATCATCACTGATATAAATTGTATTTATGGTTCTTTGTTCTTCAAAACTTTTCTGTTTTTCATAAGCAACCCTTCAGTTTTTTCTGGAGATGAACTTGACAAGAACAGGCGTGCTCTGAAGTTGTCTGAATAGTCATATTCTGTGTTCGATAATTATTTGTTCATGGATAGTCTAGGAGTCCCATTTTGTTGTGAAAAAAAATGTGTGACACTCTTTTCAGTTTCTTCCACGATCTCTTTCTCTTTGTCTCTTTGCAGATTTATTATTTTGATATTTTCTCTTCTTTTGTATTGTTCTAAGTCATTTCACATTTCTTTCCCTTCTTTTATCAGTTTTTTTCTGACGTGTCTTTTAACTGTTTACCTATGAGTTTCTTTCCGGATTTCAAAACTCTCGCAAATTTTTTTTTATCTTCTGGTCCATCTGTTCATACTCTTCCTTGCTGGCTGTTATCTTAGAGTCCATAGCTTCTAATTCAGACAGGATGATATCAGCATGTGCCATATTCTGTTTATGATATCTGGCCGTATTATCATATTCCTCCGACCTGACATGCTGTATGTGTATCTGTCTGTCGTGTGTACTGTCTTATTTTATGCTGTTGCTCCTGTTTTTCCATCGTCCTTCTACGTTTGCTCGTAGATCTTTCTGTAGACACGGCGCTATTTGAGGGACTATTTTGTCCACTTGAACTTTCTTTCATTTTGCTTTTCCCTTTGTTCGGCATGTTGAAAAAAAAACTTTTTCAGATTTGCTTCTGTCAACTGTCTTTGCCTTGGTACTATACAGCATACGCAGTGTTTACTTACTTGTATAACACTGTGCAGGCCTCTGACGAAAACAGCGAGTGCGTCTGTCTGTATCTTCTTTTTTCTCTGTTTCTATTTTTAATCATTTCTTTTCATTTACAGATCATCACAAATAGCAATAAATTTCCTTAAGGTCATTCTGTTTTTCTGTTAATTCAAGGCGACGATCATTTTCAAAACGTTGCTGTAGCGGCGCGTATTGCTTAACACCTAGTTCATTTTTCCGGTGCAGATCAAAAACACCATGTGTCCGTTTCGCTCAAGTCGGTACTGTCAGCCGTTTCAGAAGCCCCTTTTCCTCGCTCTCCCCCATTTCAAGATCTTGCCAGCGCATAGGGTTTCGCGAAGGATAAAAGAGTATGCCAGAAAATCGCTGGTAGATTTAGGTCGTTCGAGTGTGACTAAAGCACCAAATTCTGAACGTCACGAATAATTTCATGATTTAATCTGTACTATAATTTGCGTGTCGTATTCTAAGTGTTAAATATGTTATTATTAAGAGGAATGCAGAAACACAACGCAAGATTCAAATATAACCAGCACCTCTAAAAAATTGCAATGTGAAGGACGATCCATATATGCTCCAATTCAGCGATGAAATGATTTAACTCAAAGACATAAACTACTTCGCAGGGGACATCTCGATACGTCCCAGGTTGGATACGTCCCAGGTTCGACGCGTCCCAGGTTCGATACGTCCCAGGTTCGATATGCCCCCCCCCCCCCACACACACCACCCCCACCCCACACATCCCCACACCCCACCACGACACCACCCCCATACCCACACCCACACCACAGACACCACCCACACCCACCACCGACACCCACCACCCACACCACGCACCCCTACACCCCACAACCCCATACCAACAATACATATACATATATATATATATATATATACATATACATATATACATGTGTGTGTGTGTGTGTGTGTGTGTGTGTGTGTGTGTGTGTGTGTGTGTGTGTTTGTGTGTGCATATGTATAAGATGAATAAACATGTTTTAAAAAAAGCTGACATTACCAGAAAGATTGAAGCATTAAGATTGACATTTTTATGTTGTGGGCTAGGATTGAACTTAAGACATTAGACTTTGAGTCTATAGTTCTATCACATGAGCCAACCTGCCACGATAGAGAGGTGCTATCTGTCTCAAATTAATCATCAAAATGTTGGGTTAGTGTCATTCTGTAATTCTCAATCATGTACCAAGTTTTTTGTTAAACTAAGTTTTTTTTTATTTACTCGACTCTTTGGGTGTGTTGTGTGCCCTTACGTGTGTTCACTCATGGATTAAGGCATGATTCCAATCTTTTAACAATGTTGGCTTCTGTCGCTGCGACGCATGCCCATATATATTTATGTTTTGCTATATTGTAGTTGCCACATGTTCATGCGCTTGTAACACTGCTGTAACGCCTATTGTAAGGGGCTCTTCGCCTTTTACAACAAATTTCGTGTTCCTGTTCGTTCGTCCCTTTGTTCGTCGCTTCGTTATCTGATCGTATAAATTCTATCACTGTTTAATGCTTTATTATTATTTTTTCAATAGTTTTCTATTTCTGTTGTTTTTAAATACACACACATACACACACATACACATACACGCGCGCGCAGACACACACATAGAGAAACATATAATACACATGCACGTGTGCACACACTCATGTACACGCATACCTACCTACCTACCTACCTACACACACACACACGCACGCACGCACACACGCACGCACACACACACGCACGCACGCACCACACACACACACACACACCCCACACACACACACACACACACACACACACACACACACACACACACACACACACTGGCGAACGACTCATCGAACGAATTTGTGCAAAGACTGCAACTTGTGTAAGTAAAGACAGTCCTATAACCAAGCGTTAGGAGGGTCCAAATCCTCACCCTGCCTTTCACTTTCGCCTACCCTGAACAAGGTCAGACCACCTTTCCTGTGACAAATGGCTGAACTGGAGATTGCATATGCACGCACATGGAAGTCTCGGGCCAGACTTGATTCCCATGCACCCGAACTGGAAAGTGGCAGCTCATTCTACAGGCCAACTAGGCCACAAGTACGTAGGTATGTAGATCAAGGAACTATCTCAAAGAATTCGTCATGCATGAACTCATTACACACGTAGCAAATTAGTGTGAAAATGTAGACACCAAGAGAATACAAAGGATGCAGACAGGTCATCCTGCTCAGTTTTAATGTGAATAGTAAAGCAGCAGAGCAAGTTCATCTCTCATCTCGAGATATTTTGCATTGGTGAGGTATTGTATTCTTTATTAGTGTGAAGTTGCCGATAACATTTATTTTTTACTTTTCTCTTAACAGAAAATGATCCATACATTGTCAACTTGTCTTAAAACGGGGGAAGAAGACAAAAGAAAAGCCAATTTTGTAGATACCTGTGGTTTAACTTTAATTTTAAGCTAGTGAATGAGAGTGTATAGGCCTACCATGTGTTTGTAGATATTGCTGGGAATGTACTTTTTCAAACATTTTTATCATTATTTACAATGTCATAGACATATGGTAATATATACCTTTTCTGGCCTTAAAGAAAAGAAGCAAGTTTGCTTGGAAAAAAGAGAAAATCCCCAACAACAACAACAACAACAAGAAACAAACCCACAAACATAACCCCAAATCTTCAGCAAACCAGTCAGACATGAGTTGAATAACAAGTAATCGGTGTTGTTTAGTATTCATCATGTGTGTGTGCGCACAGGCAAGTGTGTGTGGTTGTGTGTTTCAGTTTGATGGTAAACAGGTATAATTGTTGTGAAATATCAAGTTTTTGTTGATATTGTTTATACACCTGATTTATTTGTGAAAAATGACCAAAAGTAAATGATTTTTCTTATCCACAGTGTGTGTGTATATGTGTGTGTGTTTCATCATCATCACCATCAGGTGCCCTGCCGCATGGCGTTGGCGATCATGGACTTCCAACCATCTCTATCTCTCGTTGCCCCCAGCATCTCCCCCACCCTCTTCATCCCCAGCCACCCTGCAAGTCCGTCCAGCATTCTCTCCCTGGGTCCACCTGGTGCCCTCCTTCCCTCCAGCCGTGACCAGGTGCTCCAAATCCCCCTTCCTCATAAAATGGCCTATAAATGTTGCTTGTCTTTTCCTAATCTTCCTTACGAGTGATCCACCTGCGTCTGCCTCCATCAAGACTGTCTCGTTTGTTTTCTTTGCTGCCCATGGAACTCTCAACATTCCTCCGAGAAACCACACCTCGGCTGCCTCGATCCTGCTCTGGCTTTGCTTGCTGACTGTCCACGCCTCGCATCCGTACAACAGTATTGGTTCTATAACACCCAAGGACTCTCTTTCTGATGTTAATTGATAGGCATTTGTTGGTAAGAACGCCTGCCATCTTCTTGAATGCTGTTTTGGCTTGGCTGATTCTGCCAGCTATTTCCGATGTGCATCTGCCGTCTGATGAAGTGACCGTTCACAGGTATTTGAACTTATTAACCTGTGTCAAGGTTGTGTCATTTGCTGTTATTTTGCAGGAGGGGATTTCATGTTTTCCACTGACCACCATGACTTCAGTCTTCCTGCTGTTTATTTCCAACTCCCCACCTTTGCTTTCTGTTTCTAGTATATTCACAAGGATTTGTAGGTCCCTTTCATTTTCTGCAATTAGCACGGTGTCATCTGCGTACCGAATGTTGTTTATCATTTTCCCTCCAATCTTTAATCCAGGGTCTTCTTCTAGGTTTCTCATGATGTTTTCGCTATATAGTGAAAACAGATCTGGTGACAAAACACAACCCTGTCTGACTCCTCTTTTGATGTTTTGAAAAGAGCTTATATTGTTTTCTATTCTCATTGCAGCTGTTTGTTCCCAGTACATATTCCTGATTATTCGTAGATCTTTTCCATCGACATTGAGTCTCTCCAGTTGGTTGATCAATTCATCATGTCGTACCCGATCGAAAGCCTTGGTATAGTCAACAAAGCATAAATACAAATCCTTATTCATCTCAATTGACCTCTCTATGATAGTTCTTAGGATGTATATGGCATTAATAGTTCCTTTCCCCTCCACAAATCCACACTGTTCTTCTGCTATTTCTCTTTTGATTCTATTCCTTGTCCTCATCATGATTATTCTTAACAGGATTTTTGTTACATGACTCATCAAACTGATTGTGCGATGGAGTTTGCAGTCTATAGCCCCTGTCTTCTTTGGAAGTGCAATGAAAATTGATTTTGACATACCTTTGGGGATTTTTCCAGTGTCATAAATTTCATTTAGGACTGTTATTTTTTCTATGCCAAATTCCTCCAGGGCTTCAATCATCTCTGTAGTAATGTTGTCTGGTCCTGTGTATGTTTAAACAAGTGAAAGTGAACTGTGCATTCTGTTTCTGTGAACATGCCCAAACAGTGCTCTACTTGCCTGGATTTAACTGGATAGAATCATCAAGACATCCTACAGTTTGATCATGATGTCTTTTATTATACTGGTTTATTCTTAGACGCCGTTTGTGAATACTGTCATTTTTATTAACAATAGATAAAATACATTTCATAAAGGAATATATCAAGTAGGTGTTTCCTGTCTGGCAATTGTTCATAAATACCAATCAGTCAGCTATGTAAAAAGAAAGTTATAGCATAGGATAAGGTATTTTCAAAGGTTTCTTGCTGGCTTTCTGGCTGTGTCAAGTCATGTGAAAGTGAGTCAGAGCAGAGAAGACCAACACTTTGAGTAACAGCTTGTTTTAAATCTTACCTCTAGAGTATAAATGACAGTATGTGTTAAAGTAGTACTCAAAAAAACAAGTAACTGGCTGTTTCCTATGATAACTACATACTTCTAAACATGCTGCGTTAGGCTGCTAAATGAGAACAATGACTGACTTAAGGAAACACTCAACTATCCCCAGTACGACTAATTGCTCGTAGTGATGAAAATAAATCCACAATCATGATATCTTAATCTTGTACATGTATGAAAACATAAATCAGAACTCTGTGTAAAGTACACTGACTGTCCTGCAAATTTACATAGTTGTACAGTATGTGTTGATTAATTCATGATCATAGATTTTGACAAATCGGTCATTCGAGCTTCCTCTAGGTATGAAGAACAAGTGCTAAAATCAACAGTAGTCATACTATATTTCACATGGACTGATTGTTTCATTCTGCACTTTTTGACTGATTGGCTGGAACTTGATTATCACTCTTCTACACGTCTGTTACATTTACTGTATGCCTCATCTTATACTGAATAACTTAGATTTTCAAACGAAGATGTCAGGATCTCAAATGCAAACTGAGGAAAAGGGGATACCCAGCCAAACTGATAGATGATGCTATCAGGGCAGTGTCCTCAAAACAACGTGTCGCCACTTTGGAATACCACAAGGACAAAACCAGTACGACCAGAGTGTCGTTTGTGATCAGACACAATCCCAGGAATCCACCTTTTTCACACTGGCTGAAGACGTACATGCCAGTTCTTCACACCAGCAACAGGATGAAAAAGGCTGTTCCAGAAACTCCCATTGTTGGGGAAAGGAACTGTAAGAACATCAGGGACATGCTGATGCCATCAAAGCTGGCCAAAACTACTGTGACTGTGGGGGAGAACAAAGACTGTTACAAGTGTGGGGGTTGTATCCTGTGCAACAGTCACCTCAAAGAAACCACAGGTACAACATTCGGTGTACTACTGCGAATGAGAACAAACTTCCCCTGGTTGCACACTTCCGACAGTCAGATCACAGTGTATATGACATGAAGTGCACTGTTATAGAACAGGTCCACTCAGGGAATCCAGAGATCAGGAAGGGGAGAGAGAGATTCTGGAGGTGGAAGCCGCGCACCAACTACCCTCATGGTCTCAACGTTTTTGACTAATCCCTTTGGGACAGTTGGTGATGGTTGCCTCTTCTGGAATCTGTCCCTCGTCTTCCTGTACCAGTGGTGGCCCTGTTGGATGCCTGGAAGACTTGGAGGAGAGATGACAGTTCTTGTCGAGGGACACTCGCCTGTTCTGGATGTTTCAGCTGCCTCCATCTCCCTTCCTCTCTCTCTACCTCCTTCTTTCCCTCTCTCCTTCCCTCTCTCTCTCCCTCTCTCCCTCCTTCTCAGCCTCTCTCCCGCTTTCCCTCTCTTCGGCCCAGCGCCGGCCTTTCTCCCTTCCTCCCTCTCTCTCTCTCTCCCTCCCTCTCTCACTCTCGTGTGCGGTGACGTTTTTTGCGGTCTTCTTTCTTTTGTTTCTGAGTGTGCCATGACGTTTTTTCATTCTTTTGTCTGTGACGTGTGCCGTGACGTTTTTTCATTGTTCTTTTTGTTGGATGCCTGGAGGACTTAGAGGAGAGACGACAGTTCTTGTCGAGGGACACTCGCCTGTTCTGGATGTTTCGGCCCAGCGCCGACCTCTCTCCCTTCCTCCCGACTTCTCTCCCTCCCTCCCTCATTCTCGTGTGCCGTGACGGTTTTTTTTTCAGTCTTCTTTCTTTTGTCTGTGAGTGTGCCGTGACGTTTTTTTCATTCTTTTGTCTGTGACGTGTGCCGTGACGTTTTTTCATTGTTCTTTCTTTTAGCTGTGACGAATGCCGTGACGTCAACTGTTGACATCGTTAGAAAATAAAAATGGCTGCTGAGGAAGGAGCATCAGAGCTCCGAAAGCTAAAGGATGGTGTTTTGGTGTTTTTATTTGATGATATATAACTTAGATTTTGTATTATATGTTTTATTCAGTCCATGTCTGACCAGTTAGCTCCAGCTCTTGCTTTCTTTGTTGCTTTTTTAATTATTAAATTTGCATCATATCTTTAAGGTACGAAAGGGTATTTGATATTGTATCTGTGACATTGCAAATCATAATGAAAAATCAAGTGTTTTAAAAGCAGATTCCCAGAAATCTCTATATCTATGCATACATACATATACACATGAATAAATATGCATATTGTGTATATGTGTATATAAATGTATCACATACATACATACATACATACAGACATACATATGTTTATATATATGTAAACACATAGAAACATCTACGCATACACACCCTTACACCTAATACATATGTGTGTATTTCTATACATATCTCTCTATCTATCTGCTTTGCTTATTTATCTATCCATTCCTCTCTCTGTCTCTATCTCTCTCTGTCTGTCTGTCTGTCTGTCTGTCTCTCTTCTTTACTGATACCAGTAGCAAAAACATTACCAGGTGCAGACTGCAAGAGTGACCACAATCCTGTAATTGGAAGGTTTAAGCTGAACGTAAAGAGAAGAAAACAAACCAAAAGTAACATCAAAATAAATATTGGACTCTTAAAGCCAGCCGAATCGACTCATGCAGAATTCAACGTATATGTTCAAAACAAATTCAGTGCTCTGGAGGACGTTGGTGACAATGAGGAACAATGGACAAATTTGAGAAAGTCGATAAATGAAGTTTGTGAAGAAATTCCGAGGGTTTAAAAAAAAGCAAGGAAGAACTGGTTGACAAAATACATTTTAAGCTTGATCAAAGAATGGAGGAGAGCAAAAGAAGAAGAGGAAGAGAGGAAGAATGCAAAAAGATACGTAATGAAATCAGGAGTAAGTGCAATGAAGGTAAGGAAGCTTGGCTGGAAACGAAATGCAAAGAAATAGAAGACCGACACAAAACAGATCTTCAATCCATGTACAGAAACATTGAAGAAATAAGAAAAAGACATGTGCATCAACTGGTTGCTTAAAATCTAAAGACGGTGAGATTATTATGGAAAAAGTGAAAATATCAGAAAGAAGGGGAGAGTACATTAAAGAACTTTTTGGCGATGACAGAAAGAAAGAACACATCATAAGAAAGAACGTCAAAGGTACACCAATAAAAACAGATGAGGTTAGAGCCGAGTTGAAAAAGTTGAAACGGGAAAAAAGCCCTAGGACAGAAATGATGGAGACTCTAGATGAATTCGATATTGAAAAATTACAGTCCTCCTAAATGAAAGTTATGACACGGGAAAAAATCCCTAAACATATGTTAAAATCAATTTCCATTCCACTCCCAAAGGAACCAGGGGCTATAGAATGCAAACTCATACAATCAGCTTGATGAGTCATGTGACAAATTTTCTATTGAAAATAATCATGATAAGGACAAGAAACAGAATCAAAAGAGAAATAGCAGAAGAACAATGTAGATTTGTTTCGGGAAATGAATTATTAATGCCATATACATCTAAGAACTCTCATAGAAGATCAATGGAGTTGAATAAGCATTTATATCTATGTTTTGTTGATTATACCAAGGCTTTTGATTGAGTAAAACACGAAGAATTAATCTACCAACTAGAAAGGCTCAATGTTGATAGAAAGAATCTAAGATTAATAAAGAGTATGTATTGTAAGCAAACAGCAGCAATGAGAGTAGAAAATGATATAAGCTTTTCCCAATATCAAAAAGGGGGATAGGCAGGGATGTGTTCTGTCACCATATTTGTTATCACTGTACAGCGAAACCATTATGAGAAACCTAGAAGACTGCCCTGGCATAAGGTTGGAGGAACATTCTGGGATAAAGGTTAGAGGAAACATGTTAACAATTTTCGTTACGTAGATGACACTGTTCTAATTGCAGAAAATGAAAAAAAACTACAAAATCTTGTGTGTATAGTAGATATACAATGCAAAAATAAATGGCTGGAGCTAAATAGCAGGAGACCAAAATAATGGTAATCAGTAAAAGACAAGAAATCCCCTCGTGCAAAATAACAGCAAATGACACAACTTATCAACAATAAGTTTAAATATCTGGGAACAGTCATCTCAGCAGACGGCAGATGCACATTAGAAATAACTAGCAGAACCAACTGAGCTAGAACACATTCAAGAAAATGAAAAGCGTTCTTACCAACAAATGTTTATCAATTAACATCAGGTAGAGAGTACGTGAGTGTTATATAGAACTGATACGTTGTACGGATTTGAAATGTGGACAGTCAACATGCAAAGCCAGAACAAGACTGAGGCAGCTGAAATGTGGTTTCTAAGTAGAATGTTAAGAGTTCCATGGACAGCAAAGAAAACATACGAGAGTGTCTTGAAATACGTTAAAACTAAAAGAACATTAATGAAGAAGAATAGAAAATGACAAGCAACATTTATAGGACATTTTAAGAGGCAAGAGAAATTTGAGCACCTAGTCACAACCAGAAAGATGGAGGGGAAAGAGCACCATGTAGACCCAGGGAGCGGATGAAGACAGAGACTGGTTTGATGCATGTAATGAACAGATCAGCAAGCTCAGTTACAAATTGCACACTGCTGAGAAAGAATACATAGCCAATATCATTAACCAGCATGATGTGAAACATCATTTTTATGCAGATGACTCACAATTTCAGAATTGCACCACCTCTAAAATTCTCACTTGCCTTATCTCAGATGCATCCAGCTGATACACTGATATCCAGAATTGGATGACACAAACTAAACTACTTGTTAAATGGTAATAAAACTGAAGCCATGCTCGTAGGCACAAAAAGAAACTTGCCTCTAATACACTGAATACCGTCCAGCTAGGTGACAACATCATCCTTCTCTCTGATTCTGTCAACCTGGTTATGATCTTGGACAACACTGTGCAGAAGTTTCTAACACAGACCTGCTAATCAGATTCGGCACATTGGTTACATTCGAAGATATCTTTCAAATGAGAAGGCATCGAAGCTTGTGACATCTCTTATTTTGTCTCGTCTTGATTACTGTAACGCTCTCCTTTCTGGACTACCAGCTTTTTCTCTCCTTTGTCTGCAACGCATGCAAACCTCAAGTTGAGCGCTCGGCTTGTCCTCAGAAACAAAAACGTTGATCATGTCAATCCTCTCTTTCGATCTCTGCACAGGTTGCCTGTGTTGAACGGAACTGAATTAAGCTGGATACTTTCAGTTACAGATCTATTCACCAGTCTCCTCCGTCATACCTTTGTGACAACATCAACATTTATACGCCAACTCGCGCCTTGCGCTCAGCTTCAGATACGCTTTCCCTTCAGGTTCCTAGATTTAGACTATCAACTTGTCGGCCAGCGTTCTTTTGCTGTTTCGGGACCATCTGCCTGGGGGGGAAAAAAAGGGAAAAAAAAGCGTCCTGTCTCCCTTCATCTGTCAAGCTACCCTTTCTGCTTTTAATCCAGTTTAAAAAAACATCTTTTTCCGACGATGAATTCTGCAACTGCCTCTTTCCATAAGTTTGTGTTTGTGTGCGTGCGTACGTGCGTGCGAGTGTGTGTGTGTGTGTCTGTGTGTCTGTGTGTGTCTGTGAGTGTATGTGTGTGTGTTTTCGCGTGCTGTAAGGTGGTCCGCGTTGATCGTATGTGTATGATTTTGATTGTCAAGATTTGGCGCCATATACATACAGTAATTATTATCATTAATACCTAACCGACGAGATCTGTGAGAATGAAAAAGCGAAAATATCTGCAAAGCAGTTTGTCCAACAAAAAACTGCGATAGATAAACAACAAAAACAAACAAACAAACGAAAACAAACACTGATGAGAGACAGCGGCTGATGTCAACGACGTAGAAGTCAGTCTATGATGATCTTCGCACACTATATAGGAAAGTGAAGTTTAGCAGTTCACTCTCTCTCTCTCTCTCTCTCTCTCTCTCTCTCTCTCTCTCTCTCTCTCTCTCTCTCTCTCTCTCTCTCTCTCTCCTCTCTTCCAAAGGACACCCATGATACAAATCACTTTGGAAGCAGAGGCCACAACAACTATCGTTCAGTGTTTGGCACACACATACCTTCATTAACCACTGATGTCTTTGTGAATTCCACAGCTGTAAGAGACACAGCTGACAGTGACAGTAAAGATGAACACAGACAGCAACACATTTGACAAGATTTTGAAAGACGTTGGGGAGTTCGGTCTGTGTCAAAAACGTCTGCTGTTTCTCATGGCCATCACCTCTTGCTGCGTCTTCATGCAGAACCTCTCACCTGTCTTCACCATGAAGATACCCCCACATAGGTAAGCTCTTAACATGTAAGTCAAGCTGCTTAATATGTCTCTGTCTGAATTTGTTTATCATCATCATCATCATCATCATCATCATCACTGGTTTGTAAATTTTACAAGGTAGTGTTAATGATTATACTGAATACACAGAATTAAATCATATGTCCATTCAGCCAGTACGACTAAGTGTACACTTATACTGACAAGACAAGACAAAACACATCATTCAAATTACCGCCAGTGTGTGTCAGTAACCAGACTATTGAAGAAGTGGACTACAACAGTTACAGAGTTTCAGTCCCAGTTTTGTTAAGACAGCAGGCCTGACAATAGACGATAATAGATGATACTGTCCTTTGGTCAAATCAGATGAACTCCCAATGTAAAACAGTAATGCCTCCCTTCCACTGCCCCTGTTATATGTCTTGGTCAAATCACACGAAGTCCCAATGTAAAACTACCCCCACCTCCCTCACGTCAAAAAAGGAAATCATTATTGCACACGTTGTTTTAGACACTCCTGTTGTTCTGACGAATCAATAGACATATATGCACACATACAATCAGTCATTGACCATACATCTACTATTTGTTATTCAACCGGAGCCAACGTTCTCAAACCTGTCAGTAGTTTCTAACTCCAAATTTCAGATACATAAAAGACCTTCGTTACCTTAAATGATAATGCCCTGTGCCACATAGATGCATTCAAACAATTCATCATTGAAACCTGACTAGCATGTAAGAATGGGATTCTAATGCATAAGACAATGCAAGTACGTACTCCAGATAATGCAAGTGTGTACTCCACATGCTATGTCATTTTTTTCTTATAAGTCATGCACTCAACGTTAAGAAGAAAAACATCCGTATGTCACAGAATCAACATTTAAAATCCAGGTCTTGCATACACATGAGGGACTGAGCAAGGGGTCTACACTTTGGATACATTCATCATCATCATGTGCCCTGCGTCATGGCGTTGGTGATTATGACCCTTCATACGAATCTATCCCCTGTCGCTGTAAGGACATCTCCCACCCTCTCTGTCCTCAGCCATCCTGCAAGTCCGTCCAATATTTTCTCTCTGGGTCTATCTGGCGTTCTCTTTCCCTCCAGCTTTCCTGTTGTGACCAGGTGCTCTAAATTCTCTTTCCTCATAGAATGTCCTAATACTGTTGCTTGTCTTTTTCTTATCTTCTTTATTAATGATCTTCTAATATCTGCCTCCTTCAAGACTGTCTCGTTTGTTTTCTTTGCTGTCCATGGAACTCGCATCATACTTCTTAGAAACCACATTTCAGTTGTCTCGATTTTGTTCTGACTTTGCGTGTTGACTGTCCACGCCTTACAACCGTACAACAGTATCAGTTCTATATAACACTCAAGAACTCTCTTCCTGATGTTAATTGATAGGCATTTGTTGCTAAGAACGCGATTCATCTTTTTGAATGCTGTTTTGGTTTGGGCGATTCTGATGGCTATTTCCGATGTGCATCTGCCGTCTGGTGAGATGACCATTCCCAGATATTTAAACTTATCAATCTGTCTCAATGTTGTGTCATATGCTGACAGTCTGCATGAGGGGATTTCTTGTTTTTTACTGATTCCCATGTATTCCTGCTAATTAGCTCCAAGCCCTTTATTTTTGCTTTCTATTTTTATTATATTTACAGGGTTTTGTAGGTCTTTTTCACTTTCTGCAATTAGCACGATGTCATCTGCGTAACGAATGTTGTTTATCATTTTCCTCCAAACTTTATCCCAGGGCAGTCATCTAGGTTTCTCATGATGTAAAGTGAAAAGAAACCTGGTGACAGAACACATCCCTGCCTAACACCTCTTTTGATATTTTGGAAAGAGCTTATATCGTTTTCTATTCTCCTTGCTGCTGTTTGTTCCAGATACATATTTCTGATTATTCTTAGATCTTTTCCATCAATATTGAGCCTTTCTAGTTGGTTGATCAATTCTTCGCGTCTTACTCGATCGAAAGCCTTGGTATAATCAACAAAGCATAAATATGAATCCTTATTCAACTCGACTGACCTCCCTAAGATAGTTCTTAGCATTATTAGTGCCTTTCCCTTCGACAAATCCACACTGTTCTTCTGGTATTTCTCCTTTGATTCTGTTCTTTGTCCTCATCATGATTATTCTTAATAGGATTTTTTTACATGACTCATCGAGATGATTGTAAGATTGTACGATGGAGCATTCTATAGCCCTTGCTTTGTTTGGAAGTGCAATAAAAATTGATTTTGACATATCTTTGGGGATTTTTTTCATGTGTCATAACTTTCATTTAGGAGGACTTATTTTTTCAATACCGAATTCTTCTAGGGCCTCAATCATTTTTGTAGTAATATTACCTGGTCCTGGGGCTTTTCCTGGTTTCATCTTTTTCGATGCTGCTCTAACTTCATCTTTTATTATGGGTGATCCTTCAACGTTCTTTCTTATGATGTGTTCTTCGTTTCTGTCCTCGTTAAAAAGATATTCAATATACTCTTCTCATCTAATATTTTGTCTTTTTCCACGATAAGCGTACCATCTTTCGATTTTAAACAACCAGTTGATGTGCATTCTTTTTCCTGTGGGCAATTTCTTCAATGGTTCTGGACTACATTACCTGACTGGATTAAACTTCCTGTCTGGAACACATTACCTGAAACTCTGCAAGAGCTTTTCTGTTTCACAGTACCTGTCATGACATTCATTCGTAGAAAATTATTTTGATTTAGAGAACTCACAATGTTCTTAACAAGTTGTGTCTTTAATTGTCTTGAACTGTTTTAGATGTCGAATTCCGGGCCTGGAGAATGACACGTATGAAATACAAAACTTCCAGCATGCCTTTCTGGTCAACTGGGCCATTCCCATAGACGAAAAGGGAGGCTACTCGCAATGCTCCATGTATGAAGTCATGATGGGAGATCACAACATCACTGGGAGTTTTAACGTCACCATTGACAACAGATCGGTAGTGGCGTGTTATGACTGGGTGTTTGACCGATCAGTGTTCAAGTCTACCTATGTCACAGAGGTATATGTTAGTTTTGTGTATGTATGTATGTACAAATATGTGCATACATGCATATGCATATGTCATCATCATCATCGTCATCATCAGGTGCCTTGCCATATGGCGTTGGCGATCATGGCCTTCCATCTGTTTCTGTCTCTTGTTGCCTCAAGCACTTATTCCATCCTCGCTGTCTTCAGCCACTCTGCAAGTCCGTCCAATATCTTCTTCTTGGGTCTACCTGGTGTTCTCTTTGCCTCCAGCTTTCCCGTTGTGACCAGGTGCTCCACTTCCCCTTTCCTCATAAATTGGCCTGTAAATGTTGCCTGCCTTTTCCTTATCTTCCTTATGAATGATCTTCTTGTGTCTGCTTCCATCAAGACTGCCTCGTTTGTTTTCTTTGTTGTCCATGGAACTCTCAACATTCTTCTTAGAAACCTTATCTCAGCTGCCTCAATCTTGCTCTGGCTTTGCATGTTGACTGTCCACGCCTCAAAACCGTTTAACAGTATTGGTTCTATATAACATTCAAGAACTCTCTTCCTGACGTTAATTGATAGGCATTTGTTGGTAAGAATGCTTTTCATCTTCTTGAATGCTGTTTTTTCTTGGCCAATTCTGGTAGCTATTTCTGATGTACATCTGCCGTCTGGTGAAACGATTGTTCCCAGGTATCTAAACTTATCAACCTGTCTCAAAGTTGTGCCATTTGCGGGATTTCATGCTTTTTACTGACCACCATGACTTCAGTCTTCCTGCTGTTTAGTTCCAACCCTTATCTTTGCTTTCCATTTCTAGTAAATTCACAAGGTTTTGTAGGTCCCTTTCACTTTCTGCAACCAGCACGGTGTCATCTGCCTATCGAATGTTATCATTTTTCCTCCAACCTTTAATCCAGGGTCTTCCTCTAGGTTTCTCATGATGTTTTCGCTGTAAAGTGAAAACAGACTTGGTGACAAAACACAATCTTGTCTGACTCCTCTTTTGATGTTTTGGAAAGAGCTTATATCGTTTTCTAGTCTCATTGCTGCTGTTTGTTCCCAATACATATTTCTGATTATTCATAGATCTTCTCCAATAATATTGAATCTTTCTAGTTGGTTGATCAATTCTTCATGTCTTACCCGATCGAAAGCCTTGGTATAATCAACAAAGCATTAATATAAATCCTATTCATCTCGATTGACCTCTCTTTGATAGTTCTTAGGATGTATATGACATTAATAGTTCCTTTCCCTTCCACAAATCCACACTGTTCAGTCTCTTTTGATTCTATTCCTTGTCCTCATCATGATTATTCTAAATAGGATCTTGGTTACATGACTCATTAAACTGATTGTGCGATGGAGCTCGCATTCTATAGCCCCTGTCTTCTTTGGAAGTGCAATGAAAATTGATTTTGACATATCTTTGGGGATTTTTTAGAGTCATAAATTTCATTTATGAGGACTGTTATTTTTTCAATACCAAATTCCTCCAGGGCTTCAATCATCTCTGCAGTAATATTGTATTGTCCTGGGGCTTTTCCTGGTTTCATCTTTTTTAGTGCTGCTCTAACTTCATCTTTCATAATGGGTGGTCCTTCAAAGTTCTTTCTTATAATGTGTTCTTCGTTTCTGTCATCTTCAAAATGGTCTTTAATGTACTCTCCCCATCTATCTAATATTTTGTCTTTTTCCATGACAAGCGTACCATCTTTCGATTTTAAGCAACCAGTTAATGTGCATGTATTTTTTCTGTGGACAATTTCTTCAATTCATATGTACAAGTATGCAAATATGTATATATTCATGTATCTATACATCTCTAGCTATGTATATATGAATGTATGTATGTATGTTTGTACGTATGTATGTACGTATATATGTACGTATACATATACGAGGGTGAGTCAAAAAGTAATGCCTTTTTCTTTAGTAAAGGAACAATTACCGAACAGGAACATGCATTATACGTCAAAATGAAGCTGGTCCTCTGGGGATCACATCCCTACATCTCAACATAGTCACTATTTCTCTCAACACCAATGTTCCACCTTCGAATGAGGGCATGTATCCCTGCCTCGTAAAATTCTGTTGACTGTGCTTGGAGCCACGTCTTCACTGCAGTTTTCACTTCCTCGCCACTGACATAATGTTTGCCTCTCAAATCCTCTTTCATGGGGCCGTAAAGGTGATAGTGTGAAGGCACTAAGTCTGGTGAGTATGGAGGATGAGGTAAAGTTGTCCACCCGAATGAGGCGATTGTCTCCCTTGTAATGATGCTTGTGTGTGGTCTGGCATTGTTATGCAGAAGAAGGACATTATCGATTTGCAAGTTTGGTCTCACTCGTTGGATTCTTGCTTTGAGCCTCGTCAGGGTCTTAATGTGTGCCTCAGAGTTTGTTTTTCCTCTTGGCAATAAATCAACCTTGAGCATAATAATAATAATATATTTTATTTATATAGCGCAAAATCTTGACAAAATCAAATCTAAGCGCTGAGCGTATACATGCATACATACCTACATACATATGAGCGCATACATGCATACATACATGCTTACATACTTACATACATAAATCTAAGCTGAGCGTATGCATGCACACATACATACATACATAAATCTAAGCGTATACATACATACATACATACATACATACGTACGCACATGCATACATAATAATTACAATATTTATATAGCGCAAATCTCGACAAAATCAAATCCAAGCGCCGAAAAGACACACACGCAACACGCACGCACGCACACACACGCACACCACACACACACACACACACACACACACACACACACACACCACACACACACACACACACACACATGCATGGCCACAAATGGGGAGAAAAGAATAAAAGCAATAAAAGCAAGAATAAAACCAATGGAAAACCACAGAGAGCACATCATATACAATTATATATTAAAACAAAGTGATTCCCCTCCGAGCGGAGACAGGCTGCAGAGGGGGGTTGAGTGAGGTTAGGATTTTATGCAGAGGAGAAAAGGTGAGTTTTGAGAGCGGACTTGAAGGAGGCAAAAGTAGGTTGCTGACGGACTGAGAGAGGAAGTTTGTTCCAGGAGAGTGGACCAGAAACAGAGAAGGCTCGTGGACCATAGGTATTGAGCTTAGTGCGTGGAAAGCGAAAAGTCAGAGGATCGGAGGCAGAGCGGAGGGTACGTGAGGGAACATAGATCTCAAGTAGGCTTGACAGGTAATCGGGGGCTGCGTTATTGAGGCTTTTGTAGCACATGGTGTCTAGTTTGTACTGTATGCGCTTTGATACAGGGAGCCAGTGAAGTTGTGCCAGGAGAGGAGATATGTGGTCAGCTTTTTTCTTTTTGAGTACAAGGCGTACAGCAATGTTTTGAATGCGCTGTAGGATGTGAATGGTGGAGGCAGAAAGACCAGACAGGAGTGAATTGCAATAGTCAATGCGAGACATTATGAAGGAGAGAACGAGTTTTGCAGTTGTTTCGACAGAGAGATACTTCCTGATCAGGCTTATACGATGGAGATGATAGTAGCAAGATCTGGCAGTTTGAGAAACAAAGTTGTTCATGGACAGGGTAGAGTCAATGCAGACACCAAGGTTTTTAGCTGAATCAGAAATTGGGACTGATGTGTTACATAATGGGAGAGAAAGAGGAGGCAGCTGGGAAAGTTTCTGACGGGTGCCAATGAGGATAGCTTCTGTCTTGTCGTCATTAAGCTGAAGTCTATTGTGTGTCATCCAGTTCTTAATGTCCGAGTAACACTCAGTGGTGCGAGTCAACAGGCGCTGTATATTATCAGGTGAGTCACTATCTTGAAGTTGGGTGTCATCAGCATAGAAGTGGTGTTTTATAGAGTTGGAGTTGATGATGGTGGACAGGGGGGAGGTATAAAGAGTGAAAAGAACAGGGCCAAGGACAGATCCTTGTGGAACACCACAGGTCAGGTATGCAGGTTGAGAGTAAGTGCCATTGATGAGAACAGTTTGTTTTCTGTTTGATAAATACGAAGTGAAAAAGGAGAGAGCAATGTCAGAGATGCCAAAAGTATGATGAAGTCTAGAAAGGAGAATACCATGGTCAATGGTATCGAAAGCTGCAGACAGATCAAGGAGTGTGAGGAGAGAGACTTTGCCAGTATCAGTTGCAAGGAGGAGATTGTTGAGAATGTGTAGTAGGGCAGTTTCAGTGCTATGGCACTGGCGGTAGGCTGACTGGAAAGGATTGAGGAGATTGTTGGCAGACAGGTGAGAGTTCAGCTGGTTGAGGACGACTTTTTCAAGGAGTTTTGACAAGAAAGAGAGATTAGAGATAGGCCTGTAATTTTTCAGTTCATTTGGGTCTAAATTGTGTTCCTTGAGGAGAGGGTGAACAATAGCAGACTTGAAAGAATCTGGTACAGTTCCAGTTTGAAAAGAAGTGTTGATGATGTCAGTGATGAATGGGAGGAGAGTAGGGAGACAATCGGAGTAGAGAGAACCTGGAAGAGGATCCAGTTCGCAGGTTTTGAACGACATGGATCTGATTGTGTTGAAAATTTCTTCTTGTGAGACTGGGGTAAAAGTAGTGAGAGGTGTGCCAGAGAAGGAAGGGTCAGGTGGGCATGGTTGACAGGGTGTCCTGTCAAGCCTGTCACTTAGAGTTTGTATTTTGGTGGTGAAATACTTAGAGAATACAGATGGGAGTTCTTCATTTGTATGTTTTGTTGGGAGAGGTAAGTCTTTTCGTGTGCCAAGGAGATGATTCATGGTTGTAAAGAGTTCTTTTGAAGAAGAGGCATTCAGGATTTTGGTTTGGAAATAGCTTGTTTTTGCAGATGCAATGAGGGTGGATACTTTTGTTTTAGAGGCTTGGAAAAGTTGCCTGTGTACAGTGAGTTTGGATTTGCGCCAGCGGCGCTCTGCTCTACGGCGGGCACGTTTTGCACAGGCAATCTCATGAGTGAGCCAGGGGGTAGGGGGGCGGTCAGGTAAAAGACGGGTTGTGGCTGGAGCATGAGTGTCCAGAAGATGGTGGAGAGTAGTATAAAATTCATCGGCAAGGTTATGTGACTTTTCAGAAAGGAGACGGGAGGCATCAGATGAAAATGTGGAGAGGTCGATAGATTTGAGATTGCGTCGAGTCACTGTGCGCGTGGTACGGGAAGGAGGAGAAATGTCAAGAGAACAGAGAATTGCAGAGTGGTCAGATGGAAGGGCTGAAGTTAGACGGGTAGAAAGAACTAAGCAGTTGTTAGTAGCTGAATTGTGGTGATCACGAGAAATGATCCAGTCAAGAATGTGACCTTTTTGATGGGTTGGTTCAGAAATGTGTTGAGTCATATTGTGATTGGACAGAGAGTTGATGATATGTCTTGTGTCATAACGGTGAGTGTTGTCATAGTGGACATTGATGTCACCTAGAATGATGAGATTTCCAGGTAAGAGGCAGTAGTGGTCAAGCAGTTGGTCAAAATCAGAGAGAAACGTGGATGTGGTGAGTTTGTTGGCAGAGCTAGGTGGGGGTCGATAGACACAGGAGAAGGTGATGGGGTGAGGGGTGGATTGGAAGGATACTTCAACGTGCTCGAAAGAAGGATGGGAGAAAGGCAGAGACTGGGAGAAAGATAGGCGGGAATGGAGTGAGTCGTTGTAGAGGATGGCAATACCGCCACCTCGAGATGAGCGATGGAAAGAAGCAAGCCTGTAACCACTCGGAGTGAGGCTAGCATGTATAGGTTCATGACCAAGGGGGTTAAGCCATGTCTCTGTAATAAAAGCAATGTCAACGTGCTCATCAGCGTCCAAAAAGACAATCGCCATGACTTTTCCGTCTTGAACTTTTTCGGTTTTGGTGACGTAGGTGTTACAGATGTCGGTCTATGAGTGACTGACTAAAAGAGAATGAAAGACAGAAGACTACAGGTATGATGTAAACTCTGAGTGTGTAGGTGCGTGTTCTTTTTGTTTTCCCCAATCACACACAACTATCCATTCAGTCACCTCATCCACCTCTGTAAACAAGACAGCAGATCAATTTTTGATAATCAGTCAGAATCCCTCAGTTCGTCTTTATCCAGCCACAATCAACAATCACATACAATCATACAGAGATAAATGTTCAACGTCTACTGTTCGATAGAAGGCAGGTAATCGTTTAGTCAGTTCAGATATGTTTCCTTCCCAAACAGTCCTTTCACAAGGAATCTTTCGCTGCATAAACACTTCTCGGCCAGTTCTCACAATTCAAGTTTCACAGCATCGAAATCATCGTTCAGCATTCAGTTCATCTCTGTATATAAGTATATTCTTGTTACTGCAAAATCCCAAGGGAACAGGACAAATCACAGAGGCGTCATTAATCGGAAACGCCCAGGTATGCAGCAGAGTCTTAACAGCTTAGGACCAGGGACTGGATCAGGCATAAATCCCTCAATTCATTCTTTCCTGTTAATGTGGCTCCGACATGAACCAATCAGACCAGACAGCTCCCCACGTCAGAAGCTGTAGATACTTCCATCTGAAAAAATGCTAATAAAATGTATGGGGTCAATGGCTACACCATATCAAAATATATGGTTGACAGACATTTATCCCAAAATGTTACCGTCTGCCTTTTAAAAGCTCACAGGAAATTACATTCACAATGCCATACAGCAAATATTCTATACTAACTATCAATTTCCAAAAGATGACCACTAACTTAACTTCATATCCATTAAACAAACAAACAAACAAATATCTTAAGATAAAGAATTTGACACAAAATTTGCCATTCATGTTTCAAAAGTCCAAACTCTCTATACATAAGATTGTCCATAAAAATTCACACCGAGTGTACATCATTCGAAGATCAAATCCCCAAAACCGTTATTCATAAAACATTAAATCAAGAATTACAACTCAATACAACTCTTAACTGCCAAGATACTTAATTCACTTCACTTTTACACAACTACGTTTCTTCACCTCAAAAGCTTACAACAAATTGTTTCCCTTATCATCCATGAATCCTGACTTTCCTATAACTTGTTTCACAATAGGCCAATTCAACTAGCTCCATAAATTTTACAAGTCCTAATTTTTGGCAAAGTAAATTTCTCATGCTAACACTACAAACCTGAAGGTCAATTAATGCTGCAATAGGAAACTTTTGTTCAAACATTAGTAATCTCAAAACATATAAAAGATTCACCAACCTGCTAACACATTAGCAGCTTATGACAAAACAGACTTTTAGTTCTCTTCAGGCAGCAAGGAAACGCAACTGCTCACAACTGCTCAACTCGGCAATCTCTGCAGAACTGAATTTGAGTTCACAGATTTTTCAACACGCACGCCACGCTCCAACTTCACAGCCAATCCCAAAACATTTCCCATTTCAGCCAATGAGAACAAAGACACCAAAAACAGCATTGGGTGCTCCAATTCACAAAAGCAAAAATGAGCCAAAACACCTTACACAACAGTGAAAATGTAAAAACAGCAGTGTGAAAATAATAACAGCACATCTGTCACAGTAGGGTGGTGCCATTCCATTGACTGCCTCTTTGATTACGGTTCATAATGGTGAATCCATGTTTCATCACCGGGAACGAGCCTTCCAAAGAAGGTGTTGTCTCTTTGACTTTGTTCAAGAAGTTCAGTACAGGCGTTGACCCTGTCAGTCTTCCGTTTGGTAGTCAGCTCTCTTGGTACCCAATGGGCACACACTTTTGAAAACCCAAGTGATTCAACAATGTTGTAAGCACTTCCATGGCTCACTTCAAGGTTTTCTGCCGTCTCCTCAAGAGTTATGCGCCTATCTTCTCTAATCAGAGCATCTGCTTTTGCTTCATTGGCAGGATTCACAGAAGTGGACGGCAGGCCAGAACGGGGTTTATCGGTTATGCTCGCAATTCCCACCTTTTCATCGTTCAGACAACAGACCCAACTGCGAAAATTGCTATAATCTAAAGTATTCTCCTTGTACACATTCTGTAATCGTCTGTGAATGTTCACAGGGGTTTCCCCCTCAGCAACAAGGAATTCAATCACTGCTCTTTGTTTTTGACGCAGCTCCAAGGGGGCAGCCATTTAGAATCTTCCTCACAAGTCTATGAACCGGAACCATACCAAACGAAATATTTCAGTCCGTAACAGTTACAATCATTTGTAACTGAGCAAAATTTTAGGTAATTTTATCAAAAACTTCGTCTGATATAAATAAAAAGACATTACTTTTTGACTCACCCTCGTGTGTATGTATGTATATATGCATGTATACGCGCACGCAGAAGCATCTCACACTCACACACACTCCGCACGTGTGTATGTATGTATATATACATACATAGATATCTACATATATATATATATAATGTTTATTAATATAAAAATATATATATATATATATATTATATATAATATATATATATATATATGTGTGTGTGTGTGTGTGTGTGTGTGTGTGGGTGTGTGTGGGTGTGTGTGTGGGTGTGTATGAGTATGTGTGTGAGTGAGTGTGTGTGCACGCGCGCGCGTATGTGTGTGTGTATAAGTATGTGTATATGTGAGATGCATCTGTGTACGCGTATGTATATACATGGACGTATGGGTGCATATGTGTATGTAGTATGTATGTATGTATGTATGTATGTATGTATGTATGTATGTATGCATGAATGTATGTATGTATGTATGTATGTATGTATGTATGTATGTATGCCCCGGACTTGTGAAAGCAAGTGGAGAGAGTTGCTGAGGCTCTGCACAAACAACAGCAACTTACATATGCGCATGGCACTTAGCGCCAACCCCCCTCACAAACATGACCAGGCAATGCGTATGCTACTTTGGTAAGCAGTCTATGTCCCCACCATGACAAACCAGGATGAAAACAAAAAAGCCTTCTACCAACAGCTTGATGAAAGTGTACGCAGCGTACCTGCAGGTGACAAGTTGATCATCCTGGGGGATTTCAACGGGAGAATCGGCTCAAATCATACAGCATGGGATGGCATTATTGGTCAGCATGGTATCGGTCAAGAGAACTGAAATGGCAAACTTCTGTTTTCATTATGCTCCCAGCACAATCTCTCAGTCACGAATATATTTTCCAACTGGTTGATGCTTACAAAACCACCTGGATGCATCCAAGATCGAAGCACTGGCATCAAATAAATTTCATCATCTGTGGCCAACGTGATCTGCGTGACTTTCATGTCACCAGAGCAATGAGAGGTGCCCAATTCTCAATAGACCACCTTCTCCTCAGATCAAAGTTGAACCGCCAGGTGCGAAGAAAAATAAGGCCTCAGGGCAAGAAAGCTCCCACAAAAAACTGGATGTTCGGAAAATTGATAACCCTGGTAATACAGTTGCTTTACAGAATGAACTCTCAAAATGTTCAGAGTAAGTTGCCTTCACCAAAGGAGAGACAGAAGAAAGCTGGGCCAAATTAAGAAATGAAGTTGTTTCACGGCGCCAAAGCGACAATAGACATCATCAAAAGACATCACCAAGGACTGGTTTGATGACAACGATTCTGAAATTCAAAGTCTTCTTGCTGAGAAGTATGCTGCACACAAGAATTGGCCCGCAGACAAACAGTCTGACTCAAAGCGGGACAAGTTCCACCATCTTAGAGGAAAAGGTCAGAAGCGGTTGCGTTCCATGAAGGATGAATGGTGGAAAAAAAGGCAGGGGAGATCCGGGCTTACGCTGACTAAAACAATGCCAAGCTCTTCTACTCCAGCTTGAGGGAGATGTATGGGCCACCACAGAGAAGTGCAGCGAGCTTCTTACTGATAATAAGGCAATAAACAAGAGATGGTCGGAACACTTCGAGCAGCTCCTTAACAGGCCTTCATCAGTTGACCCCAGTGTCACTGAAGAGATCCCAGCAAGACCCCTACATATAGAAATTGACGACCCACCCACGGAGAATGAGGTGACAGAAGCAATTGCAGAGTTGCAAGTGGCAAATCAGCAGGGTCCGATGGTATTTCACCTGAAGTTTATAAGGCAGGTGGTCAGCCGTTGATACAGAAGTTTATTTAGTTCCTTTGAACGTGCTGGGAAGATGGCTGTTTACCCCAAGATCTGAAAGATGCCAGAATAGCGCACCTGTGCAAAGCAAAGTGACAAGTCCAACTGTGACAACTATCCTGGGATCTCCCTTTTGAGCATTGCAGGCAAGATCCTCTCCAAGGTGATCTTAAACAGGTTGAAAACCATCTTCTTGATGAGACAGTACTGAAATCCAGTGTGGTTTTCACCAGAACAGAGGGATAGTTGACATGATATTCACTGCAAGACAGATCCAAGAGAAATGTAAGGAACAAAACATGGATCTCTACATCCTCTTTGTTGACCTCACCAAGGCGTTCGACACAGTGTCATGCCCAGGACTGTGGAACATACTTCCCCGAATTGGAATCCCTCCTTAGATGGTAAAAATAATCATATGCTTTCACGATGGCATGAACACAAGACTAGTCAACGGCAGTAAAGATGATGAGTTCCCCGTCACTAACAGAGTCAAGCAAGGATGGGTTCTTGCTCCAACACTCTTCAGCTTTCTTTTCAGCATGATGCCTCTCTCTGCCTTTAAAGATTCAGATCCAGGCATCCAAATCACATACAGGACAGGTAGAGATAATTTCAATACTCAAAGCCTGAAGGCAAAGACGAAAGTCACTATATCACTATATCCTGTATGCTGATGAATGTGCTATCGTTGCCCACGCAGAGGATGACCTTCAAAGACTTACAGATTCTCAGTCTGCGGCCTCTAAGCGCTTTGGACTCACAATAAGCATCAAGGAGACTGAAGTGATAATTCAACCTGCAAAGGGATCAACAACAAACATGCCTGAAATAAAGGTTGATGGCAAGGCCCTTAACGATGTTGACTCCTTCACCTATCTTGGTAGCAGTCTCTCCTCTTCCAACAGGCTCGATAATGAGGTATCCAACTGCATCGCTAAGGCAAGTGCTTCCTATGGAAGACTCCACAAGCGAGTGTGGAACGAAAGGGGCTTGAGACTGGAAACAAAGTGTGCAATATACAGAGCAGTAGTCCTGACTGCATTGCTGTATGGATGCAAGTCCTAAACTCTCTACCGTAGGCATGTCAAGCTACTAGATCAGTTTCACCAGCGCTGCCTCCAACGTATCTTAAACATCAAAAGGTACAACAGAGTCTCAAACTTGCATGTACTGTTGCAAGCCCAGATGCCAAGCACAGATGTACTGCTAACACAGTCTCAGCTAAGATGGTCTGGATATCTCGAGCGCATGCAGGATAACAGGCTTCCAAAACATCTGTTTTACGGTGAACTGACAAAGGGCCATCGACCAAGAAGACGGCCAAAACTTTGCTACAAAGACACCCTGAAAAAATCCCTCCAGAAATGTGACATTGATGAAGAACAATGGGAAATCATGGCCAAAAACAGGTCTGAATGGAAGCAAGCTATGGGAGCGGAAGTTTATGAAAATGAAAGACGAAGCAGCTAAATGGAAAAGCATGCAGCAATAAAGGCCAGAACCAAGTCTGCAGAGCGTTCCATTGAGTGTTCAGTATATGGCCGCCCGTGTGCATCAGATTTTGGCCTGAGATCCCACATGAGGGTACACAAATAAAGTGCTTGGCTGGACATATAGAGGTACGTAAGTATTTGTTCACATTTATTCCATTTTTATGGTGACAGGTCCATGAATAGCCATTTCAAAGTAAGAGAAACTTCAGGATTTTGGTTCATTCTTCCTGTATTTGGTAGTGTCTATTTGAAAACAAAGAAATAAACATGATATTATAGATATCATCAAACACATGACGACAACACAGCAACGACAACGGGTGTGACGACAATCAAATAAGAAAAAAATGATCGATGATAGAGACGCATTACAATTTACTCCTATTGCCTCATCAACTATTTTTGAATAACGTCTTAATTCTTTGAATTTTGTATATGTGTATTCATTTCTTGTCTCTGCTGTATGACAGCTATCCGAAAAGACAAATGAGTACGATGAAGAACTGAACATTGTCATCGTAGACCAGAAAAAAAGGATTTGTTATGGTAAACAGCGACAAGGTATGGAAAGTGCTAGAGCTGCACAAAATCAAAGAACAGCTTTTAGATAAAATCAGAACCATTTACACACATGGCATGAGTGCATTCCACACACTGGCAAAATTTGCTGAATGGTTTGAAGTCACATCCGAAGTGAAACAAGGTTATGCTCTATCACTACTATTGTTTACAGTTTTCGTGAACAAGATCACATGAGAAGTAAGTCTAGACCCAGAAACTGTGACCGAGATTTTAATTACAGACGAACAGAGCGAAACACATAAAGAAGAAGGAAGACTAAGGAAATACGCAACCAACCTGAACACCACTTGTGAAAAATAAACATGAAAATCAGCACACTGGCAGATCAGCAGAATATCAGGCAAAATCAGCATCAGCTTCAGTGACGATAAACTCAAAAAGATCAGTGAATTCAAATATATCCTGGCAGGATTTTCACAGAAGGCGGAAGACTCAGCAGAAATATTGATATTAGAATATAATAAACAACTTATGTCAGTTATCAACTTGTCCCACTCCTAAAACCCACAAACAGTCCTATTGAAATAAAGCAAAACTAGTTATTTCCATTTTAATCTCGAACCTACATACAGGTATCGGACCTGGACCCTGACCAAGCCATTAGAGCATAAAGTTGTTACCTGTCAGATGCATTGTTTGAAAGGAATTGTCAACAAGACCACACGAGATATGACCATCCAAAAGATCTACCTGAACGAAATGGTGAGAGCAACAGCTGTCCACCATTATATTTTCAGCAGATGATTAAGCGTTTTGGTCGTCCAACTAGAATGCAACCCGACCAACTGGCCCAATAAGCACATAATTTTAACTGCATTGAAATCGAGATGCAGATCCAATTAGCCTTCTTGCCTTTCTGAAATTTTGGTTAAAAAAATTGGGCGGAGATGCACTGCAGCGACACGTTCTCAAAGGAAAGCGCTGCCAGATTTTCACATGGTGAATCCACTGTGACAAAAGAAATAGATATGGATATGAATATGAATATGAATATGAATATAAATGTGAATATGAACATAAATTTGAATATAAATATATGTATATATGTAGATGTATATGTATGTGTGCGTGCGCGGGCGCGCGCGCGCACGTGTGTGTGTGTGTGTGTGTGTGTGTGTGTGTGTGTGTGTGTGTGTGTGTTAGCTCAAACTTGTGTGTGGCAACAAGCAGTACCGGTCTCATTCAACAATGATGATTTTCATCGGCAAATTTGTTGGCGCCTTCCTCAACAGTATCTTGGGAGACTAGTGAGTATGATGCTGTTTTACATAGTGATCCTTTTCTCAAAAACAAAAAAAACAACAACAAAAAACTCACTCAAAAAGTTTGTTTCATACCGACCGAGACTTGAAATATGTATGTGTCTTAGTCTGTGAATGAGTGTGTGCATGTGTCCATCCACACCTTTGTCTCTGTATCTATGAGTCTGCCTGTTTGTTTAACTGACTGTATATCTGTCTTATTGTGTGTCTCTTGGTGTAAAACCTGAATTAAAGTGATAGCCATCATTCAATCAGATAGGAACAAGAAAAAAACAAAAATGAAATCATAATGCCTATTTGATATAACAAGATGTGCAAATTTTCGGCCAATTGACCTTTATCAAGTATATGAAGCAGACAACGAAGAATGAACGCATAATACCTAGCAGAGAAAAAACAACAACAAACAAACAAACAAAACAAAACAAAACAAACACACATACACACACACATACACACACACACATACACACACACACACACACACACACACACACATACACACACACACACACACACACACACACACACACACACACACACACACAACACAAAACAAAAAAAACAAAAACAAAAACAAAACAGTAGAGAACCTCTTAAACGTAGCATTGAGCAGGAATTACAGTCTACCATTTTCTCCCGCTTAGTGCCACGTTAGGGAAATTCTCTACCGTTCTTTTTTTCTGCTAAATGTCGTGCATTTATTCATTGTCTTTTATCTTTTATATACGCTTGACAAACGCTGGCTGGTCAAACATTTGCGCCTGTCTTGTTTTGTATTATTGAAAACGCGTTCTGACTCTGTTTTCCACTTCTCCTGGTTTTTCTTAGTGTATTAAAATGTTTATTTGTCTTTTTGTATATGTGTCTGTCGTCGGTCTTTATGTGGCAGTCATTCCACACGTAAAACTACAAGTGTTAGGAGGCGAGAGAATGTGAAGAGGTTGGTCAGGCATACAGGTAGGGCGATAAAACCTTTGTGACAACGTCCGTCGTGTGTTAGGACTACTTGCGAAAGGCTTCCTCCAAACTGGTAGAAAAGCGACCATAACCAAGCCAGCGGTTCCTAGGTGCTGGATGCCAGATGACCTTCAGATATGGAGTTTAGGTGTGAGACAAGCTAGGTTTTGCCTTAGCGAATAAGCAGACACGGACCGATTGGCAATTTTTTCTAACAGGACAAGGTGGCACCTGGTAAGGCATGACAGAGCCATCAGGTGGATAAAGGCCGCCTAAAGCCCTAGCTTCCTGTGCTCATACAGTCTTTTGGTTCCGATTTAAAATCTAGCAGAACGTCAGGTATATCAGGCCTGCATGCGCTTTCTGATAAACCATGGTATTATGCAGTATAGTGCAAATGTCTACACATCATCTCTCTCTGTGGCTCTTTTCGTCGATGGCGACGGTCAGCAACAGAAAATTAGTTATCTTAAACACAGCGACGCTCATGGCTAAAACATCCAATGCGCGATTGGCACGGTTTCTGACATTGACTACAGTAGTAGTATACTGTGGAGTCATCCACCGTGGGGCATTTGTGTCTTTGTCTTGCCTCTATAGCGCACTCGACTCTATCCTCTTCATAGCTCTTTGCTCCTGCGAAAACAGCAGCTCTCCACCCCACTCGATTCTGGGCAACCGTATCCCAGTTCGCAACATTGATAGAAAATCCCATCATGGACGGTTTACACTGGTCCTTGAAGCGAAGCTTGGGTCGTCCAACGTTATGCGTGCCCTCAGACAGTTCCCCATACAGTATCTGCTTGTGGATTCTGGAGTTATCCATGCGCGCAACGTGACCAAGCCACCTGAGACGCCGAGACCGCAGATGGGATATAGTGACTGAATGCCAGCTCTTTTGAGCACTTCTGTATCCGGGACTCTATCTTGCCATTTCATTTTTTAAATTTTTCGTAAACACCTCATATGAAAATTATTTAACCTCCTCTCCTGACCAGCATACAAGGTCCACGTCTCACTCCCGTAAAGGAGTGTTGAGAGGACGCATGTTTGGTAAATCAGAGTCTTGGTTTTTATCCTAAGCTTATCATTTTCCCATGCCCTTTTCATAAGTTTCTTGAATGCGGCTGTGGCCTTTCCTGTTCTGCTTGTCAATTCCTCATCCAAAGATAGGGTCGATATTATGGTGGATCCTAAGTAAACAAACTTATCTACTGTTTTCAGAGATTCACCACTCTCTGGTGGTGAGTTTGTCCCTTGTCCAATTACCTCAGTTTTCTTGACGCTGATTGTTAACCCGAAGAGATCGCATGATTCCGCTAAATGATCGACTAGTCTTTGAAGCTCGATTTCACTGTGAGCCGCTATCGCAGCATCATCAGCGAAAAGCAACTCTTTGATCAACACTTCAGTCGTCAGTCGTTTCGATTTTAGTCTTTTCAGATTGAAAAGAGATCCATCGAACCTGGTTTTGAGGTAAACTCCATCCTCGCTCCCATGAAAAGCATGGTGTAGGAGAGCAGCAAAATAAATGGCAAAGAGAGTGGGTGCCAGGACACAACCCTGTTTAACACCACTCCTCACTTTGAACGGCTCTGATGTATTTCCATCGAATTGAATGCAGGCATTCATGTACTTGTGAAAAGAAATGACTAACTGCAAAGAACAGGTGGACAATCGATGTTTTCCAGTACCTTATAGAGCGATCTCCGGCTCACTGTGTCAAATGCCTTCGTCAGATCAACAAGGGCGACGAACAGTGGTTTTCTTTGTTCCCTGTATTTTTCCTGCAGCTGGCGCAGTGTAAATACCATATCAGTCGTTGATCGACCAGCCCTAAAACCAGAATGTGTCTCTGGTATGATGCGATCAACCAACTTTTGCAGGCGTTTCAGAAGGACCCTGGCGAAGATCTTACCCGCCATTGAAAGAAGAGATATCCCCCTGTAATTATTACAGTCGCCCCTGTCACCCTTATTTTTATACAGGGTAACGATTTTGGCGTCCCACATTTTGTGTGGCATTTCACGTTGTCGCCAGCATTGCAGCAGCAATGCATGCAACTGCGGAAGAAGAAGATCCTTATTTTCCTTAAAAAATTCAGCAGGAATACCATCTTCGCCCGGCGTCTTCTCATTTGTCACTGCTTCAGAAAACTCTTCTTCGGTAGGCTCCTCATCCAATTGTGCAAACACGCCGAAATAGGGCAAGACCGCTTCCATACCTGGATGTTCAGGGAGGTCTTGAGCATAAAGCTTGGAGTAGTGTTCCACCCATCTTTCTAGCTGTTTAGCCTGGTCTTCTATTGGTTCGCCATCCTCAGATTTCAGTTTCGCCAACTTGGTAATGGTCGGGCCTTGAGCAGTCTTCATTAGACAGTGCAGTGTTTTTGTATCTCCACGATCGGATGCTGCTTGAATTTCTTTGCAAATAGTTATCCAATATTCATTCGCACACCTCCTTCCCTCGCGTTGCAAGATGGATCTGGTTGTGCGAAGATATTCCTTTGATTCTGGACTTGGATTTTTCTTATCGGCTAAAAATGCTTTCTTTTGTATTTCATACAGTGGTAAGAGGTGGTCGGCATACTCATGCACCCAATCTTTTTGAGCTGTTTCGAATACACCATAGGTCGACTTAGCTGACTCATAAATAGCAGTTTCCATCGCCTGTCAGCTCTCATCCACAGATTCACACAGTTGAAAATCATTTTTGTTTTGTATTTCATTTTCAAAATTTTCTTATTTGGAATAATTTTTACACATGTTGACATTTATTTTTGGTTTTGCAGCTGGTTTAGAATGGTGCTTCGGCTTAGGCTTGACGCTCAACTTACTCACAACGAGAGTATGATCCGTGTCACAGTCCGCGCTGTGGAAGCTACGCGTAACACAGTTAAGGTCAATCCTTCGTGCCAGAACGAAATCAATCTAATGCCAATGCTTAGACCTGGGATGACACCACGATACCTTATGTTGATCCTTCAAGGCAAAGAAGGTGTTTGTTACTGCAAGATCATCGATAGTGCAGAACTCTAATAGCCTCTGACTATTTTCATTCATCTTGCCGATCCCATGATAGCCTAAGGCTCGGGGCCAATGACTCCGCCAATTTGGGGAAGCTTATAACCGGCAACTGTCACAACCCGTGTTTTTTTGTTTTTTTGTTTTTTCGTCCACTTTCAGTGACCGACGAAGTGTCCTTCAACACGCGCGTTGAAGTCTCCAAGAATGAAAAGCGGTTCTTCAATATTCATGAGCCTAACAGTGTCTGCTAGAGCCTCATAAAAAGAATCCTTAACATCTGGAGAGGCCGCTTTATGTCTCGTGTCCGTGAGATCGCCGTTTCCGCTGAACCTGGGCTTCCGTTTTAGAGGCAAGTGTCTTGCCCAAACAACGCTCACTTCCTCTCCACTCATGTGAACAATCCGCGAAGGAAAGACAGGTCAATACGTTCGCAGTATCCATGGAGTAGCAGGGGATGCCGGATATTGGCCAAGTTGACCAATTACCACCTACGCGTCCCTCCCTCCTGATTTGGCATATCATCTACATCGACAAGAATGACCCTCCTCCATTAACGTCCCTTCAGGGTAGAGCACATCAACGTGATCAAGTAGAGCTCTACAGGAGATATGGCCGACTACAACTCCTCTGGCCACAAGCTCCATTGAAAAAGGCAGGAAATGGGATAGAATGGCCACATTCATCGTCAGATGTGCCCTGACCATGCAGGCGGCGAACGAAAGAAAAAGACGAGAACTATGTATATTCATTTTAGATCAGTCATTATCTCCACCTCAACGAAACATCAGTGAAGTTCTGTGGTTGTCGTATTTTTTCTTAAATTTGTATATCACTTTATTTGTTGTCTTTTTGTACGCTTGACAAAGGCCAGTTTTCCGAAAAATAGCGCCTATCTTCTTTTGTCAATTAGATACGTGTTCTCATTCAATTTGTGTGTGCGTGTGCGTGTGTGTGTGTGTGTGTGTGTGTGTGTGTGTGTGTGTGTGTGTGTGTGTGTGTGGTGTGCGCGTGCATGCGTGCGTGCGGGCGTGCGTGTGTGTGTGTGTGTGCGTGTGTGTCTGTGTGTTTGTGTGTGGCGCGCGTGTGTGTGTGAGTGCGTGAGTGTGTGTGTTTCTGGTTTCAAAGATTTTTTTTCTGTTTAAAGCTTTGAAAATGAGGGAAACTACTGTATCTGAGTACATAGCTTTGACCTTCTTGTTGAACTGTGAATGACTTTTTGTAATTCATATCATTTTCTGCAATATATCCAAAGCATCCTATTCAGTAGTTTCTTATGGCCCTGTGAATAACATTCTGAAATGTAAAATCTAAAATGTTTCTGTCTCCGACTTTCCTCCTCTCTCTCACTTATTCTATTCTTCCCACCTCTCCTCTCTCTCCCTGTCACTGTCTGTCTGTCTGTCTCTCTCTCTCTCTCAAGCCTGAATTTTTCCTTTTACCATGCCAGTCTGGGTCGTCGTCGTGTATATCTGGTGATGATGCTAGCGATGGCAACGAATTCGGTGTGTCTGATGTTCGTGTCCAGTCTGCCCATGCTGATGGCTCTGCGCTTTCTGGCTGGTGCATCCACTACTGGCTCCTTTCTGCCTATATACGTCATCAGTACGTCATTCATTATGTACCACTGTCTGTGACGTCACTTTGCGGTTTGGCTGGTGTGTGTGTGTGTGTGTGTGTGTGTGTGTGTGTGTGTGTGTGTGTGTGTGTGTTTGAGGTAATGTGATCACCGCTATTCACATCCTTCTTCTTACTGACGTTATCAGAGCGTCAAAAAGTGTTCGTATTTCATCGCCATTTGGGTAATAAATTACTAACCATTTACATTTAAATTTACTAACGTTTACGTAATAAGTAACTCGCATTTACATAATACATTATTCACCATAAGTCATACTTCATCACAATTTTTAGGCAATAAATTACTAATCATTTACGTATAAATTAAGTGTTTAGGCGATAGATAAATCGCAGTCACGTTTTGAATTACACCCATTTGCGTAATAACTTATTCAAAATTAAAAAACAAACAAACAAACAAAACAAGCCAACAAACAAAAAGCCCGTTTTTACGCCATACATTGTCGCTATTTTCGTCATACTTACTCGCAACTCACATAATATGATTATTCTTAACCATTTACATGTTATGCTCCTTATCATTTACATGATCCTTTCATCAGTTATATGATAGATTCATCATTATTGATAAAAAAAAATGTAAAAAAGGGGGTGGGGATTATTTCATGTCAATAAGAGAAGATAGTGTGTGTGTGTGTGTGTGTGTGTGTGTGTGTGTGTGTGTGTGTGTTGTGTGTGTGTGTGTGTGTGTGTGTGATATTTTCTCAAATTTCTGGACGAATCTTTACCATTTTTGGTCAAAGGTGTGGACTGCAAAGGAGCTGTGTGTGCATACATTTGGAAATCGTGGCGCAGAAATGTGGCACATTTTCATGAAGGTGTGGGGACAGAACTTTCCCAGAAACGTCTCACAATATTTACATTCAGTTTTCACCGTTGTGACAATCGTCTATATTTTTCGCTTTATGTCAAGCACGTAAATGATCCTTTAAGTTATGTCAGTGGCTAGCTTATGGAAAAATGAAATGGAGTCAACGGCAAGTTTGGAAAAAAAACGGCCTACTGTCAGACAATAAAGTGTGTTAATATAATAATTATCAAGTTTTACTACATTTTGATGCTTCCTAGAAGTCAAAGTGACTGGGAGAAGTACGAAACTCTGGACTGTCTTCTGATCAGCGAAAATGTCGAATTCATTAGTCTCAACGACTTACAGATTTACAATTTTGGTTTTAGGAAAAGTTATAAAATCATTGTAAGCATACAGGCAACCTCAAACGTTGTTACAGAAACGGTCAATCCCTGAAAATAAACAATCTTTTATCATGAGGGTTACCATGTCATTGCTGTAAATATCAATTCAAAATTACAGATCATAGTAAACATAGTTGCTTTCATATATTTATTAAAATCTTGGCTCAGACTCGTTAATGCCGAAATATGGAAGTCTTTGATACAATTGCAAGGTAACAACCACGAAATTATTGAAATATACATATTTCACGAATACATTATTTAAAGGCAAATGTGATTATGTTTAAATTGCCTGATTGAATAATAACTTCTAACACGTTCAACTAAGTAACATAACTCTTGAGAGTCACGGAGTTATCTCCCATGTAGAATTTCTCAAACCCAACACAGTTTGCGCTACCTATTAGGAATGTTCTGAGCTTACCACTTTATGCTTTGTGGCTGCGTCTATGCCAGCTGAA
>JAPXFY010000017.1:66063842-66136342 GCA_030674185.1 Monoplex corrugatus | reverse complement strand
AAAATTAAAATTGTTTCTTACAGGTTTCTGTCAGCAGAAGAGAGGTGTGTGTATGCCCTTGTGTTTTAGTTTGTGTGTGTGTGACAGAAGTGTGTTAGCAAGATTTTCTTATCTGTTTTGGGATGGATCTTTCCCAAATTTGGGTCACAGGTGTAATTAGTTGAGGTGTTCATGGCACCATGGTCAAGATTACATGGACCAAAAATGTGCCTAAAATCAGTACTTTTTCAGAAAATGTATGACCAAGCAATTTATCTGAAACTTTGGTGATATTTAAAGTCTCTTTCATTGATGTGATAATCTACCGTTATTCTGAAAATTAATTAGTTCGTCTGATGCCCCTGCAAAGTCACAATGACTTTGAGAAAAACAGATTCTGGATTTTCTGTAGTAAGTTTTATATAAAACTGGAAATTGTTAGAACAGTTTGACCGTTTTGTTTCCTTGTCTTTTTTGGATTTACTTTTGTTGTCACTATTGTGTTCTGTGTGACAACGTTTTGCAATTGTCGAAATATCATCAACGTTTGAGCTGTTGTTGATCCCTACTGGTTGTTGTTCTTGTCACAAATATGAATTTATAAGTCGCAGCCATCTCCATTCACAGGAACTGATGTATTCTACGGAACTGGTATGTGCAGCGTCACCTCTGCATACAGGGATCCGATGCTGCTTATTATACTGTCCAAGTAGCAGAATTTGTCTACAGTCTTGATCTCCTGATCTGACTATTCTAGTAATAACGACAATTTCAGTTTCAGTTTCAGTTTCTGCAAATGATGTCTGCACGCTTGAATGAATTCCATATTCACTAATGTCATAGTGATCATGTCACAAGCTTTAAAAAGCTTGCACATAAGCCCATGAGCGGGCCAGGTCCTGGGGTCCTATTTTGCCTATGGTTTACCTAGCCTACATTTTTTATACTAGTCTTGTATCAGTCCATCATTGGAACAATCTTGGCAACTTGCCTTTTGGCTAAGATCAAAGTGTAGTGTAGTAATGACAATGATGGCAATTAAAAATGACAAACGATGTTTCATCCCACATTTCTGCGTCTTATACCTGGTCTTCGTTGATTGCATGCATATGTCTGGTGCGTGGGTGCACCTTGATTTCAATTGTCAAGATTTGCCACCATATGAATATTATTATTATTGTTATTGTTATTATTATTATCATTATTATTATTATTATTATTTTTACTATTATTATTTTTATGTTTTTATCATTTTTATCATCATCATATCATCATCATCATCATCATCATCATCATCATCATTATTATTATTATCATTATTATTGTTATTATTGTTATTGTTATTATCATTCTTGTCACCGTCGTCGTCGTCATCATCATCATCATCATCATTATTTCAGCTTCATCCCTGAGTCTCCCAGATGGCTGGTGTCCAAGGGACGGTTGAACGAGGCACAGCAAGTCGTGGACCACATGGCCAAAACAAATGGTGTTGCACATGCCCCCAGACTTCAAAGCGAGGCTTTTTGCATGGATGATAACTCTAAGGGTAGAGTGTATCCCTATCAGCTGTTCCTTGTGCCCCGGCTGTTCCTGCGTTTTGTTCTGCTGTACAGTGGCTGGTATGTTCCTGTTTTACGTTTTAAGATAGCTGTTCTCACTTGAGACCATTTTGGCAGAGAGTTAGAGATAAAAGCCTCTGCCTTTGAATCTGACTGCATGGGTGTACCCAGCTGTGAACAGTGATCTGACCCTGTTTGGGCAAAGTATCGCACTGATGGAGAGAGGGACACCGCTATCATAATGCTAGTCCATGAAAAGTCGAGGACCCTACTATCTCACTGCCCTACGACCTCAGAGTTATGGGACAGTCTACTTTGTGTTATTTTTATTTGTTGCGAAATTAACGTTCTGGATTTTGTTATCTATTTTTTGCTTGTTTGTTTAAACAGAATATTTGCACCTGTCTTGTTTCCTTAGATATCTTTTCATATTGTATTTTCACCTTGCCTGATTCCGGTTTGCGTGAATGCTGGCAGTAGCTTTAATTCTGATTACGTTCGGGAAAAATCCAAAAATTTCTGCTGAATAGTTTTCCTGTTTTGGTCACCGTGAGTCGAGAAATAGGCCATAAACATTTGAACAGGTCCACGTTTGGCACAGATCCACTGAGCAACCTTTTTATTTTCACATGATCTGATAGACACACACAGAAACACACACACACGTATGCTCACAGATATGCACACACACACATATAAGAGACAGAGTGTGTGAGAATGAGAGAGAGAGAGAGAGAGAGAGAGAGAGAGAGAGAGAGAGAGAGAGACTGCTTTTTGCCAGTATGAAATAGTCTATCCTAATGACACATCTGCTTAAAATGAAAGGGACAATGTCGCCCTGACCCATACGCTGCAACGCCCATAATAACCCATCACCTTTATCTTGAATGTCCATTTCAGTTTTTTTAAGATGACTCAGAAAGTTTCATGTGCACTTACACCGCAAATGCCATGTCATGGGAACATATCCGAAGAATCATGGCATGTGCCAGAAGCTTGTATATAAACCCTATGCAGTAGCAGTTTGAGCAGCCTAACAGAAGAAAATGGACTTGGATGAGTCCAGGAGATAATACCAAAAATCAAATTGACTACATCCTGATCAACAAAAGATTTAGAAATTCTTTACTGTCAGCAAAAACACTACCAGGCGCAGACTGCAACAGTGACCACAATCCGGTAGTGGGAAGGTTTAGGCTGAAATTGAGGAAAAGGAAACAGACCAAAAGCACCATCAAACCAAACCTTGGACTCTTAAAATCAGATGAAATGATACGTCAAAAATTTAATGTACATGTTCAAAACAAATTCAGTGCTCTGGAAGACGTTGGTGACAGTGAGGAACAATGGACAAAGTTGAGAAGTTCTATAAATGAAGATTGTGAAGAAATCCATAAGGCAAATACAAAAGCAAAAAAGAGTTGGATGACTAATGAAATTTTGGGCCTGATGGAGGAAAGGAGGAAGGCAAAGAAAACGAGGAGATATACAGGAAGATAAACAAAGAAATCAGGTATAGGTGCAATGAAGCTAAGGAAGCTTGGCTGAACACAAAATGCAAAGAGATAGAAGAACGACACAAAATGGATCCTCGGGGTATGTACAGACGAATTGAAGAAATCGTCCACAGGAAAAATACATGCACATCAACTGGTTGCTTAAAATCGGAAGATGGCACGCTTATCATGGAAAAAGACAAAATATTAGACAGATGGGGAGAGTACATTAAAGACCTTTTTGAGGATGACAGAAACGAAGAACACATTATGAAAAAGAACTTTAAAGGACCACCCATAATGAAAGATGAAGTTAGAGCAGCACTGAAAAAGATGAAACCAGGAAAAGCCCAGGACCAGACAACATTACTACAGAGATGATTGAAGCTCTGGAGGAATTTGGCATAGAAAAAATAACAGTCCTCCTAAATGAAATTGATGACACTGGAAAAATCCCCAAAGATATGTCAAAATCAATTTTCATTGCACTTCCAAAGAAGACAGGGGCTATAGAATGCGAACTCCATCGCACAATCAGTTTGATGAGTCATGTAACAAAACTCCTGTTAAGAATAATCATGATGAGGACAAGGAATAGAATCAAAAGAGAAATAGCAGAAGAACAGTGTGGATTTGTTGAGGGGAAAGGAATTATTAATGCCATATACATCCTAAGAACTATCACAGAGTCAATTGAGATGAATAAGGATTTGTATTTATGCTTTGTTGACTATACCAAGGCTTTCGATCGGGTACGACATGATGAATTGATCAACCAACTGAAGAGACTCAATGTCGATGGAAAAGATCTACGAATAATCAGGAATATGTACTGGGAACAAACAGCTGCAATGAGAATAGAAAACAATATAAGCTCTTTTCAAAACATCAAAAGAGGAGTCAGACAGGGTTGTGTTTTGTCACCAGATCTGTTTTCACTATATAGCGAAAACATCATGAGAAACCTAGAAGACTCTGGATTAAAGGTTGGAGGGAAAATGATAAACAACATTCGGTACGCAGATGACACCGTGCTAATTGCAGAAAATGAAAGGGACCTACAAAACCTTGTGAATATACTAGAAACAGAAAGCAAAGGTAAGGGGTTGGAACTAAACAGCAGGAAGACTAAAGTCATGGTGATCAGTAAAAAACATGAAATCCTCTCATGCAAAATAACAGCAAATGGCACAACCTTGACACAGGTTAATAAGTTCAAATACCTGGGAACGGTCATTTCATCAGACGGCAGATGCACATCGGAAATAGCTGGCAGAATCGGCCAAGCCAAAACAGCATTCAAGAAGATGACAAGCATTCTTACCAACAAATGCCTATCAATTAACATCAGGAAGAGAGTTTTTGAATGTTATATAGAACCAGTACTGTTGTACGGATGCGAGGTGTGGACAGTCAGCAAGCAAAGCCAGAGCAGGATCGAGGCAGCCGAGATGTGGTTTCTCAGAAGAATGTTGAGAATTCCATGGACAGCAAAGAAAACAAACGAGACAGTCTTGATGGAGGCAGACACAAGTAGTAGATCACTCATAAGGAGGATTAGGAAAAGACAAGCAACATTTATAAGCCATTTTATGAGGAAGGGGGATTTGGAGCACCTGGTCACAACGGGAAAGCTGGAGGGAAAGAGAGCAGCAGGTAGACCCAGGGAGAGAATGCTGGACAGACTTGCAGAGTGGCTGGGGATGAAGAGGGTGGGGTAGATGCTGGGGGCAACGAGAGATAGAGATGGTTGGAAGTCCATGGTCGCCAACGCCATGCGGCAGGGCACCTGATGATGATGATGAGTAGCAGTGTCTTGAGATTTTTTCCAAAATTATGGGTTCTGTATACTATTGTCTATCTTTATAGAAATCTGTCATTAAAACAAAATAAAAAACCTACTGTAATGAAATGTAGTTAATCATGAACACTCTCAATTTGGTCTAAGACCATGTACACTAGTGTCATTTCACTAGAAGAGATCATGCGTACGCTGGCGAGGTTACAGGCTCCATGCATCACAAGGTAGTACGTGGCAGTGACTGTTATTTGGGAGGTAGCGAGTTCGAATCCCCATCAATCCAAAACATTAATGTGGAATTTATCAGCAATGACCGCCTCCTACCCAGAGCTGAGCGTGCAATGTGCTTGTTGGGATAACTGGTACCAAACTGTCGAATCCCATCCACTTCAAAAAAGGTCATTGAAGATGTTGCTCAAATTTCCTGACCAATGTTTATGGCAGGATGTTTATGTATGTAAGCGTAAAGTACAGTCCTGTCACGCAGTCTCAATCCGAAATGGAAATAGCTAGCTTTATCGTTATCAGTTCCATACTTATCACTTTAGCATTATGTAACATTGTCCGAGTCACCTCTGTCGTGGTGACTTCACCTTCTGTGAATCTGGAAGCATGTTGCAGAACTGAACTTAGCGGCGTGGTGGTTAAAAATAATGTAGCAGGAAAAGAAGCAACATTTTTTCACACTCATCACCCGCTGTTAAAACACTTGTCTTACGTGGTCATTGCATCAGGATCCTGGTGATCATGTGTCTGTACGGACTGGAGCTGAATGTGACCAACATGAGCGGGGACATTTTCGTCAACTTTACTGTGATGAGCGCGACGAACATTCTGGCCCTGTTGTTCTTTGCCCTACTGATAGAAAGGATGGGCCGCCGCCTGTTCCTTCTGGTCACTACTGCAGTAGGCGGGATGGCTTGTCTTTCCACGATACTGCCCACTCTGCTGGGAGGAAGTGGTCAGTGAAAGAGAGTGAGGGAGAGCTAGAGGAAAGGGATGTGTGTGCGCTTTTAACATTCTGTGTGTGTATGTGTGTGTGTATGTATGTGTGCGTGAGCGCGTCATGTGCGTGTGTGCGCGTGAGTGTGTGTGCGTGTGTGTGTGTGTGTGTGTGTGTGTGTGTGTGTGTGTGCGTGCGTGCGTGTGTGTGCGTGCGTGCGTGTGTGTGTGTGTGTGTGTGTGTGTGTGTGTGTGTGTGTTGTCTGATTTTTCAGCCTTTTCATTACCCACTCGGAGTTTGTATATTCGACCCCATGGCTTGATTCATCTTTCTGTTGATTTCTCACAATGTATACTTAGTTACATTTTCTGGGTAAAGACTAAATAAGCATGTGAGCGCTTATCTATTTTCCTCGTGAGTAAAAACCGCTATTTTCTCATCCTTCCCACACATGCAGGCAGCAAAGGCAAAATTAACTCCAGTCACTTACGTCTATCATACGACACTGAATCAACAGATGTGTGCTAGATCTCATCACCTTTGTACAGTTTCAAATTGTGACTTTAAACAGATGTGCATTGAAGATACTGTCGTATCCTGTTACGTTTGTTCAGGCTACATTTGACAATTTTCTGTGCTGTCGTTCCAAAAACAGCCAGCCTTTATGATAGTCTATTTGTGTTAGTTGATATGTACCCCAAAGCCCATAATTCTTTTAAATACTCTTGTTTTTTGTTCGTTTTTTTTCCATTTGTACATTTTGGGGGGATCGTTGCACTAGGGAAATGTCATTTGTACTCATCTTGTTCTTGTCTTCCATTTTCTACACCACCTTGATGGCCATAGAAGCTGGCACAATTTTTAAGATGCAGTGATGATTATGATGACGGTGAGGATGATAATCATGATGCATTTGAGTTCCATCTAGGATTGAGACTATGTGATAGGGCTGTACTCTATTCTTACTATCATACTATATCCTGGCGTCAACCAGGTCTGAAAAATACAGATACCTGCGGTGCTGGTCAGACGATTTGAGCAACACCCTAGATGAGCGTATTCGTGAAGTGGATGATGAGACTCGACTGTGTGGTTCCAATCTCCCAGTGAGCCTATAGCACACTCAACACAGGGCAGGAGCTGGCTGGAGCTGAAAAATCCCAAATTATTGTTTACGGGACTGATGGGGATTCAAACCCATAACCTTCCAGTTGGCACTCCGCTGGGCTAACCACTACACCAAAGTTTCTGGTTTTCTGTATGTACACCTGTCTGTCTGTCTGTCTGTCTGTCTGTCTGTCTGTCTATCTGTCTCTCTCTCTCTCTCTCTCCATCTCATCATCTCATCTTCCATGACACTTTAATGGCATTACTTCCACACCACTGGTCTTGGCTCCTTACTTCTAACCAAACCGAAGGACCAGTACCACGAAGTCCACAGGAGCAGCGATGTAGACCAGCCATCCCCAGAGGAGATTCTGCACTGTTGGCAGGTCACTTCGATGGACGTCAACTGTATCTGTTGTGATTCTGCTCACTAAGGACACTGCCTAGTGACAATAACAGTCGCTCAGTCGCAGTGCCAGAGCGTGTGAGCGACCACCTGATAACGAGACCATCACATATAGTAATAATGACAATGATGATAGTAATCCGTGGCATCCGTGAAGCGGATGTAATCTATACCCTAAATGATAGCTTTCAATATGACTAGAGTCGAGAATGAAATTGCACTGAACTAAATTGAACATATTAGGCTCGGAGTCTCTCACTCGGTCTGGCTCCGCGACTGAGCGATTACTGTCGTGAGTGGGGGGTTTAACAAGTAGTGTCCTTAGCAAGTTGGATCAGAATAAGCACTGTTGAACTCCACCTAAGTGATCCAACAGCAGTACAGGGTCTCATCTAATGGGCGGCTTCATGGAGACTTGACATTTCTTACTTCTGTGGGCTTCTGGCACTGCAACTAAGACCAAATTAAGTTGGGGATAGTGGTTTGTTGTGAAGACGGAATTAACGGCGTGGGATCAACGCCACTGGGCCTGTGTAAAAGCTGAGACAGAAAAGAAAGGAAAAGCAAAAACACAAAAAAGATTTGATAAGAGACTGAGAACAGACTACATATTGACAGATTTGACACTGTCACATGTGTTATTATTGCTTTAATCACAATTGTTGGCACTGTCCTTCAGACTGGATATTACGAGGCCTGTCCTTCACTGGTAAGATGGGTGTGTCTGCCGCCGTGTCTGCCATCTACATCATCTCTCCAGAACTGTTCCCTACAGTGCTGCGTAGTTTTGGTCTGGGCTCCTGTTCCATGATGTCTCGATTAGGTGGCATTGCTTCACCTTACGTGGCAGATCTGGTCAGTGTTTCATGAGTGTATTTTCTAAGTTAGAGGTAATTGTCCGTTAGCATAAGATCATTGCTGATGAAATGGCAGAGACTTCATTACTCTCAATCCAACCGTTTGAAGATGGTGCTAAGTCTTTTACTTCGCTGTTTGACTTTCTTTGTCGAAACATGTATTTTAGCAACGGATAATTTGAAAAATTAGGTTTTAGGTAATAACTTTTACCGTTATAAGATACAGCGTCACTGCCATTAGAGACCTTTAGATTACACGTCACGTATCTCCCAACACGTATACGTATCGCGATACCTACGTGTCCCATACGTGAAAGCGATTTGAGTTTAGATTACACGTGAAACAGATCTACGTCCCCTGACGCCCCCGAAGCAAGGGACGTAACCACAGCCTTTCCTGTACTTTACGACGTGTGACATTTTAAACACATGTAGCTATTTGTTTTTCATTGATACTACCAATGTGACGACGAACTAAATTGTTATATTTTTAAAGGAAAGTAAATCTAGGTATTACTTTTTATCTTTCCTAGCAACTTGGTTGCTCCAATATTATGACATGATTCAATATAATGACATCATAGGCAATGAACGCTACTGATGCTTTTTGTTGTTGTTTGTGTGTGTGTGTGTGTGTGTGCGTGTGTGTGTGTGTGTATGTGTGTGTGCGTGCTGTGTGCGCGCGCGCCCCATGCTTCATCTGTGTCAATAAATCATGGCTGAAATTTCTAATTATACATAGATATATATTTCTGTACTTTTATTTAATGCTAGCAAGGAAGAACAGGAACTGTTTATAAATTCAGATTTTAAATCAATTGAGTACGTGCTTTGCACTATAATTAATAACTGTCTTTGTATACACATACACACACACACGCGCGCCCGCGGGCACGCACAAATCATGCACTTGTAACACACTTTTCATGTGACGAAAATATTCACTATATGGGCATATGAATCCTTTATTGTGAGAAAATGAATTCTGAACGCTATTCTGAAAGATTAAACATGTTCTGAGACATGTATGTTTTTGTTTTTGTTTTTCTACCAAAAAATGAAGACGACTAATTAGTTTAAAAAAAGTAACGTGTAAAAACAACCCTTTCCCTGATATTTTATTATTTTCTTGGTGGCACAGATCTGCTCAGTTTGTGTGTGTGGTTTTTTTTTTTTTTAGAAAAACCTTATGATCTTTCTATAGCGTTCAGATTTTGTCAGATGTGTATATGCACAGTTTTGTCCACACTGTGCAGGCAGTATACTGGTGCAGTCTGCATACTCTGATTTGTTGGATATGCTTGCTGGGCCAAGCTTCCATAAGCCACCAAACACGCAAGACATGACTTACAAGATCTTTATAGCGCACATTTGATTTTCTGCATGAGCATGCACACAAAGGGGTTTCAGACATTGGTAGGCCTGCACACATGCTGACCAGAGAACTTAACAAGTTTTCCACCCTTTTTCACCAGGCAGGAGATACTCAGAAGGGACCAAACCCAAACATTTTTATTACAAGTCTGACATTTACCTGCTTGATTACCGCACCTGTCATTTTGTGACTTCATAATAGTGTGTTTCCTCTGTACATGTGTGTGTGCATGGAAAATGGGAAAGGGGGATGGGGGAGACAGGATTGGGGGTGGGAGAGTATCATGCGCAGAGTTATGGCATATGCCATTTGGTACCGGTAATCTCTACTGTTGTGACATGTGCAATAAAAGCAAGAATTATGAAAGATAAGTGTTTTTTTCTAACATTCTTCTATTTGGTACTGTTAGAGCTATCTGCTTTTACAATAACATTAGGGATAAGTGTAAGTACAATAAATACAAATAAGTGCTTTTTCTAACATTCTTCTGTTTAGTACTGGTTGAGTATAAATCTGCTTTTTTAACAACATTAGAGATGAGTGTAACTACAATGAAAGATAAATGTTTTTCTAACATCCAGGCTATTGCATCCTCCAGCTTCTAGACTTCTATTTTTTTCTCTGTTCACATTAATCTTTCTGAATGTCAAAATCAGTCTTTTTGCTTTCTTCTTCTGTTTGTATTTAATCTTGCTGGTACTCCATGGTTGTAGACCACCATGCAGCTGGGCTGTGTGATTTCTTGATTTGGCATGGGGAACACTTGGATCTGAAAAACAGAAAGAAATTTATTTCATTTGTCTTTTCATTTGTTTACATATTCATTCATTATGATGATGATGATACTGGTAATGATAATAATAATAGCAATAATAACAATAATAATAATAATAACAATAATGATAATAATAATAATAATAATAAATAAATAAATAAATAATATAATCATCATTACCACTATCAGTTTCTGTTGCCTGTGCAAACACAGTCCACCCTTGCTCCCAACCAGCTTCTCTTACCAGGATAGGCATATGTGGCCTTGACCTTGATGAGAAACCAGACAGTGAACTGCAAGGCTGGATGTAAGTCAGCGCTTGGCGTTAGATTTCTTTAAAATTTATCAGCAACTAATCAAAAACAATAAAAAAAATTACGTCACTCATGATATTTATAACGTTTCCCGTCCACAAAATAGCATTTCATAGTTAAATTGCAGTCGAACCAGCTGAAGTCTCGTTCGACATCTTAATTAGAGCAGCTGGGCGATACGCACTTCCCAGCAGCAAGCTTTTGGTTGCTGACACTTGGTGCGTTTGGTTGACTCGTACATGAATTGTTTAAAACCCAGTGACATAAAACATACATAACAAGGTAGAAAAAGGAGTTAAAAAATACGACCAAACTACTGAAACTTGAGATATGCAGTCCCAAACTAGATATGGGCGAGAGCACGTATAACCGGACTTATATACGTAGACACGTCCCTATCGAAGCGGTACGTATCGATAAAATCGCGTGAGAAAACGCGATACGTAGTTGGTACGTTACGTATCTGGCCCGTATTGGATACGTGACGTGTAATCTAAAGGTCTCTATTATCTTTTTTTATCGTACCTATCCATTGAACGGGGCTGCAAAATTGTGTAGCTGAGAGAATTAGCGGACGGTAACTTCTATTGTCTCAAACCAGCCACAAGTCTGTGAAACTGGAGAATGGGTGTTCTAGCATCGTTTGTCATTTAGGCTGTACTTGTGATGCTGAGATTAGACAACAGTTTGTTGGTCAACTAGTCACATTTGGAATCCCAGAGGTGGTTTTTAACTGAGGCCTTAGCAGATCAAGGAGAGAAGTAATGGTCATGCACTGGACAAAACGAAAATGCCACTGATTCTAAACAATCAGTATTGTACTGTATTGATATTGTGTGGAAGATCATAGGAGCCAGTCTCATTGCAATACACACAGCAAATGCAGTAGCATTTCTTGTGTGTCATGACAGAACACCTACGTGGGAGGCCAGTGGGGCACAGCTTTACCCCAGATCGTATTTGGGGTGGCAGGAATCACCACAACATTTATGATCTTCTTCTTGCCTGAAACCAGGGGACGTTACTTGCCTGAAACAATACAAGATGCTGCACTCTTTGGCAGGTGAGTTGCTGATAGTCCTTGTTTTGAATCCGTGAGCTGTGGGTCACTCATTACATTCCTTACATTTGGTATACAAAAACGAAAAAAGTAATAAGAATAAAGCGTAAAAAAAAAAGTGAAAGAAATAATGATAATAATAATGACAATAGACATTTCTCACTCACTTAATCTAAACAGCCGTAAGTGCTCACAAATTCAGAAGACGTATACATATACAACAAAATACACGCAGAATATACATACATACATATACATATATATATATATATATATATATATATATATATATATATATATATATATATATATATTGCATATATATATATATATATATGTATGTGTGTGTGTGTGTGTGTGTGTGTGTGTGTGTGTGTGTGTGTGTGTGTGTGTGACAGAAAGAAAAAAAGAAAAGAAAACTAGATAAACGGACAAACAATAGACAGGCAAAGAGGAACGGGGAGAAGAAAAAAAAGAAAAAGAAAAGATAGAAACCTCAAGGGATTACCCCGGATTATCCAGCTCCCTTTTCCATCGTGTTTCTGACGCTTTTTGAGTTACTGTGATTTTTACATTTAATAGTCTCAATCACTGATATTTCTTTAACAGATCAGCATTCAAACAAATATTTGGATAAAGCACAAAACTACACAGTCCAGAAATAATTATCAAAGCAAAGTATTTGTGGTGGACGCGATCCAGAGACCTGCGTAATAACACGGTGGTGCCAATCTAATACTGGTACAGGCCATTCTTAGTGTACATGAAGACTGACTATTTTCCAAAAATACCTTTCAACCATTCCTTGTCAGCATCCATGTTCTTCCGGCTTCCCAAGAATATCGTCCGTGTCGTAATCAAGAAGAGTAACTCTTGCAGATAAGGTACCAAAACAAATAAAGGACTTTGCTCTCTTAGACTAACAAACCCCCATTCAAATTCACAAGAAATCATAAATTTATTATATGAATCTCACCTGTACTCATCTAGCTGCAGTAACTCTTTTTCTCATACGAGAACTAGTTGTTATATTAAAAAACAAAAACAAAACAAAAAACAAACGAACAAAAATCTCAATGTGAAAGTGCGAATGCCGATAAGAGAAGTGTGATGTCAAAATGTGTCTGTCGATTCAGCTATCTCCACTGTTCGTTCTGGAGGACTGGTTTGTGATTCACACGATAATGTATCAGAAATATTTGTTTTGGTTTATGCTAACACTGAAAATATATATTTAAGTTCGATTTCGTTGTATGGAAAGATGTAGAATCCTTTGGGACAATCTAGAAATGACAAAAAATACGTAGAATACCTTAGATCTTTCGAGAATGTACCGGAAATCGTAAACAAATTTAATCTGTGAACTGATTGCCTAGAACTTCAGGGTATTCTAGAAAGGGAAGTATCGAAAAATCGGCTATGACTGGCTGAAAATCTAGAGAAAAGCCGAGGATATTCTGGCACTTTCCATGGTGTTATAAATAAAGCGTGACTGTGGGTCGAGAGAGAGAGAGAGAGAGAGAGAGAGAGAGGGAGAGAGAGAGAGAGAAAGAGAGAGAGAGAGTGAGAGACTTCAGACTTCAGACTTCAGACTTCAGACTTCAGATGGTTTATTCATATAGGCCACAGCCCCTTAGAAGGGGGATGCACATAATTATGCATTTTCACAATCATATAAACATTAAATAGGCAATAACCATATTTCTAATCTGAAATGTTTTATACAAGTGCATAACAAACAAGCGAAAACAAAAAACATAAGATAAACATTCTAATCATATTCGAGTCTTGCGTCCGTTGGGTAGAGTTTATTTCAAAAAGACTCAAGAAATTGCGGTTTCTCTAAATTTAAGCGCTTTGTATAGAAATAAAGCTAAATTTCGAACAACTTTAATAGAAGTTGATGACAATAAAGTAAATTTAAATAATGAAGGTTGTCTATAATATTTTGAGCTTATGTATTTCTCACGAATAGAATGAAATGCTGGACAACATAATACAAAATGCACTTCATCTTCTTTTGATATTTTTCACAATGGACATAATAGATCACTATCACTATGTGCTCTGTATCTAAAATAATGAACTGTGATTTCTGATATACCTAACCTAAATCGTGTCATTGTATATTTCAGATGTCTGTCCATATCTATCTCTAAATAGGGTTTCAAATCATGCATACCAGAAAAAGTACTGTATATGCTATACCTCTCACTATTTTGAATATGTTCGTTCCATTCTTGCCACCTACAATCAATCAAACGTTGACGAAAAACACGAAGGAACTGATTCAGTCTGCCAACACCTTGACAAAACCATACAGTACCAAAACCATATTTAAACAAACAAATACGTACATTGGATGTCCAGTTTTGCTTACCTTTAGCATCTAAATCATATAACATATTATATGCTTTTCGTGGAATTCTATGATCTTTCATATGCAACAATTTAAACCAATAACGAACACAATTAACTGCAGAGTTTATGTATATGGGATGGCGGAGAGAGAGAGAGAGAGAGAGAGAGAGAGAGAGAGAGAGAGAGAGAGAGAGAGAGAGAGAGAGAGAGAGAGAGAGAGAGAGAGAGAGAGAGAGAGAGAGTTTCCTTTGCTGTCCATTGAATTCTCAACATTCTTCTTAGAAACCAAATTTCAGTGGCCTCGATTTTGTTCTGACTTTGATTGTTGACTGTCCACGCCTCACACAACCGTACAACAGTATCGATTCTATATAACACTGAAGAACTCTCTTCCTTATGTTACTTGATAGGCATTTGTTGCTAAGAACAAAATTCATCTTCCTGCATGCTGCTTGGCCGATTCTGCTGGTTATTTCTGATGTGTATCTGCTGCCTGATGAGATGACCGTTCCCAGATATTTAAACTTATCAAACCTGTCTCAATGTTGTGGCATTTGCTGTTATTTTGCATGAGGGGTTTCTTGTTGTTGGGTTTTTTTTTTATTGATTACCATGACTTCAGTCTTCTTGCTATTTAGCTCCAGCCCTTTATTTTTTCTTTCTACTTCTATTACATTCACATGTTTTTGTAGGTCTTTATCATTTTCTGCAATTAGCACGGTGTCATCTGTGTAACGAATGTTGCTTATCATTTTTCCTTCAACCTTTATCCCAGGGCATTCTTCTAGGTTTCTCATGATGGTTTCGCTATAAAGTGAAAGCAAATATGATGACAGAACACAATCCTGCCTAACTCTTCTTCTGATATTTTGGAAACAGTTTGTATCGTTATCTATTCTCATTGCTGCTGTTTGTTTCCAATATATATTTCTGATTATTCGCACATCTTTTCCATCAATATTGAGTCTTTCCAGCTGGTTGATCAATTCTTCGTGCCTAACCCAATCGAAAGCCTTAGTATAATCAACAAAGCATAAATATGAATCTTTACTCAACTCGATTGACCTCTCTATGATAGTTCTTAGGATGTGTATGGCATTAATAGTTCCTTTCCCTTCTACAAATCCACACTGTTCTTCTGCTATTTCTCTTTCGATTCTGTTCTTTGTCCTTTTCATGATTATTCTCAACAGGATTTTTGTTACATGACTCACCAAGCTGACTGTACGATGGCGTTGCATTCTATAGCCCCTGCTTTGTTTGGAAGTGCAGTGAAAACTGATTTTGACATGTCTTTGGGGATTTTTCCGGTGTCATAAATTTCATTTAGGAGGACTGTTATTTTTTCAATACTAACATACATACGTACGTACGTACATACATACATACATACATACATACATACATACATACATTACATGCATACATACTACATATATACATACAGACAGACCAGACAGACAGACAGACAGACAGACAGACGGACTGACAGACAGACAAAGAAACATCAAGGAAAGAAAGAAAAAAAAAAGAAAATGAAAAAGTGATTGTTTTAAGTCTATAGACTAAATGTACATAAGCTCACGGAAGATAAAGATGGCGTGTTTCAGTGATTTCCAGATCGGAATAAAAAGACAACCACAGACTGGAAAGACAGAAAGAAAGAAAGGTGATTGTTTTTAGATTAGATTTCTGTTCATTCATTGAAGATAAAGATGGTGTGTGTGTGTGTGTGTGTGTGTGTGTGTGTGTGTGTGTGTGTGTGTGTGTGTGTGTGTGTGTGTGTGTGTGTGTGTGTGTGTGTTCGCGCGCGCGCGTGATTGTGTATGTGTGTGCGTGTGTTTGTGTTTGTCTGTGTGTGTGTGTGTGTGTGTGTGTGTGTGTGTGTGTGTGTGTGTGTGTGTGTGTTGTGTGTGTTTATGTGTGTGTGTGTGTGCATGATTTCAGAAGGGATCAGCAGGATAGTGTCATACCAACTCAAGAGATGGAGATCATGCCTCTAGAGGATGAAGTGAAGGAAGAGGAGGAAGAGTTGTCTGATGTTGCTGTTAATATCACCACTAAGTGATCTGATTGATGGACAGCACGGATTGTAACTCTTTGACTGGGTTGGTTGATGGAGCCATATATTCAGTTTTACTTGAATGGGAAAAGCAGCAGGTGCCAAAAGTATGTAAATCCAACTTAATTGTTGGATTGTTTGATTAAGTGATTGAATGACTGATAGATGGATTCATGGATGAAGGGAGGGAGCAACTGATGCGTGGATTGACGGATGGATGGACGGATTGATTGATTGAATGAATGAGTGAGTGGATGAGTGGGTGAATGAGTGGCTGGTTGATCGATGATTGACTGGACAACCACCAATTATACATCTACAAATATTAACAATTTAAATGTTTGAACTTTGAAGATTTAATCTGTCGTCATCTTTGATACCACAAAAGTGTAACCACAGAGTCATATTCACTAAAACTAGAATTGAACACATTCCTGAATCATAATGTTCATTGACATTTTATTCTTTGGGGAGGTTTCCCTCCCTCTTCTTTCTGTACTAATTTTGTTTGTTTGATTTGAATATTAATCTGAATTTGTTTTTGCTCTGCTTTTTTGCTTGTTTCGTTCTTTTGTCTTGTTTTGTCTTTATTTATAAGTTTATGTGGAATATATACAATCTTTCCAGTTTGAAGATTTGCATACTTTTAGCCGTGTTGGTGGACTCTTGAGGACAGATGAAGTGATACGTAAAAAATTAAACGTACATATTCAAAACAAATTCAGTGCTCTGAAAGACGCTGGTTACAGTGAGGAACAATGGACAAAGTTGAAAAATTCGATAAATGAAGCTTGTGAAGAAATCCTTAGAGTAGATAGAAAAGCAAAAAAGAGCTGGATGACAAAAGAAATTGTTGGCTTGATGGAGGAACGGAGGAAGGCAAAGAGAAACGAGGAGATATACAGGAAGATAAACAAAGAAATCAGGAATAGGTGCAATGAAGCTAAGGAAGCTTGGCTGAAAACTAAATGCAAAGAAATGGAAGACTGACACAAAACGGATCCTCAGGGTATGTGGTTTCTAAGAAGAATGTTGAAAGTTCCCTGGATAGCAAAGAAAACAAACGAGACAGTCTTAATGGAGGCAGACACAAGAATATCATTGATAAGGAAGATTAGGAAAAGACAGGCAACATTTATAGGCCATTATTTGAGGAAAGGGGAATTGGAGCACCTGGTTACAACAGGAAATTTGGAGAGAAAGCGAGCATCAGGTAGACCCAGGGAAAAAGTATTTGACGGACTTGCAGAGTAGATGAAGACAGAGAGGGTGGAAGATGTGCTTGCGGCAACAAGGGATGGGAACAGATGGAAGGCCATGATTGCCAACGCCATGTGGCAGGGCACTTGATGATGATGAGTCGTGTTGGGTGTATGTGTGTATGTGTGTGTGTGTGTGTGTGTGTGTGTGTGTGTGTGTGTGTGTGTGTGTGTGTGTGTGTGTGTGCACATGTGTGTATGTTTAAATGTGTGGGTGGCCGCACGCTCGCGCGTGTGTGTGTGGTGTTTGCTCGCTCTTATATAATGCAATCATGCCAACTCAATTCTTTCTCTCATTTTTTCTGTCTCTGTGTGTCTTGTCTGTCTCATTTCATGAAAGTGTGGGATGACCGAAAGCACGAATTTATCAAAAGTTACTGTCAAACCTTAGGATAATACGATATGGTCAGGAAACTGATCAATACCATTCGTCAGCTCTAAAACGATACACCAGTGCACTATCTTTTCGAGGCAGCGCCTGGAGACTGACTGGTGTCCATAAAGGATGTCTTCTCTTGCCCACCCTGCTCAACATCTAATTGATACAGATCATTAGCTCTGAGATGCTTTTCTAGCTCAGCTGGGCCATAAATGTTTTGAATTGAAACGAATAATGATAGAGGACCCGCAGTTTGGAGTTTTTATATGAAGAATATTCGTCACAGTCAGACAATTCCATATGCCCTCCACCCAATGTACCTTGAGTCTTGGGGAAAAATCTATTTGCGCTAGTATGGTCTTGAAATTAAGGTGGACAGCAAGGGACAAATCTTTGAAACACTTAGCTGTCACCACAAGGATGATTGGAGGCATTAAGATGCAAAAAGGCCAGTTTTTATGTTGCAGTCTGTGATTGAACTCGAAGGATCAAATATTGAGTCATGGAACACTACACAGGCACTGTCAACATCGGCGAAGTTAACATGTAAAGATGTTCTTATGACCTACGCAGTCGTTCGAGACTCAGGAACTGGAAAGCTCCATTTCTCTTTCGACCAGCATTGTGACAGCGGTGCCCATCTCCCCTGCCTCGCTGTTTTGTCTTTCACATTCCACACAAGGTACAGGATCAACTGGGGTAGAGTGGGTCGCAGTGCTGAACCCAGATCACGAAACTGGACATCCATCCATAAGGTAACCATGCTCGGTTGTGTTTCGCGTCGGCTGTCGAGAGCGAGTGCTCTGAGCACTACATCATTATTTCATCCCAGATCAACAGGGGAGGGAAAGAGAACAATTTTTCTGTTGTCCTATTTTCTATACTACTTTAGTGGCCACAAAATCATGGAACATTTTCTCACAATGCTATAATAATGATGATGATGGGGTTAACAATCATGCCATGGTGTTCCATTTTGGACTGAGACAACATGACAAAGCTGTACTTTATACGCTTATTTTCATAATATATCCCAGAATCAACCAAGCCCAAGGGATGCAGACACATGCGGTGCTGATCAGGATATTTGAACAATATCCTCAATGAAAAGCATCCATAGAGTTGGATGAAGCTTGACTGTGTGGTCCCAGTTTTCCCGATGATGTCAAAGCACGCTCAAGTGTGGGTAAAAGCCGGGAGGGGGGAGGGAGGGGGGCTGCATGGAAAGTAAACAATTGCCACCTTGTGGTTCGCTGACAACATGCACTGATAGTGTGGAATCAACGACGAACTTGCAGGACTGACATTCCGCTCTCATCCAGCATCCTCGACGTTTAGAATGGAAATCAGCGGTCAAAAGAACAGCAGGGCCCAAGTACACCTTATGTTGTAATCATCTAGAAGCAGTCTAAATGTTGACATTATTTGGGTGTTTTCACGAAACCTTTGTATAACTGAAATGATTTTAGCATTTTGAATGCTTCTAATTGTTTGAAATATCTGGAGCCAGACTTCTGAAAAACAAATAACAACATGATCAACAACATAACAGCTCAAAGCTGTACAAGTTGACACTGTGAAACGAAGAGTCAATCAATCAACCAAACAAACAATCTACCAACCCAAAAACTAATCAGTCAATAATCAGTCAATCAATTAATCAATCGATCAAATAATTTGAAAGACGTTACTGGTGCTGTCCAGAATTAAATTGCGTCAGTATTCATTAGGCCAGAACAAGACAAAAAACAAATGACCACTGTGTCCGGTCCGAGTATACTTTTGATATAGACTGTTTGCACTACATAAATGAAATCTCGTGCCCACTCAGCAAGTTTCTCTCCCTTTCCATTTTGCGTTCCAAGGCCAGGAGGTAAATCTATGTCGTCTTCTTTTTCCTGTCCCACTTTGAAATCTCTCTCCATGATTGTAACATCCCGTGATTTACACTGAGCGTTGGCTCTCTAATTCTACATGGAAGTTGTCAGTTTCTTCCTCAGTACTTGCGGATGTTGGTGCATACACTTGGACGATATTTGTATCAAATGGTTTGCCCTCCAAGCTATACCAGTAAAACGCGGTCTGGTGTGTCCGACTTTGACTTGTCATTGTCCACTATAACGCCTACCCCTCTTTCTTGTGTGTCCCCACCAGAAAATATGATTTTATGCTTGCCCCATGTTAACATGCCTGCTCCCTTCCATCTCACCTTTCCTAATCCTAGAATATTGATGTTCAGTCTTTTCATTTTTATCTTGATATTTTCTGGTTTTCTCTTCTGAAGCATTGTTCTAACATTCCATTGTGCAGTTCTTATGTGAGGTGTTTCAGAAAAGTAACAGGACTGGTCTCGCAAAAAATGTATTTCAAATCCAAACTACAAACAAGTAATTCACCTTGAGTCTCATGCACTTTCCTATACTTCTCCGCCATTCCTCCATGGACTCTTGGAAGGATTCTTCCGGGATTGTCCTCACCTCTGTCGTCACGGCTCTCTTGATGGCTTCCACGTCTCGAAAACGGGTCCCTTTGGCGACCCCTTTAAGCTTGGGGAAAAGGAAAAAATCACATAGAGCCAGGTCGGGTGAGTAGGGAGGTTGCTCCAGCACGGCCATGTTCTTCTCGGCCAGGAACTGCCGGATGCTCCGGGCGTTGTGAGCAGGCGCATTGTCGTGGTGAACCAGCCACGAGTTATCCTGCCACAACTTTCTCCTGTTCTCGCACACTGAGCGAAGCAAACGCCGCAGGATCTTTTTGTGGACATGCTGGTTGATCTTCTGGTCCTGTGGCAACAACTCGCTGTGGACGATGCCTCTCACATCGAAGAACGCCATCAACATGAGTTTGACTGTGGACTTCGACTGTCTTGCTTTCTTCGGCCTCGGCGACGCCGGACTCTTCCACTGAAGGCTCTGGCGCTTGGTCTCCAGGTTGTACTCAAAAATCCGTTACTCATCACCGGTAATCACTCTCCCCAGCAAGTCTGGTTTGGTTTCAAGACGATCGAGGAGGTCCTGACACACCTGCATGCGCCGCTCCTTCTGGTCATTGTTCAGCAGCTTCGGTTCCATCTTCGCGCAGACTTTACGCATGCTTGACGACGTGAAATAGAGTAGATGTTAACAAAAGCACGTGAAAAAAAATTACAATGGCTGCAGAGAGTTGAGATTTCCCGGAAATTACGTCACACGGTGATGCGACCCGCTAGCTAATCACTCCCCCACCCATAGCTCATACAGCACATTTAGACCTGTTACATTTCTGACACACCTCGTATATTTTAATCTCATAGCAGTGGCTTGATTACGATTTAGTGTCACCTGCTTCAGCTGGGCTCCAGTGGAGCTCCATGGACGTCGTTCAGTTTTGTTCTATTGATGTGTTGGGCCATGATGTTCTTGGGAAAATACGATGATTCCTTCTATTGGTTTTTGTTCGGACCCTGTGCTAGCCTTAGTTGTTCCCACGACTACCCACAAGGCAATAGGGGCTGATTTTCTGTCAAGGTTTACTCCCTTGGCCTTGTTCTCTCCCGTGACATCCACAAGTCAGTGGTGCTATTTGCCCTTAACTTGGAGTCTGGTTCGTGGGCACCAGGGTATTTCCACACGCTGACAGTCCTGTGCGTCGAACGTCTAGGGGCCAGCCCTCCTCCGACTTTCTCGACAATTCAGCCGAGGTCTGTGAGGTGTTCAGTTACTGTGTGTCGCCACGGGGAGGCACTACGCAGGTTTTGCTGCTAGAGAGGCTATGGAGGCTATGTGTTCACGCACGCACACACACACACACACACACACACACACACACACACACACGCATATATATATATATATATATATATATATATATATATACATATATGTATATACATACATATATATATGTATATGTAGATATAATGTATACTATATATATGTGTGTATATATATATATATATATATATATATATATATACGCGCACGCGCGTGTGTGTGTGTATGTGTGTGTATATGTGAGTGTGTGTAACCTTGGGGAATTGCCCACTTATGTTCGATCCGGTTTTACTCGAAATGCTGCTGATTTCGGCTCTTGTAACACGCATGCTTTCTTTGACTGCTATGATGGTTTCTGACGGCTCTGTTGCCTTGTTTCCATAGGAACCGTGATTATGTCAGTGTAAAGCAGAGCTTGCATTGTTTCTAAATAGTACCATCGAGCAGTTCGATATATGCTCCATCTCATCAAACTTACCAGTGATGACTAAGAAAAACTTCAACTCCCTCATCCTATCCCTGACCCTTTCACTTCCTCACCATATCCACAAATCGCTTGCCAGCAGGAAGCTGAGGGATAGGATGACGGAGTCAAAGAATTAAAGTTTTGCTTTGCAGTCAGTGCTGCTAATGCACGAAGCTGGTGGACATGGTGAGGGAGTCAAAGGGTTAAGATTTTGCTTTGCTATCATAACTGAGATCTACGAATAATCAGAAATGTGTACTGGGAACAAACAGCTGCAATGAGAATAGAAAACAATATAAGCTCTTTCCAAAATATCAAAAGAGGAGTCAGACAGGGTTGTGTTTTGTCACCAGATCTGTTTTCACTTTACAGCGAAAACATCATGAGAAACCTAGAAGAAGACCCTGGATTAAAGGTTGGAGGGAAAATGATAAACAACATTCGATACGCAGATGACACCGTGCTAATTGCAGAAAGTGAAAGAGACCTACAAAACCTTGTGAATATACTAGAAATAGAAAACAAAGGAAAGGGGCTGGAACTAAACAACAGGAAGACTGAAGTCATGGTGATCAGTAAAAAACATGAAATTCCCTCATGCAAACTAACAGCAAATGGCACAACCTTGACACAGGTTAATAAATTCAAATACCTGGGAACGATCATTTCATCAGACGGCAGATGCACATCGGAAGTAGCCGGCAGAATCGGCCAAGCCAAAACAGCACTAAGAAGATGGCAAGCATTCTTACCAACAAATGCCTGTCAATTAACATCAGGAAGAGAGTTCTTGAATGTTATAGAACCAATACTGTTGTACGGATGCGAGGCGTGGACAGTCAACAAACAAAGCCAGAACAAGATTGAGGCAGCCGAGATGTGGTTTCTCAGAAGGATGTTGAGAGTTCTATGGACAGCAAAGAAAACAAACGAGACAGTCTTGATGGAAGCAGACACAAGTAGATCACTCATAAGGAAGATTAAGAAAAGACAGGTAACATTTATAGGCCATTTTATGAGGAAGGAGGATTTGGAGCACCTGGTCACAACGGGAAAGCTGGAGGGAAAGAGAGCACCGGTAGACCCAGGGAGAAAATGCTGTACGGACTTGCAGAGTGGCTGGGGACGAGGAGGGTGGGGGAGATGCTAGGGGCAACGAGAGATAGAGACAGATGAAAGTCCATGATCGCCAACGCCATGCGGCAGGGCACCTGATGATGATGATGATGATATCATGACTGATAATACTGGAAGCTGGTGGACAGGATGAGTAAGTCAAAGGTAAAAGTTTTACTTTGCTGTCATGACAGATAGTGCAGGAAGCTGGTGGACAGGATGAGGGAGTCAAAGGATTAATAATGTTCAAAGATAAAAACAAAACTGTTCCTAGGAGTTGCAACGACAAAATTCGAATACATCAGGATTGTCTTTACTTTCTTTGTTTTCTCCTTTCGTGGTTCTCTCATCTCTGTTTCATTTTTTCCGAATTGTATTGTACCATTTACTGATTAATTAACTTGTCAATACATCTATTCATTTTCGTTTCATTTTTGCTCAGAATAGATTACAGTTCACATTTTTTAAACTTACAATAAATGTGAACAGTACGGTTTATGTATTCTGTTGAGCATGTAGGTATTTGTGTGTGTGTGTGTGTGTGGTGTGTGTGTGTGTGTGTGTGTGTGTGTGTGTGTGTGTGTGTGTGTGTGTGTGTGTGTGTGTGTGTGTATGTGTGTGTGTGTGTGTGTGTATGTGTGTGTGTCTGTGCGTACGCGTGCGACTGTTTGTGTATACGCGCGTGTGTTTTCGAGTATTTTGTGTGTGTATGTGTGCATGTATGTTTTATTTAATTCAGGACATCTCATAGAGTACCTCTCTCTCTCTCTCTCTCTCTCTCTCTCTCTCTCTCACACACACACACACTCTCCCTCTCTTTTTCTCTCTCGTTTTTCCTATAACACACATCACGGTAACCCTAAACATGATTTTTTGTTAATAGATATTAGCAAAACTTATACAAAGCAACAACATCTAAGTATACATATATACATAGTATATCGTATACACAATTATGTTCCAACTTATACACCCTTTAAATCTCAGAACTGAAACAGCTTCATACATGTATGTACTATTTGTATGTCCCTATATTTCAGAGAGTATACGTTACAGGCAATCTACGATTTCAGTGATCTCTCGTATTGCCTGAAGCTTGCAGGCATTTCGCAAAACGGATATAAATGCAAACCGATCAATGGAATGCTGTCTTTTTCTTTCATTCTTTAATTAGCCAGTGCACGCAATACCTAAAACATACAGTCTGTCGTTTTATTATAGAATGACCTACTCTCTCTCTCTCTCTTTCTCTCTCTCTCTCTCTCTCTCTCTCTCTCTCTCTCTCTCTCTTTCTCTCTCTCTCTATCCCTCCCTCCTTCCCTCCCTCCCCCCTCTCTCTCTCAAAATTATGAGTTTAAGTTTCATTAATAAAGAATAAAGTAACCGTATTAAAAGAAATAGACACTACTCCTATTAAACTTCTCTTTTCACATTCGGATGTTCCAACAAACACACAAATATGCACTCATACCTACCTACCTACCAACCAACCTACCTACCTACCTACCTACCTACCTATCCTACCTATCTACCTACATATATTCCTACCTACCTACATATCTATCTACATACACATCTACCTACCCATCAATCTATTTACCTACCAACCCCACCCACCCACCCACCCACCTTCCTACCTACCTACCTATCTAACTATTACCTACTTATCTACATATCTACCTATCTACATAGATACAGCCATAGATACGTACACAGATACATATATGAATACATACTTACAGACATACATATATACATACATACATACATACATACGTACATACATACATTTATACATACATACATACATACATACATACATACATACATACATGCATGCATGCATGCATGCATGAATGCATACATACATACTATATACATATATATACCACATACATACGTCTATTCATCCATCCATACAGACATGCATACCTACCTACCTACCTACCTACGTATCTACATACCTACCTATCTACATAGATACAACCATAGATATGTACATAGATACATATATATACATACATACATACATACATACATACATACATACATGCATACATACATACATACATACATACATACATACATACATACATACATGCATGCATGAATGCATATATACATACTACATACATATATATACCACATACATACGTCTATTCATCCATCCATACACACAACGGGGAATATGGAGGGAAAGAGAGCACCAGGTAGACCCAGGGAGAGAATGCTGGACGGACTTGCAGAGTGGCTGGGAATGAGGAGGGTAAGGGAGATGCTAGGGGCAACGAGAGATAGAGATGGTTGGAAATCCATGGTCGCCAACGCCATACGGCAGGGCACCTGATGATGATGATGATACAGACATGCATACAGGACATGGGTGGATGGGTGGATGGATGGATGGATGGATGGATGGATGGATGGATGGATGGGTGGATGGGTGGGTGGATGGATGGCTGGCTGTCTGTCTTCATTTCTATTTCACTGACAACATGAGTGTTGATCTTCATGTAAACAACACCTGTCGCACTGCTTACATCAATCTCCGCCAAATCAGTTCCTTGGGTCATCTTCTTTCTGTTGATGCTACAAAAACTCTGGTTTCTGCTTTCATTCTCTCAAGACTGGATTATTGCAATTCACTTCTTTCTGGATGTTCAAAAGATCAAATAGATAAACTACAGAAAGTGCAAAATTCTGCAGCTCGGCTTGTTTTTAAATCCCGTAAGCGAGATCATGTCTCTCCTCTGCTAAAACGCCTCCACTGGCTTCCTGTACAAGCTCGTATCAAATTCAAACTTGCGATTCTCTGTCATTCATTTTTCTCTGGAACGTCCCCTTGTTACATTTCTGATCTCCTATCCGTCTACTCACCTTCCAGAAATCTTCGCTCCTCTTCTGACTTAAGACTACTGTGCATTCCCAGAGTAAGAACTAAAACCTTCGGTCACTGCACCTTTTCATATTCAGCACCAACTTTTTGGAATTCTCTGCCCCGTGAAATTCGCTACATTGAATCTATTACTTCTTTCAAGACTGCCCTCAAAACTTTCCAATTTAAATCCTATTTTCCCGACTAGGTAGTAACTGTGTGGACACTCTTTGTTCTCGTGCGCACGCGCGCGCGCGGTGTGTGTGTGTGTGTGTGGGTCCGTGTGTGTGTGTGTGTGTGTGCGTGTCTGTGTGTGTGTGTGTGTGTGTGTGTGTGTGTGTGTGTGTGTGTGCCTGCGTGTCTGTGTGTGTGTGATGTTATTAGTGTGCAGCGTCACGAGCTCCGGCCCCGTACTGGAGGTTTGCGCTTATAAATGTTCATTATTATTATTATTATTATTATTTCTCCCTCTTAATATTACAGTTTAGCATTACATTGATATTTTCATGTGTCATAATTTTTTGTATTAACATAAACTATATATGGGTGTTATAATGTACTTGTTACAGACAAGCGAAAAAAACATAATCAGCTCATGCCACTACTGTTGAAAATAATCATTTTTGCATCATCATCATCATCATCATCATCATCATCATCATCATCATCATCATCATCTCTCCCATTCTCCCCCTCTCTCTGTCTCTCTATCTGTCTCTCTCCCCAAACCAGATCACTTGGCATGCATGGCTCGTTTTCTCTCCTCGTTCATCTTGAGACCCTGTCACGGTCTAGACATTCCGACCACTACGCCTTGTCGCTTGTCTGTGTGTTGTTGTCATCTGTTTGTGTAACACAGCTCCCCCCCCCCCCCCCTCTATCTCTCGCGTTTTCTTGAAACACCTGAAACACATCATAATGGTAACCCTAAACACTAATAATCATGATGAGAATAGGCTCAATGTTGATAGCAAAGACCTAAGAATAATAGGAAATATGTATTGGGAACAAAGCAGCAGCAATGAGAATAGATAACGATATAAGCTCATTCCAAAATATCAAAAGAGGGGTTAGGCAGGGATGTGTTCTGTCACCATATTTGTTTTCACTTTACAGTGAAACCATCATGAGAAACCCAGAAGAATGCCCTGGGATAAAGGTTGGAGGAAAAATTATAAAGAATCTTCGTTACGTAGATGACATCGCTCTGATCACAGAAAATGAAACAGACCTACAAAATGTAGTGAATGTAACAGAAATAGAAAACAAAAACTAAAGGGCTGGAGCCAAATAATAAGGAGACTGAAGTCATGGTAATCAATAAAACAAACAAACAAACAAACAAAAAATCCCCTCATGCAAAATAACAGCAAATGCACAACATTGAGACAGGTTGATAAGTTTAAATATCTTGGAACGGTCATCTCACCAGACGGCAGATGCACATCGGAAATAGCCAGCAGGATCGGCCAAGCTAAAACAGCATTCAAGAAAATGAAAAGCGTTCTTAGCAGCAAATGCTTATCAATTAGGAAGAGAGATGTTTTTTTTAGTGTTATACAGAATCGATAATGTTGTACGGAAGTGAGGCGTGGACGGTCAACACGCAAAATCAGAACAAGATTGAGGCAACTGAAATGGGGTTTCTAAGAAAAATGTTGAGAGTTCCATGAACAGCAAAGAAAACAAATGAGATAGTCATGAAAGAAGCAGACACAAGAAGAGCATTAATGAAGAAGATTACGAAGAGATAAGCAGCATTTATATGACATTTTATGAGGCAAGAGAAATTCGAGTACCTGGTTACAACAGAAAAGCTGGAGAGAAAGAGAGCAAAAGTAGACTAAGGGAGAAAATATTGGACAGACTTGCAGAGTAGCTGAAGACAGAGAGGGTGGAAGACGTACTTCAGTGGCAAGGGATAGATTCGTATGGACGGCCAACGCAATTGACAACAGGTCACATAATGATGATGACGAAATTTCATCTAGGAGGACTTTACGTTTTCAGTACCAAATTCATTTAGACCCTCAATGTTTTGATAATACTGTCTGGTCCTGGACCTTTTCCAGGTATAATTTTTTCAACATTGCTCTAACTTCATCTTTCAATACTGGCGGTCCTTCAACATTCTTTGTTATGATGTATTTCTTCTGTCTGTCATCGAGGAAAAGGTCTACAATGTACTGTCTCCATCTGTCTAATGGTTTTTCTTTTCCTATAATATTCGTTGTCATATTGGCAGATGTGATGCGTCTAGTGTGTCGGCTTCGGCCTGCACCGCTGGCTAGCACTGCTGTGCGAAAAGAAGAGCAAGGCGTAAGTCTCTTCCTGTCAGTACATAGCCTCTCCATCAGCAAGCCCTACGTTGTGCCTTCTCGTGGCGACAGGCGGTAACTGAGCACCTCACGGACTCAGGCTGAATCTCGTAGGACTCGGAGGAGGTCTGGCCCCCAGACGTGAGGCATGCAGACCCACCGGCGTGTGGACACGCCCTGGTGCCCACGAACCAGATCCCCAAGCTATGGGTAAATAGCTCCACTGCCTTGTGGACATCTCGGGAGAGAGTAAGGCTAAGGGAGTTAACCCTAAAAAAAACCGATGGAAGGCAAGGGGAAACCACCATCGTAGTTTTTCCCCAGGAAAACCATGGACAGGAGAAAGAGAAAGAAGAAAGTTAACGACGTCAATAGGTGCTCCTGCGGAGCACCTTCGTCCAGTTGGGACTGTCATGCAGCGCAGGTGACACCAGACCGTCAGCCAGCTACTGCGACCAAAATTAAATTCAACACCAAAATAGCAACATGGAACATCAGAACAATGCTGCAGAAAGGTAAATTAAACAACATCAAAATGGAGATGGAGGACTGGGGGAAATGAGATGGAAGGGGGCAGGCATGATAACATCAGGGGAATATACAGTGATATACTCAGGTGGTAAATCACATGAAAGAGGAGTAGGCATCATAATGGACAAAGACAAATCAAAAGCAGTTAAGGGATACTGGGCAGTGTCCGACAGAGTTTTACTGGTCAAATTCGGAGGCAAACCTTTTGATATCAACATCATACAGGTGTATGCACCAACATCCGCAAGTACTCAGGAAGACATCGACAACTTCCACCAAGTTTTAGAGATGGACAAGGTCCAATGTAAATCACAAGAAGTTACAGTCATAATGGGAGATTTTAATGCTAAAGTGGGACAGGATAGGGTGGAGGATATAGTTGGACCTCATGGCCTTGGTACACAAAATGAAAGAGGGGGGAACTTGTAGAATGGGCACAGATGAATGAGTTCATAGTAGGAAACACCTGGTTTGAGCAGCCTAACAGAAGAAAATGGACTTGGATGAGTCCAGGAGACAATACCAAAAATCAAATTGACTACATCCTGATCAACAAAAGATTTAGAAATTCTTTACTGTCAGCAAAAACACTACCAGGCGCAGACTGCAACAGTGACCACAATCCTGTAGTGGGAAGGTTTAGGCTGAAATTGAAGAAAAGGAAACAGACCAAAAGCAACATAAAACTAAACCTTGGACTCTTAAAGTCAGATGAAATGATACGTCAAAAATTGTATGTACATGTTCAAAACAAATTCAGTGCTCTGGAAGACGTTGGTGACAGTGAGGAACAATGGACAAAGTTGAGAAGTTCTATAAATGAAGCTTGTGAAGAAATCCCTAAGGCAAATAGAAAAGCATAAAAGAGCTGGATGGCTAATGAAATTTTGGGCCTGATGGAGGAAAGGACAAAGAGAAACGAGGAGATATACAGGAAGATAAACAAAGAAATCAGGTATAGGTGCAATGAAGCTAAGGAAGCTTGGCTGAACACAAAATGCAAAGAGATAGAAGAACGACACAAAATGGATCCTCAGGGTATGTACAGACGAATTGAAGAAATCGTCCACAGGAAAAATACATGCACATCAACTGGTTGCTTAAAATCGGAAGATGGCACGCTTATCATGGAAAAAGACAAACTATTAGACAGATGGGGAGAGTACATTAAAGACCTTTTTGAGGATGACAGAAACAAAGAACACATTATAAAAAAGAACTTTGAAGGACCACCCATAATGAAAGATGAAGTTAGAGCAGCACTGAAAAAGATGTAACCAGGAAAAGCCCCAGGACCAGACAACATTACTACAGAGATGATTGAAGCCCTGGAGGAATTTGGCATAGAAAAAAATAACAGTCCTCCTAAATGAAATTTATGACACTGGAAAAATCCACAAAGATATGTCAAAATCAATTTTCATTGCACTTCCAAAGAAGACAGGGGCTATAGAATGCGAACTCCATCGCACAATCAGTTTGATGAGTCATGTAACAAAACTCCTGTTAAGAATAATCATGATGAGGACAAGGAATAGAATCAAAAGAGAAATAGCAGAAGAACAGTGTGGATTTGTGGAGGGGAAAGGAACTATTAATGCCATATACATCCTAAGAACTATCATAGAGAGGTCAATTGAGATGAATAAGGATTTGTATTTATGCTTTGTTGACTATACCAAGGCTTTCGATCGGGTACGACATGATGAATTGATCAACCAACTGGAGAGACTCAATGTCGATGGAAAAGATCTACGAATAATCAGGAATATGTACTGGGAACAAACAGCTGCAATGAGAATAGAAAACAATATAAGCTCTTTTCAAAACATCAAAAGAGGAGTCAGACAGGGTTGTGTTTTGTCACCAGATCTGTTTTCACTATATAGCGAAAACATCAAGAGAAACCTAGAAGAAGACCCTGGATTAAAGGTTGGAGGGAAAATGATAAACAACATTCGGTACGCAGATGACACCGTGCTAATTGCAGAAAATGAAAGGGACCTACAAAACCTTGAATATACTAGAAACAGAAAGCACAGGTAAGGGGTTGGAACTAAATAGCAGGAAGACTGAAGTCATGATGATCAGTAAAAAACATGAAATCCCCTCCTGCAAAATAACAGCAAATGGCACAACCTTGAAACAGGTTAATAAGCTCAAATACCTGGGAACAGTCATTTCATCAGACGGCAGATGCACATCGGAAATAGCTGGCAGAATCGGCCAAGCCAAAACAGCATTCAAGAAGATGAAAAGCATTCTTACCAACAAATGCCTATCAATTAACATCAGAAAGAGAGTCCTTGAATGTTATATAGAACCAATACTGTTGTACGGATGCGAGGCGTGGACAGTCAGCAAGCAAAGCCAGAGCAGGATCGAGGCAGCCGAGATGTGGTTTCTCAGAAGAATGTTGAGAGTTCCATGGACAGCAAAGAAAACAAACGAGACAGTCTTGATGGAGGCAGACACAAGTAGATCAGTCATAAGGAAGATTAGGAAAAGACAAGCAACATTTATAGGCCATTTTATGAGGAAGGGGGATTTGGAGCACCTGGTCACAACAGGAAAGCTGGCGGGAAAGAGAGTACCAGGTAGACCCAGGGAGAGAATGCTGGACGGACTTGCAGAGTGGCTGGGGATGAGGAGGGTGGGGGAGATGCTAGGGGCAACGAGAGATAGAGATGGTTGGAAGTCCATGGTCGCCAACGCCATGCGGCAGGGCACCTGATGATGATGATGATGATAATATTCGTACCAGCTATAGATTTTAAGAGATAGAGACAGATGGAAGTCCATAATCGTCAACACCATGCGGCAAGGCACCTAATGATGATGATGATGATGATAGGTTTTAAGGAACCAGTTCATGTGTGCGTCTTTTTCCTGTGAGGAATGTCTTCATACATACATACATACATACACAGATACATACACAGATACAATCCACACATACATACATACATACATACAAACATACATACAAACATACATACATGTACATACATTCATACATACATACATACATACATGCACGACATATACACACATACATACACACATACATACATACATATATCCATACATCCATACATCCATCCATCCATCCATCCATCCATCCATCCATACATACATACATACATACATACATACATACATACATACATACATACATACATACATACATACATACATACATACATACATACATGATTCGGTATTGAAAAGTGTCAACTCAAGACGACTGGGACGATCTTATGGTTTCGAAGGAGACTCGTGTCCTGCGAATAACATTCATGATATCAAAAGTTCTTTAGACAAGACACTATCCAAACTTAACAACCCTGAAGACTGTATTGTTTTCCATTGTGGTCTCTACGACTTAAATAAGAAAGATCTTGCAGCAACAACTCAACATCTCGCTTCCTGCATCAAACATGTAACACAAACTTTCCCAAACTCAAAGATAGTTATAAGCAAGGTCGCCCCTGTACGACATGCACGTATGGAAGTTCAGCGGAATTTGTTCAACGCCTTCTTATCTGCTGAGCTTGTTGACATAAAAAAATGTATCTTTCGTCTCCCATGAAAACCTTCGTACTAACCAGCAGTTTCTACACGACAATATTCACCCCACTACCAGAGGAAGCAGCGTTATGGCGGGGAACCTCGGAAGACACATTCGAGATCTTTTTGGGAGACCCCTAGGAGGACAACAGGATCACGATCTTCACGGCTACACGCCTCTAAATTCCCCCGAGGATGGTTCCTACATTTTGAAAACTGCAAACCGTGGTGGCTGCCATATGAAATGTAATAGATCTACAGTTATCAACGTTTCGTGTCACAGGACTTTTTCCTTGTCATCTCTGACAATTTTCTTGTTGAAAGTATATAAACGCTAGGATTTAGTCAGACTATCGGGACTCAGTCGGACTATATTCTCTGTTCATTTGAAGGCGTGTATACCATTGTTTTATTTATTTGTTATTTGTTTCTGTTCTGAATCTAACTCTTATCTCTATTAGAAGGACTTCTTCCCATTTTTTTTCCAACAGTAGTCTAAGTAATTAATGTTTTCTTTCTGGCCTTTTTTCTCGTACACAGAAAACCAAAGTCTTCGTGATTATCAAACAAATAACCAGTAATTTAAAATAAGAGATTAGCGAACGATGAAAATGCGCCAACAATCACAAATAAAATTTTTGCAGTGGAATTCTAGATCTATTTCCACCAATTCCGCATACCTGGAACATTTTCTGGCATCGAATCAGTGTGAAATATTGATTTTGCAGTCGCTTAATGTTATTCCAACCAAACTTCCCAATTTCCAAAATTATTATTATCCACCAATATATGACTTTGGGAATTCCGGGAAGAAGGTAGCCACTGCGATATATATACTTAAAGAGTTGCAGTATCACATATTTACTTCCCCAGTATTAACATCAGATGAAGATTTACACGCTTGTGCCGCCACAGTACACTTCAGTAATTCAATAATCCTGAACGTTATGTCAGTCTACCTGCCACAACACAGAATGGCTGCGTACGATTCCGGGATCTGCAGCACGGTAAATGGCTAATTGGTGGAGACTTTAATTCCCACTCCCCGTTTTGGGAAAAAGACTGTTGTACTGTTACAAGCAATCGGTTGGTAGAAAATATAGTTGACAGTGCGCTTTACCTTTTGAATGATGGGAGTGTCACTAGAATCCTGATGTTTCCAAACACCGGGCAACAGCCATCGATCTGTCACTAATATCACCAGAATTAGTACCATGCTGTATCTGGGACACCCACATAGATGCTTTGGGAAGTGATCACTCACCTATCATCATAACAATAACTAATGAAAATATCAGGATAAAAGACAGCACTCCTGATATTATACCAAAATATAATTACACGCGCGCTGATTGGTCCTTGTTTCAGACTGCTCTTGCTAAACACGAATACAAACATTATGAAAGTGACAATGTAGACGTTATGTTTACTAAATTCCAGGAGACAGTTCTAGCTGCTGCAGACCTCTCAATCCCGAAACTCAAAACCTTTAAGTCCAATAACCGTTTGGATAATGTTTGGTGGACAGAGGCATGTGAGAAAGCAGTTTAGTATAAGAAAGAGAAATACAAAATCTACGTCAAAAGCAGAACACCCGAAGATCATATGGAGATAAAAAAAAAACAGCTAACACCCCGAGTAATAGAATCATCGCTGAGTCAAAGAAAAATTATTGGGCATCCTACTGCAAAAAAGAAATTTCAGATTTCGGGGATTTTCATAAAGTCTGGATAAAAATGAATCAAATGAAAAATGAAGCCAACTTACCAAGGTGTCCAATAATGATTGACACATGTCACAAATCTCCTTCCGACATGGACAAAGCTGAAACGTTTGTGGAACTTTTTGCCGAAAATAGTAAAGTAGACGGTTTGTCTCCTACCTACAAACACTACAGAAAAATAGCAGGTAAAAATCATATCTTTACTGACCCAATACCTCAGAATGATCGCTGGTTTAGTGCTCCAATCACCTTAGAAGAGCTAAAAAACACTATCTTATCTCTGCACAACAAAAGAAGTTCAGTAGGTGTCGATGCAGTTTCAAATGAAATGATTAAACATCTTCCGGAAAACTGCATTATTTTCTTACACAAAATTTTTCAAAAATGCTGGGTTAGTGGAACTGTACCACAATTATGGCAAAGGTCTATTGTTATACCAGTATTAAAAGCAGGTAAGCCTAAAAACAATAAAAACAGTTACAGACCTATTGCATTGACGTCCCATACGAGCAAATTAATGAAAAGATTGGTCTTAAACAGACTTGAACATTACTGTGATAAAAATAATACTATTACAGTAAATCAAGCAGGTTTTAGAAAAGGGAGATCCACAGTTGAGCACCTGGTTAAACTTACAACTCAGATAAAGCAACAGTTTGCCCGCAGAAAAAGTGTTCTAGCTACTTTTTTTGATGTGAAAAAAGCTTACGATCAAGTTTGGCATACGCGTTTATTGTACAAGCTGAAATCTATTGGTTTATCTGGCAATATGTATGATTACATTAAGTCTTTTTTAGCCTATAGAACAATTCAGGCATGAGTGGGAACTAGTTATTCTACTTCATGACATCTTGACATGGGAATTCCACAAGGTTCAGTGATTGCACCTCTTTTATTTAATATCCTTATACAGGATCTTCCTAAAGCACTCTCAAATCATGTTGTTTTGGTACAGTACGCTGATGATATATGTATTTGGATGAATATTACTTTAAAAAAGACAACTCTACAAAGAGCGCAGAATTACATGAGGAAGTTGTATCAATCTGATCTTGATAATCTTGGAAACATTATGTTAGAAAATGGTCTGTCGTTGTCAGCGGAAAAAAACTAACATGATGCTATTTAATCCTGGTGGTACTTTAAGTAACTTGCCTTCTTTCAGATTGCTTGGTGAAGTGTTACATTACAAACAGGTTGTAACATTTCTGGGAGTCTTTATAACATCGAAATTAAACTGGAATGTCCATTTTGATTATATTTCAACAAAAGCAAGAAAAGCCTTAAATTTTCTAAAGATAATAAGCAGATTACCTTGGGGAATGGATACAAACATACTAATTCATCTATCAACAGCACTTGTACGATCTAAATTATCCTATGCACAAGAAGTGTTCTTCAGTGCACCAAAATATTTATTAAAGAAGATACAAAGCTTAGACTGCAAAAGTATTAAAATTGCTCTAGGTGTCCCTGCTCACGCTTCTAATCTGGAAACGTACAAAGTTGCTGGAATTCTGCCTCTGAACAACTATCGTGAGCTAGGGACAGCAAAATTTGTCGTTAGAACTACTTCACAAACGGACAATTTTGTGAGTAAGGAAATTAAAATCAGGTCTGATGCTGACTTTCCTAAGCGAGCAAACAGCATTTTATCACAAATGACTGTTGCAACTTACATATCTGACTTGGTCAAACACTCTCACCTAAATATGGATGAAATAGCTGAGACACCATCAACAACACCTATCCCTACATGGGAAATGCAAAAAGCCTCTTTTGATATTGATTATACAGACGCTATGAAACATGAAAACGTCAACATTTCGATATCCACAGCAAGACAACACGTCGATGAAAAATACCGTACCCACCTTCATATTTTTACCGATGGATCAGTTTTAGAAAATAAATGTGCTGGAGCAGCATTTTATGTTCCAAAACTTGAAATAAAAAAAGTCATTTTTCATTGGGGTAAACATATCTATATTCACAGCGGAATTAGTCGCTATTATACAAGCATTGCATTATCTAGTAAATCTTAAACCTGTGCCTTTCAAAGTAGTTCTCTTTGTTGACGCAAAATCTGTATTATATGTCTTACGGTCTTTTGATGCCGACACAAGACCTGATTTAATTACTGAGGCAAATCATCTTGTAAATCGTTTAAGGATAAAAGGTACAGATATCAGTTTATGCTGGGTGCCTTCTCACGTTGGTCTTCACGGCAACGAAGTAGTTGACAGAGCAGCTAAGCAAGGTGCAGAGAATTCTGTTAATTCTATAGAATCACATGTTCATACTTCCGTAAAAGAAGCTTGCAACATACTCGAATCAACCTCATGGATTCGATTTCATGAACATTTCAATGAACAGTTTGTGTCACAACAAATGATAAAACTTTCCGTTCAAAATTATTATTAAAAAAAATGCAGTATTCTTCCATGTATCATTTGCGATCGATTGCTTCTGTTCGTTTTTTGTATTCAGCTAAACGCATTGAAAACAAAATATTGTAAAAATGTCAAGTGCATTTGCGGCAAACAGTTCACATTGTTTCACTGTTCATTTTATTGCAAAATGCTACGTTCTTTTCTACCGAAAATGTTTACACAAGAAAACTATTCTGAAACTCATTTCAAAAAAGTAACATCAGATCAATCTTTGCTAGTTAAAATTTCAGAATCATTAGTTCACAGTCTTGTTAATGCATTACTTTAACTTTATGCAGTTTGTGTTTTAGTGTTAAAATTTCCCTTCACATTGTTGAAGTTAATTGTTACTAATGTTAGAGTTAAGACTTCCTTCCATTTTACTATTCTACCACCTATTTGTGACTTTTTCCTCTGTCTCCCCTCTGCCCCAATCCAACCCGTCCAACTATCGTTCTCCATTTTATTTTATTTATACTTTTTTCTTCCCCTCCCCCCCCCCCCCTCCCCGTCTAATATCACTTACAGTGAAAAGACGTTAAATCAAAAAACGAACGATACATACAAACATACATACATACATACATACATAACATACATACACATACATACATATACAAACATACATACACACATACAGAATACACACATACATAGATACATACATGTACATACATACATACATACATACATACATACATACATGTACATAAATACATGCATACATACATAAACACACGCACACATACATAAATGCATGCACTAAAAAGTAAGGACAGCTCTCCTCTTCTCAAGGCAGCCTCTGTCTCTTTCTCCCTCTGTGTATATTTCTCCCCATATTACGGATATTACAGTTTAGCATTACATTTATATCTCCATGTGTCATAGATTATTTGTATTAATATAAAGAACAAAGGCAAGAAATCAGCTTACGTCACTACTTTTGAAAATAATCATTTTTCTCCTTTTCCTCATTATTATTATTATTATTGTTGTTGTATCATTACTATCATCACCATCATCATCATAATCATAATCATTACTATCGTCTCTCTCATTCTCCCCCTGTCTGTCTCTCCTTGTCTCTGCCCGTCTCTCTTTCTCTCTCCCATGACCAGATCACTTGGCATGCACGGCTCGTTTTCTCTCCTCGTTCATCTTGAGACCCTGTCACGCTCTGGACGTTCCGACAACTACGCCTTGTGGCTTGTCTGTGTGTAGTTGTCATCTTGTTTGTGTAACAAAGCTCTCTCTCTCTCTCTCTCTCTCTCTCTCCTCTCTCTCTCTCTCTCTCTCTCTCTTCTCTCTCTCTCTCTCTCTCAGTGCTCTGGGGGGTTGTCGTCCGCGTGTTGGTGTGGTGAGTATTTGAATGTCAAGAAGCGCTTGAACGCTTGTAGTTCACATTATAATTCATTTATTATATTTCTTACCTATAATGAACACAGAGACACGGCTGATACCGACAACGTTCATGAGCGTTCTCTTGTATGCATGTGTATGTCCGTGCGTGCGTGCGTGCGTGCGTGCGTGCGTGTGTGTGTGTGTGTGTGTGTGTGTGTGTGTGTGCGTGCGTGCAAGCGCACGCAGGACTATTGCAAGTTTTGTATTCTTATCTGCACTCGTTCTCTCATATACACATATGCATACAACGCACACGCACGTAACACACACATACACACACACACACACACACACACACACACACACACACACACACACACACACACACACACACACACACACACACACACACACACACACACACAGAGCGCACAAGCGCTCGAGACACAGAAAACACGATTTGTCGCAACAGACTTTAGCGGAGAGCCCTCAGTCCTGATTTATTTGGTAGCTCCACTTTTTGTTCTCTTTCTCTTCTCATTTTTATTGCCTGAATGATTATGTCTTTATATACATAATGAAAACATGAGAGAGAGAGAGAGACAGAGAGAGACAGACAGACAGACAGACAGACAGACAGACAGAAGGAGAGAGAGAGAGAGAGAGAGAGAGAGAGAGAGAGAGAGATCACAGAGAGAGAGAGCTAGAGAGAGAGAGAGAGAAGAAAACAAGATAAGCAATCCAGTCAGTCGCTCTCTCTTATTTGCAATTTATTTTACAGAAGATCTAGACTTTGTTCTTGAAGACGCTCTGTTGCAGTAAAACTTGACTCACATCGAGGACGGTAGGAGACTGTCAAAACAGAAGAAAAAACAGAATTTGATAATAGTCGGAAGTTCTTGAGAAAGTGCTGTTACGTGCCTTCCTAAATAACAGCAGTGCTGATTTTTGACACTGTTTTGATCCCTGTGACTTTGGCCTTGACATCCAAACTTGTACATTTACAACTCCGCGATGGTCCATAACGTAACAAAATACAACCTCATATTGTGAAAAGGTATTCAACTTCTACTGACTGAACACAGTTGTTGCACCATTTTATATAGACGTTTAGTTTATACTGATCTGAAAATATAGATAAATTCATATTTTTATCCGCTTCTCCTACGCACATCTCTCTCTCTCTCTCTCTTTGCGCGCGTGCGCGCGCGTGTGTGTATGTATGTGTGTGTGAGTGTGCCTTTGTCTCTCTTCAAAGAAGAGTGATATAACACAACCAAGGAAAATAGACAAAAAAAGCAAGAAGCACAACGAATTATAACTGAATACAATTAAGCTTCCAATCGGTGAAATTAGCCGTACTCGTCATCGTCGCGATGCCACAGTTTGGGTAACAATTATGTATGCTACAACACCCATATTGAAACAATGAGATGCAAATTGCACCTCAGATTTGGGACAGATATATCTATTTCATATATATGAGTTGCAGGCTTACTGTGATGTTCAACAGTTCATTGTAAAGCAGATCCGATCTTTTGAATGTATCTAATCGTTGGCATTTCCATTTTTGTCACGTTTTAGACAATTTTTAACAACTCCTGGAACTGTGTTTTTGTTTGTCTGCTTCTATTATACTGAAAACATCATGACTGTTCATTCTTTGGTATTTATGTGTGTTAAATGTTTGCTGCTGTGTGACAGCTCTATATGGGATTTTGTGGTTTTGTTTTGTTTTGTTTTGTTTTTGTAAAAAGTTTCTTATCATAATTTCGGTGCTCAGTTGAAAGACATACAGCTTGTTGAATGGCTTTTGTTTACATCCAGGTCTTTTGGATGATCACTTCACATGGATATGTAACACTAGCTGCAAGTTGCTGATGGTGATCACTTGCTCTGTTGGTAGGGCAAGAGGTGGATATCAGGTCGCAGTCGTCGTAGCACCACGTACATGCCTACCACCCCTACCAACATGCCCACTACTAGCATGGCAAAGGCCATACCGCCAAACTCGCCCGCCGTATATCCGGACTCATCGGAGCTGGCAGGACTATCCTGGCCGGGGCTTTCTGTGGACTGTCCATGCAGATGAGCTCTGGCTGCCGCTGCTGCATTTTTGGAGTTGGGCAGAACTTTGTTCCACAGATCATCCAGAGAGTTCCAGTTCTTGAGAGAGTCAGATACCACCTGCAACTGCTGCTGTTTGATGGGGTGTTTGATGGTGATAGTCAGGCCTTTCTGCACAGCCTGTGCCAAGTTCTGGAAGGCATCTTTGCAAGACAACTGCTGGGTGAGTCTGTTGGGCACGGGGGGAGGCTCCAATATGGAGAAGAAGAGGTTGAGCCTGCTGGAGACCAGGTCCTGCCAGACGTTGACCTTGGTGATCCTTAGCATGCTAATGCCCGCCGCCTTGGCTACGGCAGACTTGGTGGACGACAGGAAAATAGATCTCTGGCTGGTCACCACGGAGGCGTAGCTCCCTTCCAACATGAAGTAGATGAACATCTCTTGGGCGTTCTTCTTGTAGCACATGCTGACGTCGAAGGCCGAGAGATCCATATGCATGGGTAAGTAGTTGAAGATGTTGATCATCTTTTCACTGGCGTCTGGGAAGTGCATGCGCGCAGAATCCCAGCGAATCTGTCTGCGAGGCATCCGCATGCGAAGCAGGTCTCCAGGGCGGGGCAGATTGGAGATGTCATGGACCTTGGATATGATATCCCGGTGCTGCCAGCGGTCACCCCATTGCTTGAGAGCCTTGTCCCCAAATAGCTGGAAGAAGGGTCCCAGGGTGCGGTCAATGGCGGAGGTGTTTAGGAGGTAGGTGCCCACCAGGATGTTCATGCGGGACAGGTCTAGGTCGGGGCTCATCAGTAACAGCTTGTTACGTAGTCGCTCTGTGGGCCAATCGGCCAGGAAATACACCTCCTGAACCATGCCTGAGGCTGTGGCGTCCGCCCACACGTCCACCTGCACATTGAACTGCAAATCTAATCGCGCTGACACAGTTTGTTCACAAGCACAGACAAACAGACAGATGTAGTCATATATGTACACACACATTCACTCAAGCAAGCAGAGCAAGCAATTAATCTCTGTCTGCTGTCTGTCTGTCTGTCTGTCTGTCTGTCTGTCTGTCTTTCTCTGCATACTACTTTCATTTTTGTATTATTTTTTACGTCTTAATAATGTCATAGTTTACTCATATTCGTGCAGATCTCTATGGGTATGACTACAATAATGTGTTTGTATTAGGTAGACTGGAGGTAAAAAAGCGTTCATATGCTTATGCCACTACCTTCAAAAATAAGAACTTGTTTTTGTCCGTCTTGTTCTCCATGGTAAAAACTGGCCCGTTCCCGCTCATTTTAATATTTCCATAATTCTGGTGGTGCCAGCTTAACGTTTCATAGGTTCTTCTTCCCTCCCTCCCCTCCCCTATTTCAAGATCCGCCAGCACAAGGAGTTTTGTGCAGGTTCAGGGAGTCTGTCAGATTGCATGCTGGCGATTTGGTTGAAGCACAATCAGGATTGGTCGAGTGCGAGAGTTACACTTAAACAAAGTCCAAACAAACAAACAATAACAGGCAGCTAAGTCTGACGACTTCTGCTCACAACGGGACGGTCATCACTTGCTTTGGACCTTCTTTGTGGAGGAACACAAGACAGGCCGGATATTCTGAAAGGGTCACCTAGATAGTTCATGGGCCAGGTATCAAAATCCCCCCACCCACCCACCCCTTTCAGGGCTTTTTGCATACTGTGTTTTCTGGTCAGTCCGTCTGCTTGCCAGATGAAATCGATCGTCTCAAAAAAACCCCCCCAGCCCTTTTGAAAGAGGTAGGTGGAGTTGTAACGTGCAAAACATCGCGATAGACCGTAACCCCAACTATACTCCCCTTGCATCCCCCCTCCCGGGGATTTTATGGGATATGTTTATCTGCAAAGGCCGACATCCCAGCTCCTGATTGCAAGTTATTTGCCATTGAGGTTTTTGCTGGTGTGGCAACAGCACGTGTTTAAAGTAACCTACTGTCAAAAATTTGAATTGCGCACACACTGACCACAGAAGCCAATAGACTGTATCTACTTTTGTATACTTGTCACAGTATGGTTTTCATGGATTTAGGAACAGAAATGATTATCATTAACGTAAATCTTTGTACATTGGATTATGGATGGGAGGAAAGTGTAAAAGATGGGGAAGGTCAGCTGAACAAGCTACTTTGGCTTGCTTGTTCACAAAGTTGAAGCTATATTGATTTTAACCAATACCAACAGATAAATTGCAATTAGTGTTAACTGTGGGTTTTATTTTTAGTTTCATCTATTTTCGTTTTAAAGTTTCAATGCACCACTGAAGGAACTAAATCTGAATCACTTTTCCAGTGTTGTCAGATCAGCGACAGTGACCAACCATTCGAAGAAAACGATGCGGACAACAGCAGGAAGAAATGGTTTCGCTCAGCTTGTTGTTTTGGCAGTCACTCATGAGAGGCTCTTTAGCAGAGAGGCTCTTTAGCTTTCCTCTATGCCCAGTTCCTTGGGCACTCTCAACAGCTGATGGAACCACTGTAAAAAATTTTCTAGTTGTGTGGAACTGGAAAATAATTTTTAAGTTCAAAAGTAATGAGGACGAACAAGTACAGCAATGGGTGCCTAGGATCACCTTAAATCTGAGTCTTGGTGGACGTAATGCAAGCATTATGTACACGTAATTGTCTTACAACCCTGTAGCTCAATTTCACAGTTCACGCATCATCTGAGAAGATAACATTACCATTTTCTGCGATTCTGATTCATAATCCACTTGAGCCTCACCTGGTAGCACACCAGTCTGTGTACATGTAGTATCTGATGTTTGCATAAGGATGTCCACTAGCTCTCTTGGCATCAAATTGCCTTTTGTCCATCCCCCATAGGGACGCCAGGGGCTTTTTGTTTTAGTCTTAACAGTATTCCCACCTTCTGGAAATTCTGTGATGGAAAATTTCTCTTTTCTGTCCCTCACTTTGTTTCTGACTTGGTCTTTTGCTTTCTGTCGTCTCTTCTTATCATTTTCTGCCTTGCTGATCCTGTACGTGATGCATAAAGCCTTACATACTTTCTTTTATAATTGATGGTTGGGTACATGTATTAATTGCATTTTTGTCTCAAAGGAATGTGATGTGTAGAAGCAATTTTACATTTACGTAATTTAGGTCAGTTTTTTTAAAGATGCTGTAGTGTATTAGCTTTGCTTATACATTTACATTCAGGTTTGTATTTTTAAACCCCTGGTGATACATTGGGTAAAATAGTAGTTAATGTACCAGGGGCACATCCTTAGATTATATGAGTGAATGCACTGATATGTGTATTTAATGTTCTTTTCGAGGCTTTCTTTTCAGCATCAACGAGGTGTTGTGTTTTTTTTACATAGTTGTAGTCCTGATATCACTCTGCACCGTCGGCTGGACCTTACACTTTAATGAAGATAATGATAACCATCTGCCCATCTGAACTTAAAGGGCCCATTTATGATCACACAGCCAGGAGAATCTGGTGGAGGAAGGCTCTGGACTGCCTGTCTGCTTGATTCCAGATGAGACAGGGATAATTTGCTGGCCTTATGCGCATCCTTAAGTATCAATTTCACTTCAGCTTGTCAAGGAACCGTCATTGCTTTGCACTGAAAAGCACCAGGAATTTCTAGTTGTGCAGCGTGTTGATGACTTCTGTGTAGAAGCTTCCATGCAAAAGACATGTAGCTGCGATTCATCAAGGACAGATTCAAGAAGTTTCTCAGATCCCAAGCCGAGCAAACGTCTCCAGGAGCTCAAGATACTTTTCAAAATCTTTGCTTGGTACTCTGACGAACGCACCAGCAGTGTGACAACCACTAAAGGCGTACATGGCAGGAAGCTCTAAACGGATCTCTTTTCCATTAACAAGTACGCTTTTTTATATTGACGAGCGTCCTTTTGTTAGCCACTCCAGTGTCAAAGAAAACTCTCTGCTGTGTTTTTTGTGCAAACGCAAGCAGTAAAACAAAGAAGTCAGTGCCTGGGGACCTCATTGTGACCGTCGATTCGTCTGCTTAAAGAGAAACAGAATGGAAACAGTGGAAAATTATCTTTGTGTCAGCTTCCATCTGTGTGCATTAGTTCGTCAACAGATTCTGATAGTGTATTTTCGCCATAAGCACTTTGGAAGCATACATATGTTTCACAATAGTATTTTCTGCCGAACAGTTTTGGTGCGTACTTGTCCTTCTGCCACTCTTGCAGGAGAAATTTAGTGAAGCTCTATTTGTTTTTATCATAAGTCCTTCTGCCACTCTTGCAGGAAAAAAACTCTGTTTGTTTTTATCATTCCTCCATCAGATTATCATGGCTGTTTGATTACAAATGGGCCCTTTAAGTTCAGAGGGGCAGATGGTTATCATTTTCTTCATTAATTTCATCTCTGGGAACTTTCGTAGAAAGTCCTATCACCCGATTTGCGGAGGATCCTGTCCTTGCCCTCCGAGAATAAATAGTTGGAGTCAGTGATCAGATCAACTCGTGCATCCTTTAGAAGATGATAAAAAAAACGTTTCATTAAGTTCTCTTATGTGGTTGGGAGGCCCACATGACCATGAAACAAAGCATTACCATTAACGACGTATTTGTTGTTCTTTTTATTTGCTTTGTGCGCTATCTGTTCGTCTCCTCAAGCAGATGGAGGGGCTTTGTTTTGTCAGATTTTCCATCAGCCGTTGAAAGCGTCCAAGGAACTGAGTCCAGAAGAAAGCTGAAAACCCTCTCTACGCTGATCTCATGAGTGACTGTCAAAACAACAAGCTGAGCAAAACCACTTTTTGTTGTTGTGGCTCTGCGTCGTTTTCTTCGACTGGCTCGTCTCTGTCACTGACTCGACAGCACTGGAGAAAATAATTCAGATGTAGTTTCTTCACTGGTGTATTGAAACTTATCCTCCCCGAGTTTATCTATGATAAAACGTAAAAACAATTAAACTACCATCAGCTTTGCATACACTTTTTACAGGGCATTTTATCAGCTATTGATTTAAATCAATGTGGCTTCAAATATGTGAACAAGCCAAACTTAATTCGCTCAACTGACCTTTCCCATCTTTCACCCTTCCTTCCCACGCATAATCCATTGAACAAAGATCTTATGTTACTGATGAATGAACATAATTATTTCTGTTCCTAATCTATGAAAAACATATCATAAACTGTACAGTCCTCCAAAGGTGAATAACAAACATATCAGTCGCAACACCCAGTGACAGATCAATGGTAAGTAACTTGCAAACAGTAGCTCAGATGTCAGGCTTCATAGAGATGCATGCCCTATAAAATCCCTGGAGGGGAGGGGGGGGGGGTCGTATAGATCGACCCATAGTCTATAGACTTTTCTTTCTCCCCCTGGCCCTTCGCCCTGCACCCGCTCCATCCTTTATCTTTTTCTTCCGTGTTGTCTGCTTCAAACATTTCTTTTCCATTTGTGTCGTTGCAGACAAGACCGGTAATTGTAAAAGATCGATTGTTTTCATTTTTCGCTTGTTTGCATGTTTGTCTGTTTTCCGTTCGTTTGTTTGTTTCTTTGTTTGTTTGCTTTTTTGTTTGTTTGTTTGTTTCTTTTTGTCTGTTATTTTTTTATTTGATTGTTCATTTGTCCTTTCAAAGTAGCAAGGACTAGCTGTAATACGGGTACAACGGTACCTGCTGCTATTCTCTTTGAGCAATATAAGTTTTTGAAGTTTGGCGTTTGTGGCTGACAACCTCCATTTACCCTATTCTACTTTCTGAATAAATCTTTCCAAAATCTGTTATCTACAGATAGCATAATCTGATTCTGGAGTCACAAGCAATGATTCACGGAGAGAAGTTGACGTTGCCATGCCGCATTACAATTACACTTTAATTCAAGTAGAAAGAAAGCTTACTTTTTTTTCTCTCCATTGAATAAAATCAGACAAGAAAACGGTTTGGGAGAGAATCCCGAATATCATACAGAAAATATATTGTGACACGATATACACTACACTGCATGCACAGCACTGCACTGTTATACACCATACTACACTATACTACACTTCACTACACTACACTACACTACACTACACTATACTACACTACACTACACTACACTACACTACACACTACACTACACTACACTGCACTGCACTGCACTGCACTACACTACACTACACTACACTACACTACACTACACTACACTACATACACTACACTACACTACACTACACTACATGCAATAGAATGCAATATAACAATAAATACGTACAAATATACAATACAACGTAATTCAACGCAATGTAATGCAAGACAATAGAATGTCATACAATGCAGTAAAATTCCACTCTATACAGTACCATAAAATCATATTGTTCAGAGCTCAGCCAAAAGGGTTGCCATGCAATCTGGAATACAACAAGACGATACGATAAGTAACGATACAATACAGTGCTATGCAATACCTTCATGTCTCGCAGCCATCGCTGACCTTGGTACTTGAAGTCGATCTCTCCGTAACGCAGGAGCTGCTGGCCATGTTTCATGGAGATCTGAGTGTCTTTCCCTCCTTCGCTCGTGCTCAGGCCTGTTGTAGAGAGAAGAGTTCTTTTTTTAGATTTCATTCCCGAAGGAACAGCGCTATTCAAGAACAAGTTATAATCATGCATGTGTGTGTGTGTGTGTACACACATACACACACACACACACACACACACACACACACACACACACACACACACACACATACACACGCGCACACACACACACAACACACACAACACACACACACACACCTATATGCACACACAAACACACACACACACACACACAAACACATACACACACATACACGCACAAACACAGAGTCATCGTCATTATCATCGTTGTCGTCATAATAATTATCGTTGTCATCGTTGTGGTGGTCTCGTCATCATCATCGTCACCGAATATATATAACAATCACCATTACCAGTTACCAATACGTGTATCAGAATAAGAACCACCACCACCCATCATCAACTCGTCAGCTTACAAACAAATATTCTCAATCCAAAATGGCACTCCATGACACCATCACTGTCGTCTCCATTCTTGTCATCACAGCATTATGAAAAATCACCCCAGATTCTGAGGCCTTTCATGCCTTGCTGTAATGATGACCTTAGCTTCGATGAATTTTTGGAGGTGTGCTGGAGAGCAAAAATAAGCAACATGGAGTTAATGACAGAAAATTGATGCAGGAGATGGAGCTGTCTGCCCGACTGACTGACTGACCAATTGATTTACTGATCGACTGACTGACAAACTGACTAAATGCCAAATTATCTGACTGATTTACCAATTTAACCAACTGTTTGACTGATTGACTGATTGTATGATTGAATGATTGACTAATTGCTAGAAACGCTAGTGCAACTGAAGTCAAAATTATCAGTAAGTACAAACGGAATAAGAATAAAACCATTCAGCCATACAACTAACAACCAGTCAACCAATCAAAAAGCCATCCAATCAATCATTTTTATACCACAATCAAACCGAACAACACCCAACCACCTAAAACAAAACAAAAAGTGAACAAGTAACCAATTTGTCATTGTCGTCGTCTTAAGCATACTAGTAACACTAACAATTTGCCAAAAGATTTGGCAACGAATCAGCCACTCAATTAGTAAGCTAAAGAATGATCCAGCCAACTGAGAACACCAAATTGATGGGCTTACCACAACGCCACCATCTTACAGATGTCCATGGACTGAAGCGAGGAATTGTTAAGTAGTTCACTTACCTGGGATCTATCATCAGCAATGAAAGATCCAGGCCAGAAATCCTTTTAAGTGCGGCAAAGACAACAACAGCATTGTCCAGGCTAACATTTGGATTACCGTAAGGAGAGGCAAGGCAAACAAGATTTGAGACAGCCAGAGAGAGAGACAGGCAGAGACAAAGAGAAAACGAGAGAACGAGAGAGAGAGAGAGAGAGAGAGAGAGAGAGAGATCGAGAGAGAGCGAGAGAGAGAGAGAAAGATTTGACCAAACGCCAAAAGCATTGATAAGTAACAGATATAAACCACATTGTCAACAATAGCAACAGTAGCAACACCGACAAACATACATAGATACATACATACACACATACACACATATATACATACATAAATAATACATACATACATACATATATACATACATACATACATACATGCATATTCATATAGACCAGCCGACTACTATCATACATAATTACACACACATATACACATACATACATACATACATGCATACAACATACATACATACATGCATACATACATGCATCAATCATACATACATACATACATACATACATACATACATACATACATACATACATACATACCCACACACACATACAGGGAAAAACGACAACTATAATAACAAATAAGCAATACTTATAACACCACCATCGTTTTAGTATCATCATCAACATCAACAACAATAGCACCAATGATAACAACAATAACATTAACAACAACGATGAAAATAACAAGACACAGAATGCTTTATCATTCTTATCATTTCTATCATCGTTTTAAGAACAAAACAACAAAACCTGTTTTCATTCACAATAATAACAGAGGCACTATTAGAGTAAACAACAAAAACAGCATAAACAGCATAATTGCTTGTCACATACAACAAATAAAACAACGCTGGAGTGAAATGTAAACCACAACAGACACACAGATCAGGTCGAACAAGTAAACAAACAAACAAATGAAATGCATGTTGTAAAAGGGCTTTCAATAAACGAACAACTACAACAAACATATGAACAACAAAAACAAACCAACCAAACAAATTAGAAATCACACAGTTCAAACCCAACAGAGCAGAACAACACACACACACACACACACACACACACACACACACACACACCACACACACACACACATACATACATACACACACACACACACACAACACACACACACATACACACGCGCACACACACACACACAACACACACACACACACAACACACACACACACAACACACACACAACACACACACACCTATATGCACACACAAACACACACACACACACACAAACACATACACACACATATACACGCACATACACACACACCCCATACACATCCCATTACCACAAGACCACACATACACACACACACGCACACACACACATGCGCACACGTACACACACACGAAGATGTACTTACACCACATTACACTACACCACACACTACATCACACAACACTACACACTACACACACACCACAAAAAACAACAAGACAATTCAAGAACACAAAGTACAACAACAACACACACATACAGTCCCCGACCTCATCTCCCCCCCCCCCCAAACACACACTCACATCTTACCTTCAGGTAAAGCACTGATGGTACAGTTACCATCGAAAGAATCCACCACATACTGCACATGATTCTTATAATCCTCGACAATTGTTAGTTGGGTTAGCCCAAATTTCTCCCCAGTACCTCGAGGGGCGAAGCGGTCAGTCTGGATAAGGCCGAAATCATAATCAAACAGCATTCTCTCATTCATGGGCCGGCGATAGCTGCCACCCATGTACACCTCCATTGACAAGGAAAACTGATCCGGCAGCTGGGGCAGGGTCCTGCTAACGCTTCTGCGGCATACGGTTCCTCTCGGAATCTCGAAGAGGGACTCATCCTCGATAGGACCAGGGCGAAAGAAAGAGAAATCGTAGATGTGAGAAAAGTCGTGGGTGCCTCCGATAGGTTTGCCTTTGCTATCCACGTTCATGGCTGTACCGTTGACGACGGCGCGCACGGGGATCATGGTCTCTGACGTGGCCGTGACGTAACCCGGCTTAGAGAAGTAGTAGTCGACAATGTAGGCGGCTCGTACGACGTCATTGGTGGTCCAGGTTTGGCACGATTGCCAGTGATACACGTTTACGCCTCTCACTTCTTCTTCGCCGATGAATACCTGTTTGGAAGGAAATAGATTTAAGAGAAAAGTAATCAGATGGGGTGGGGGGGGGGGGGGGAGAAGGGGGCCGGAATAAACGAAGTAAAACGACACTAGGGTAGATGCAAAAGTCCTGTCAGATCGGCTGCCATTTCTGAACTGTTGATAGATAATTTTGATTTTTACTGAGATCAAATATAGCTTTTGCGCTATCAATGTGCACAAAATTATAATACGCCATATCTAATGTTAGGTATGATGTCATTGACAGGTATGTCGTAATATAACTGTGCGTAAAAAATGGATTCTAACAAAGAGCAGCTCAGAAGCTACGTCTGCACAAGGTTCAAACTCAGATACGGTATGATCAAAATTCATACTGATTTGACAGTTGTGTATGGAGACAAGGTGTGTCATATAGGACAGTTTGCCCCTGACCTGATAGAATCAAATGAAGGAAAATCGACTTGAAAGACAAGTACAGATGTGAATGCCCATGTGACGCCGTGTATGAAGAATACTTGAAGAAGATACGCATATATCAGTTCGTGGTATTTCACGTATGGCATTTCATATGGCACAGTTGAACGAATCTTGTGGCATGGTCTTAAATGAGGAAAGTGTCTGCCAAACAGAGCAGAAAATAAATTGAAAATCCAGAGTTCTAAGCAATTGCTTGAAATGTTGAGGCTGGAGGGCTACAAACGACTATGTGACGTGATCACAGATGAAGAAACATGTGAAGCAAATGAAGCAACACACGAATTCGTTTTTCTATGTTTTCATCATTCATTCAACCAAAAACGTATTCGCAGATTCGAAGGGTCATACCAACTCAAAATCACAACTGCTTCCGGTTAAAAACAAACAATAACAATGTTCTAAACTAAACATCGAAACTCCAACGGAAGGTGTAACTGCATGCACGAACAAAGCATGAGACGTTATAACAACGACAATGCTACAAGGCTCCCCCCAGAACGTCGCAATGCTATTACAAGGGAAAGAAAAAAAAAGAGTAATTATAATCAACGTGTGATGATAAGTTCAGCTTGTCAACATCAAAATAGGCCTATGAGCACGGGTAAATATCTATTCAAAACCGAAGGAGTCTGTTAATTGTTCTGCATTTAGTGGGTTCTGCACTAATCGGCCTGAACGCGTTTTGACCATTGGTTCAGAAGTGTCAAATAGCCATGGATACTTTTCTCCGTGAACCTCAGCTGGAACACTGATCTCGTCATTGGCGCTTGTTGGTCTGACAGAAGCGTCACACTCACACTCAGTCCCTGGAATGTTCTGACTGTCCGTTGGCAGACGACTGCAGGACGACTGAAGAGTCTTAGACACATCTGTTGTGGAGGAAGAGTCTCTGAATATGATCAATAGGCTGGTTTGAATCTGTCAATGGAAATTCGAATTTTGGCTGTCCGTTTTTCAAGATGTCAAAACATTTATCTGATGGCGCTAGAACAGGAAAGGGTCCATCATAGGGCCTTACCAAAGGTCCTTTGTGGGAATCAATTCATGGTTGGCGAACTGCAAATGTCGAGGAACGTAGGGAGTTGGTGAATCATGATGAGCAGGAGGTGTGGAGCCAGCTTCTGTAAGTTCTCTTGAAGCTCCTGGACAAAGGCGTTGGTAGGAATCAGTCTGTCTGCACATGGCATTGGGAGAAAATCACCAGGCACTCCGATATTTGTGACATAGGTGAGAAGAGCCGGATTTGCGTCCAGATCTTCTTTCCAGGTTGACCGAATGCCGTGTAGCATGACAGGCAGTTCGTCCATCCAGCGTGGTCCATCAAGGCGAGTCCTGAGCAGCTTTCAGACTGCAATGGAACCTTTCTGTCATTCCATTGGCCTGGGGGTGGTAAACAGCAATGGTTTTCAGGCTAACACTGAGTACCATGTGAAGCTCATGGTACAGCGTACTAACAAATTAACGGCCTTGCTCTGAGGTGATTGTGTCTGGGATTCAAAAACGTTCAATTTAAGAGTGTAACAGGCCCTTGGCACAGGCAATAGCCTCTGCATTGGGAAAGGGAATGACCACAGGCCATCTTGTGAATCTGTCTATAATAGTAAGCGGGTAGGTGTGACCTTCTGAAGGAGAGAGAGAACATACCAGATCAACGTGTATATCGCCGAAACACCTGTCCGGAGGCTCAAAAGAGGACAATGGAGCCTCGATTTTGCTTGCTTGGCAAGAATGGCAGGTCCAAACCATGTTCCTCACATCCTTTTTGAGCCCAGGCCTGACATAACGAGCTGAGGTTTAGGTCCAGGGTGGCAGAGGTTAGGAAATGAGGCAAAGATAAAAACAAAATATGACCGCTGGATCTTTAGGGTAAAACATAAAACATTGAAAAGTAGCTTGTTTGTGAAAGATCCATTGGAGTAATATAAGCACAACGTTTCAAGCCCAGGCTCTTTGTCAAGTGAATGAAAAGTGGTAAATGAAAGTGACGTGGAAAATAAAAAATGACGTGGAAAATAAAATGACGTGGAAAATAAAAATGACAGAGCAGTACTGATCTGGGGGGGGGGGGGGGAGAAGAGGGGGAAACAGTAGGGATTAGTAGGACAAGGAGAGGGTCTGGGCACCACTACGCGTCGGCATGAAATATCTACCACATCCCTTCCCTTCCTTGACCTCTCCATCACCATCCAACCTGATTCCTCCACCCTGTCCACCATTGTATTCTACAAACCCACAGACTCCCACTCCTAGCTACTGTACATTTCGAGCCACCCTGAATCCACTAGAAACAGCATACCACATTCACAATTTCAGAAACTGAAACGGATCTGCAGCAGTGAGGCTGACTTTGAAAACGAGTCACAGAAGATGTCCAGCTTCTTTGTAGCGCGTCAATACCCCCAGGAGATAGAGCAGAAAGCACTTGAACGTGCACAGTCTATGACACGGGAGGATGCCCTTATGCCTGCTACACAAACCAAGAAAGAGGAACGTGTAATCGCAGTCATCCCATTCCATCCCCACAACATTCCTGTACCACATCCTGAAGATGAACTTCAACATCATTCAGCAGGACAGGGAGTTAACAAACATATTTCCCAAACCACCACTGATCGCCTTCAAAAGGGACAAAAACCTCAAAGATATGCTTGTGAGATCCAAATTAAAAGCAAAACAAGTGCCAAATTACCCGAAACCTCCAGGATGCAAACCCTGTGAAGACAAGAAGCGCAAAACCTGTCCTTTCATCAACATTTCCATTTCAGTCACTGGACCATCAGGCAGCTTCAACATCAAATCAAGCCTCAACTGCAAATCAACCAACATCGTTTACATCCTGTCATGCTCAGTGTGCTCCAAACTGTATGTGGGGTGTTGTGGAACATTTAAGATCCATGAAACTGAACTACAACAATCCAATAGGCCAACATATCAATAGCCCTCAAAACAGTTACGTCCATGCACAAATTTCAGCAGTGTGGCAAAACACCAGAGACCGACAATACAGGAAATACATGGAGAACTGCATCATCCACCGACTGGGAACAGTCCAGCCGGCGGGCCTGAACACCCGAACTGCCGACGCGTAGCAGTGCCTGGGCCCTCTCCTTGTCCTACTAATCCCTACTGTTTCCCCCTCTTCTCCCCCACTCCACCCCCACACCAGTACTGCTCTGTCATTTATATTTTCCACGTCATTTTATTTTCCACATCATTTTTATTTTCCACGTTACTTTCATTTACCACTTTTCATTCACTCGACAAAGAGCCTGGGCTCGAAACATTGTGCTTATATTACTCCAAAGGATCTTTCACGAACAAGCTACTTTTCAATGAGGCAAAGACAGTTTTTGTCCGTGATGGGGGCATAACTGGACGAGGGCGGCCATTGAAACATCGCACAGTATTTGGATACCGTCCAGAAAGACATCCTGCAGTTGAAGAGACCTTGGTTTGGCGCGTAGTTCTATGACCTTGGGGTCAATGTGTGGAGCCGCAGTCAGTTGGGTGATATTTACTGCAGGAATTGGTGATGTACAATGTTATTTGACCCGCTGATGTCAGTAGTAAATTCAGCAATGTAAGAAAGTTGTCGTTCTTGATGTGGGGACCTGTAAGCGGCACTAGTGACAGCATAGGTCAGCGGTTTGTGGTCAGTGTATATGAAGAATGACTAGCCTTCCAAGAAATAGCGGAAACGAATAATGGTGCTGTAGATAGCAAACAACTCTCGGTCTAAAGTGAAGTAGCGTTGCTGAGCTGGTGACAGCTTCCTGGAAAAGAAAGTGATGGGTCTCCGTATGCCATGATGCTGCAGTGACAATTCAGCACCTATGGCCGAGTCAGATGCATCCACGGGAAATTTCGTTTCAGCTTGAGGATCTGGGCGGTGGAGCATGACTGCAGAAGCCAGTGTTAGATTTGGCCTCTGAAAGGGTCTGACATTCAGCTGTCCAGATGAGCTTCTTTGTAGCCGCAGTCAGTGGTAAAAGGCGCTTGGCAGTTCCGATCAGAAATCTATGATAAAAGTTCATCATCCCAAGAAATCGCTCAAGATCTTTCTTGTCTGCAGGTGTAGGAGGATCTGCAATAGCACGAACTTTCGCGGATATAGGTTGAATTCCAGCCACTGAGACCACATGCCCCTGGAAATCCAAGGAAGATTGACCAAAGATGCATTTCTTGATGTTAACGACCAGGCCATTCAGAGTCAGTACACAGAAAACAGTGCGTAGATCTGTCACGTGTTGCTCTGGAGCTGTGATTGCAACCAGGATATCATCCAGGTAAACGAAACAGCAATTTACTCACTGCAGAATCCCATCCATGAGTCGTTGAAAAGCTTGAGCTCCATTCTTCAAGCCAAAAGGCATTTTCAAAAACTCGTACAGGGCAAAAGGAATTATCACTGCAGTTTTGGGAATGTCTTCTGGTGCGATAGGTCATCATCATCATCATCAGGTGCCCTGCCGCATGGCGTTGGCGATCATGGACTTCCATCTGTCTCTATCTCTCGTTGCCCCTAGCATCTCCCCACCCTCCTCGTCCCCAGCCACTCTGCAAGTCCGTCCAGCATTTTCTCCCTGGGTCTACCCAGTGCTCTTTCCCTCCAGCTTTCCCATTGAGACCAGGTGCTTCAAATCCCCCTTCCTCATAAAATGGCCTATAAATGTTGCCTGTCTTTTCCGAATCTTCCTTATGAGTGATATACTTCTGTCTGCCTCCATCAAGACTGTCTCGTTTGTTTTCTTTGCTGTCCATGGAACTCTCAACATTCTTCTTAGAAACCACATCTCGGCTGCCTCAAACTTGTTCTGGCTTTGCTTGCTGACTGTCCACGCCTCACATCCGTACAACAGTATTGGTTCTATATAACATTCAAGAACTCTCTTCCTGATGTTAATTGACAGGCATTTGTTGGTAAGAATGCTTTTTATCTTCTTGAATGCTGTTTTGGCTTGGCCAATTCTGCCGGCTTTTTCTGATGTGCATCTGCCGTCTGATGAAATGATCGTTTCCCAAGTATTTGAATTTATCAACCTGTGTCAAGGTTGTGCCATTTGCTGTTATTTTGCAGGAGGGGATTTCATGTTTTTTACTGATCACCATGACTTCAGTCTTCCTGCTGTTTAGTTCCAGCCCCTTTCCTTTGCTTTCTATTTCTAGTATATTCACAAGGTTTTGTAGGTCCCTTTCACTTTCTGCAATTAGCACGGTGTCATCTGCGTATCGAATGTTGTTTATCATTTTCCTTTAATCCAGGGTCTTTTTCTAGGTTTCTCATGATGTTTTCGCTGTAAAGTGAAAACAGATCTGGTGACAAAACACAACCCTGTCTGACTCCTCTTTTGATATTTTGGAAAGAGCTTACATTGTTTTCTATTCTCATTGCAGCTGTTTGTTCCCAGTACATATTCCTGATTATTCGTAGATCTTTTCCATCAACATTGATTCTCTCCAGTTGGTTTGAGAACGAGTGGGTTTTGTATGGATCACAAATCTGCCATCAAGGGAGACAAATCTTCTGTTGGTGGGGTCTATCGCCAGTTGATGGGAAGTGAAGAAATCTGCACCAAGAATAGGTTGAGTTACATCTGCTATCTAAAACTTATGTGTAATGTTGGCTTCATTGCCAAAGCTAAGTGGAATGCTTCGCTTTCCATAAGTAGGAATGGATAAACCGTTTGCTGCGATGAGGCTGGGTCCTCGGCATTTTTTCCGATCCATTAGATTTGCCGAAAAACAGACTCTTCTGCCCCAGAGTCGACGAGGAAAGACTGGCCCAACAGGAGGCCAGCAATTGTGATGGTGCCTATATGGCTTGTGTATGTTTGAGAAACGTCTGTTGTATTGATTCCAAAGGTCCGTGAAGCTGCACCTTCTGATCTGTGCTGATCTTATTTCCTTTGGGGTTGAGATGAGGCCATGGCACAGGGACTGCCATCGACTGTGCCCTCACAACGTCTAGCAGCAACGCGAAACGTTGAATGATATTTTACACAGGGCGAAAGGAGGGGTGGCAGTCTGTATTTTGTTCACTGTGCGACGCTAAATAGTCTTAAAACTTTTGTTTACAGTATTCAGCTCAGCGGCAGCTGTGTTGTGATAATTTGTGTCTTGACATAACTGAAGTTGCTGCTCTTGTCTAGCCACTGGTGCTTTTGCCTAGTGGTAAGTGGCTGCCACAGAAGCTGGTGCTGGCAAATCTACTTCGAGGGTACGATCTGCTGTCTTTGCAAGAGTGTCAAGGTCGACCTCATGGGTCTGGGCCAATATACGACGAACCTCTGGGGTAAGCTGGTTTAGAAAAAGAGCTCGAAAAAGAGTCCGGGGGGGGGGGGGGGTCCGAATTGAAGGATCGCATGTATCGAAGTCATTCTGAAGGACGCCTGTCCCCCAAACCGTGCATATTCAATAGTGCAGTGTCCTTTAAGATATGTCAAAATCAATTTTCATTGCACTTCCAAAGAAGACAGGGGCTATAGAATGCGAACTCCATCGCACAATCAGTTTGATGAGTCATGTAACAAAAATCCTGTTAAGAATAATCATGATGAGGACAAGGAATAGAATCAAAAGAGAAATAGCAGAAGAACAGTGTGGATTTGTGGAGGGGAAAGGAACTATTAATGCCATATACAAGTACATCCTAAGAACTATCATAGAGAGGTCAGTTGAGATGAATAAGGATTTGTATTTATGCTTTGTTGACTATACCAAGGCTTTCGATCGGGTACGACATGAAGAATTGATCAACCAACTGGAGAGACTCAATGTCGATGGAAAAGATCTACGAATAATCAGGAATATGTACTGGGAACAAACAGCTGCAATGAGAATAGAAAACAATATAAGCTCTTTTCAAAACATCAAAAGAGGAGTCAGACAGGGTTGTGTTTTGTCACCAGATCTGTTTTCACTATATAGCGAAAACATCATGAGAAACCTAGAAGAAGACCCTGGATTAAAGGTTGGAGGGAAAATGATAAACAACAGTCGGTACGCAGATGACACCGTGCTAATTGCAGAAAATGAAAGGGACCTACAAAACCTTGTGAATATACTAGAAACAGAAAGCAAAGGTAAGGGGTTGGAACTAAACAGCAGGAAGACTGAAGTCATGGTGATCAGTAAAACACATGAAATCCCCTCCTGCAAAATAACAGCAAATGGCACAACCTTGACACAGGTTAATAAGTTCAAATACCTGGGAACGGTCATTTCATCAGACGGCAGATGCACATCGGAAATAGCTGGCAGAATTGGCCAAGCCAAAACAGCATTCAAGAGATGACAAGCATTCTTACCAACAAATGTCTATCAATTAACATCAGAAAGAGAGTCCTTGAATGTTATATAGAACCAATACTGTTGTACGGATGCGAGACGTGGACAGTCAGCAAGCAAAGCCAGAGCAGGATTGAGGCAGCCGAGATGTGGTTTCTCAGAAGAATGTTGAGAGTACCATGGACAGCAAAGAAAACAAACGAGACAGTCTTGATGGAGGCAGACACAAGTCGATCACTGATAAGGAAGATTAGGAAAAGACAAGCAACATTTATAGGCCATTTTATGAGGAAGGAGGATTTGGAGCACCTGGTCACAACGGGAAAGCTGGAGGGAAAGAGAGCACCGGATAGACCCAGGGAGAGAATGCTGGACGGACTTGCAAGGTGGCTGAGGATGAAGAGGGTGGGGGAGATGCTGGGGGCAACGAGAGATAGAGATGGTTGTAAGTCCATGGTCGCCAACGCCATGCGGCAGGGCATGATGATGATGATGAGTATCCTTTTGAAACTGTGTTGCTTCATACGCATCTAAAGGTGCTACCTAGAGAACTTCGTACTTCTTAGTAGGTGGAGGGTGTTCAATGACTGCTTGAACACGCCGGGTGGTGGCTGAATTTAGGAGTTGAACAACATGATGGAATTTGGTAATGTCATTTGTAATGGGAAATGTGTGGTTGGCAAATGAAGCTTCCAAACGTAAAAACCATGCATTAGCATTAGTTGTCCAGAATGGTGGACCTTTGAAAGCGACAGCGGCCACTGTAGGTGGACGTGCGTTTGCGCTGCTTGATCAATTCTTGTTGTAGAATGAGGTGAGCTCCATATTTTGCGTGGTCATAGCTTATTCTTCTTGACAAAATTAGACAGAACAGCTTGGTCACTTAATACAGAGTTTGTACTCACGTCGGGTCACCAAAGAAGCAAATAAAGCAACACACGAATTCGTTTTTCAATGTTTTCATTATTCATTCAACCAGAAACGTATTCGCAGTTTCGAAGGGTCATGCCAACTCAAAATCACAACTGCTTCCGGTTAAAAAAACAATGATAATATTTTAAACTAAACACCGAAACTCCAACGAAAGGTGTAACTGCATGCGCGAACAAAGCATGAGACGTTATAACAACGATAATGCTACACATGGATCGTCTTCTATGTCATCCCGAATAAACATTCAAGTCAAATATAGGTGGGCGCTATTGACGAAAGGCTAGTTGTACTGAGACCTGGTTTTTGAAGACAAGAAATTTCCTTTAACTCCCAAGCTTCTGTAGTGGTTGATATTTTGCCTGAAAAGTCTGTTGTGAGTAATAGGCCTCCATCAGTCGGTGTCGCCTATCTAGTGTCTTGTCGAGTTAAATTGACGCCTCTGGAACAGCGTCGGCAGTGGCTCATACCTAAGGCCGATGAGGGAAAGGAAATCTCTGGGACGTTGGATGCTGGCCATGGGATTGCCTTCACAGGAGCTTGCTTTCCGCCTGACTCTCTTTTCCTCAGCTAAGGTGTGGATCCTCTTTTCCCCCGGCCTGAGTTGTTTCTGGAGCACACTGCGCCATCTGTTGCGGTCGGCTGCTGTGTCTTCCCAGCTTTCTGTGTTAATGTCCAGAGCTTTCATATCGCACTTACAGATGTCTTTGTATCCTAGCTGGGGGCGGCCAACAGATCTCTTGCTGGAGACTAGTTCTCCGTAAAGGATATTCTTTGGAATACCGTCCGTCTTCCATCCGATGCACATGGCCAAGCCAGCGCATCCTGTGTTGGCTGAGTAGTATGTGCATGGTGGGGAGACCAGCGCATGCTAGGACCTGGGCGTTTGGTATTTTGTCGCTCCGCTTAATACCGAGGACGTGGCGAAGACAGCGCAAATGAAAGCTGTTCAGTTTTTGCTCTTGTTTGGCATAAGTTGTCCACGTTTCGTTACGTACAGTAGCTGATGATGTAGGTGTTGTACACTGCAGTCTTGGTCGGGGTTGTCAGCCTTGAGTTCTCCCAGAAGCAAACAGTAAGTCGGCCTGGGATTGCTGCAGCCATGCCAATGCGCATATTGATCTCGGCATCAATGGACAGATTGTTGCTGATAATGGATCAGAGGTATGTGAACTGGTAGACAACATGAAGTTCGAAGTTGATTTTGGTGATGACAGGTGGAGTGTTCGCATCTTGGCTCAGCACATTCGTCTTTTTCAGGCTGATGGTTTGACCAAGGTCTTTGTGGGTTTGGGAAAATCTGTCTATGAGGCACTGGAGTATTTGCTCAGTGTGTGAGGTAACAGCTGCATTATCGGCAAGGAAAATCTCTGAAAATGGCCTCGCGCACCTTTGTCTTTGCTTTTAGTCTTGCGATGTTGAAGAGTCGCCTGTCAGAGCTGGTGCGTAGATACCCACCTTCTGTTGCAGTCCCAAAAGGTTGCTACAGAAGCATGGAGAAAAAGATGTCGAACAGGGTGAGAGCAAGTATACAGCCTTGCTTGACGCCGCTTTTGATGTCAAAGGGGTCGGACATGCTGCCCTTGTACTGGATGGTTGTTTTCATATCGTCGTGGAATGATCTACTCAGGCTGTGCAGTTTTGGGGAGGCATCCATATTTTCAGGAGAATGTTAAACGGTACATCCCTGCTGCTAGGTCAAAGGCCTTGGTAAAGTCAATGAAGGCGATGTAGAGGAGCTTTTGTTGTTCTTTGCATTTCTCCTGTGACTGATGAAGGGAAAATATAATATCCACTGTGGAGTGTTCTGATCAGAAACTATACTGGGACTCAGGAAAGATACGCTCAGCCAGTTTTTGGAGACGTGCCAACGCGACTCAAGCGTACAGTTTGCCTACGATGTTCAGTACGGAAATGCCCCTATAGCTGCTGCAGTCACTTCTGTCTTCCTCATTCTTATAGAGGTGACGATCTTGGCATCTCTCATGTCTTCTGGTACTGTTCGTTCTCTCCAACACTGACAAAGGACATCATGTAGGGCCTGCAGGAGGATGTTCTTGCAGTGCTTGATGAGGTCTAGGGGGATGCGATCATTATCAGGTGCTTTCCCGCAGGCCAAGCTGTTAATTGCCTTGAGGAATTCTTTAAGTGTTGGTTTAGCATTTAGCTCCTCCATGATGGGCAGAGGTCTGATGGCATCGAGGGCTGAGGTGGCAACAAAGTTCTCCCTGGAGTATAGCCACCCATCTCTCCATCTGCTTGCCTTTGTCGGTGATCATTTCCCCAATGGTAGATCTGAGGAGGGTTGTTCTGTTCTGTGTTGGACCAGGAGCTTTCTTGATGTCCTCATACATACTTCTTATGTTGCCTGCAGCTGCTGCAGTCTGGATGTCGTCACTGGGTTGTTGCAAGTATTTGTTGGCACATCTTCTCGCTGTCTGCTGCACTTTGCTCCTGGCAGTTCTGAGCGCTTGCAGGGATTTCTCTTTTGGTGAGCGCTTGCGTTCAGCAAAGATTACTTCAATAATGGGGGTCATCTCACTGGACTTGGCTTCAAACCAGTCGTTGTTTGTGGAGGGTCTTCCTCCTAAAGGAAGCTAGGGCTGTTTTTTGAATGGTCTCCCGGAGGTGATCCCAGTTTTCAGAGGCAGAGTTGTGCAGTTGGTCTGTGGACAGAGCATCTCCGAGAGACTTGGTAGAAGGGTACGGTGGAGTTTCTTAGGTTGTAGTCTGATCTTGCAACACACTAGTGGGTGGTCTGTGTCACAGTCTACACTATATGTGCGGGTGAGAAACACGAATTTGTGGCTTGTTCATCTGACGATGACCATGTCCAGTTGGTGCCAATGTTTTGATCGAGGACGTCTCCCTGATACTTTGTGTTGAGGCTTCGTCTGGAAGTAAGAGTTGGTCACGCAGAGACCATGATAGGAACTGACCTCTAGGAGGCGCTGCCTATTTTCATTCATTTTGCCAACTCCGAAACGTCCAAAGCAGGAAGGCCAAAAGTAGGCACCCACTCTGGCCAAGGAGGACAAGGTGTTCTTTGTTAGGGATATTCTTGATAATGTCATTAAGGTTAGTGTAGAACTCGTCCTTTGCCTGTGGTGTAGTTAGGGTAGGAGCATAGGCGCTAATAAGAGTGACTGGGTCGTCAGATGTACGGAAATGAAGAGTCAGCAGGCGTTCAGATCCCTTGTCACCTCGGTCAATCATTTTCAGCAGGAAGTTCCTGGCTGCAGATCCAACTCCATGTTCTTTGTGTTCCTCAGCACTTTTTCCTTGACAGAAGAAGGTGTAGTCTTTCCTTCTTGAGCGTACATGAGTCAGCTAGGCACGTTTCTTGCAAGACATCTATGTCTACCTGTAGTCTCAGGAGCTCGTCGTTGATGACAGCTGATGTGATATGGAGGACAAGCTGTTACCTATGCAGCAGGTCCCCCCTCTCCGCACTGCTGATGGGACCAAACAAACGGCAAAGGCCGGTAGAGTTTGATACCAAAAGTGTCGTTGCAGGAGTTGCTTGAACGTTGCTGAAACAGCAGCGGATCGCCATAGGGACTCCAACTCCGGATTTTTCCTCGGGGTTAACCCCCGAAGCCTTTCCCGCGACCGGTTATGCTGCAATGCAACAGGGATTTGAGGTCGGAGTTTTCATTCTCCTAGATGTGCTGCCATCCAAGGCTACGAGCCCCATCTAGCCAATGTGGAAAGTTGTACTGGGTTAGCGGTTACATTTTGTCAGTAGCAGGAAAACCCTGACCTGTCACCCAGTGTATTCTTACTGTTAGATGTTATGTAGAAAGTGTTTTGCCCAAACTGTGCTGTCCATCCATGAGTAGCATCTAAATATGGGTGCCAACAAAATGCTCCTTTTTCATGAAAACACAGTGCCCATATAGCCAAGGCCACTGTGGCCTATCTACAAGAACAATTCATTCTACAGTCCTGACATATCTTCATGCCCTACAGTCCTGACATATCTTCATGCGACTTCAGATTGTTTTCTCTTCTGAAATAAAACCAGACTGACTATAAGTTCTCAAGAATCGAGAACGTTGACAAAGATGTAAAATCAGTTTGCTTCCCTATCTTAGTGAGACTATCAAAAAACTAAGGAAGCCGAAACTTTGTTTAGAGAGAGGAGTAGAGTACTTTGAAGGACTGAAAATTTCAAAGTAACCGACAATACTTTTTGATCAGAACTCGTAAACGAAGAAGAAGATGAAGACAGATCGAATGACCAGGAGAAAAAAAGATAGGAAAGAAAAAAGAGGAACAGAAAAAAGAACAAAGGCGTGCGCGCGCGCGCGCGCACACACACACACACACACACACACACACACACACACACACACACACACACACACACACACACACACACACACACACACACACACACACACACACACACACACACACACACACACACACACACACACCTTATGAAAGTTATCCCCTAAGCGGAAAACATCAGCAGCTTTCATGATGGCTGGTTTGCCAGAGGTCTTGAGTTCAGTAAAACCAAAGACATCAAAGGAAGAGTCACTCAGATTCAAGGTCTGGCAGGTCCCGTTGGGCAGTATGTCCAACCTCTCGCCTGTCGCGTAGCTGAAGATTGAGGTCACTGCGAAATTGAAAAAAAACGACGGTGATGTTCAATCACTACTAATAATAAACACACAAACAAACAGATAAATGAATGAAGACAGTAACATGAAATTATACAATTAAATACAAAGTGGTCTAGCCATTCTAACAATGTCCATCATTTTATGCAAATCACAACAGTGTAAACGGAAAATAAACTTTTTCAGTTCCTGACAAAGTGCGATTCAAACACCTTCCTGAAAAATTACTGATTGTAGTCATCCTTTTGGTCCGCTTGACATCATAATTTCCAAGCTTTTGCATTTGCAAAATCTCAACGGCCTACATGCTTTGACCTGAATTCAGTAATGGTCCATTCAAACTAGCCGATTGAAATCTTGCTAACGCATTTTTGTCTTACACACACACACACACACACACACACACACACACACACACACACACACACACACACACACACACACACACACACACACACATATGTATGTATATATATATATATATGTATGTATGATGTCTATACATATATATCTACATATACATACACGTACACACGTACACACGCACATACACACTCCTCCTTCCTGTCGATATGTTGAAACAGACAATTCCTGTCGATATGTTGAAACAAACATGTGTGTTGTGTGTGTGTGTGTGTGTGTGTGTGTGTGTGTGTGTGTGTGTGTGTGTGTGTGTGTGTGTGTGTGTGTGTGTGTGTGTGTGTGTGTGTGTGTGTGTGTGTGTGTGTGTGTGTGTGTATGTGTGAAAACTTCGAGCCACATCACATTGTTTGTCAGCTTTACTCTATGCAGTAGGTTAAACGCTTGTATAGAAAAAAGGTGGGGGTTGAACAGGTAAATGGCAACAGTCGTCCGAGAACCTTAAGCAGGGTTGTGCGGAAATGAAGTGGCAGAGACTGCAACTTTTTCTCAGGGCCAGCATTATGTGGGCAATGCCCATCTCTTTTGCCTCGCTTTCTCGACCTTCCTTAATTCTAAACAAGGTCAGGTATCCATTCACAGCTGGCTGGACTGGAGCCCGAAAGCTTTTTTTTTGTTTTTGTTTTGATTTATTTGTTTTAAATTCAGGCCTAAACTTGTGCGGTCAGACAAGAAGGTTGGAAACCTATCTCCATCATGCTAAACATGCCTCTTAGTGAAGTTTTGGTAAAGATTGAGTCATAGACAGCAACGAAATGGGGTTTTTTTAGTCATTATTTACGTGTTTTCATACACACACACACACACACACACACACACACACACACACACACACACAATATATATATATATATATATATATATATATATATATATAAATATAATTGTATGTGTATATATATATACATATATACATAGACATATATGTATGCGCGTGTGTGTATGTGCGTGCATGCGTGTGTGTGTGTGTGTGTGTGTGTGTGTGTGTGTGTGTGTGTGTGTGTGTGTGTGTGTTACAAATGAAAATTGTCGTTCGGAATGTCAAGGAGGAGGGGAGGGGTATGCATGAGTGTAATAAAAATTCAGGTGTATTTTAGAATGCATGTTTAGAGTTTGCTTCAGTTTTGTCATAACAAATCCACCGTATGAAATTCGGACAGTAGCATCACCCAGTCTGTGTAGCACCACCCAGTCTTTTCCCCCCTGTCTGCGTGCCTTTTTGTTTATTTTGATAGCGAATGAATGCTGCAGAATTTTGCCAGAGACAACTCCTTTATTGCCGTGGTATCTTTTACGTGCACAAAGTGCATGCTGCACACGGAACCTCAGTGTATCGTATAAATTCTGAAGACTAATTCCAAAGACCACCATTTAAGATCTAGTGGAGGGGATAAAAAATTTTTGGTGACAAAGGGACAACCCTCATAAAGGTCTGGGTGCATCTACAAAACGAAAATGTGGAAAATACGAATAAAACTGAATACAAACCATAATGTGGGTCTCTCTGAACAAATATTATAATTGTAATGTACGTGGGAAGCATACTGTTTGTCAATGCCATGTGTGGTGTTATCCCTGATATGGATCTAGTCGTCGGCTATAAGCAATATGAACTGAACTGAAGTGAAATGGATTATGACGTGTGCGTGTGCGAGCGCATTGAATTATTGCTTAATGTTTTGTCATTCGTAGATTTTCGTTAGAAACAAACATAATTTTGTTTTGTTTGTTGTTGTTTTTCGTTTTCCTTTGGTTTTTATTCCGATGATTCATTAAACCATAACATGCGAACACCTTTGAATAACAATAAAAAGAATTAAACAACAACTAATCTGACTCAAAGCAACTGTCAGCGTTCAAACAAATAAAAACCACAAACATGAAAATCAGAATGAGAACGATACAAGTCAGACTGAAATGTTTGGTCTATTAGGCTTTATCAAGCGCACTAAAAGACAACAAAGAACTACAAAAACTTATTGCAGCAACAAGAGTAATTCCGAGATGTTTCTTTGAGCTGGAGCAAATGACTGGAGGATCAGCTGATAGACATAGACTGAATCAATCAAGCGTTGTAAGAATATACATTGCATTGAATTTGCACGCAAGTGTAGTTGCACTTGTAGTGACGGGAAGAATATCAATAACAGATATAGCAACAAATAGGCAGCATCAACAGCAATATTAAACATGTAATGGCTCTTTCATGCAGCTTAATTAAATCATGTCAGTCTTCCTCTTCTTGCATTCGTTGTCTGCATGGTCAGTGTAGTTGGCGATGAATGTGACTGATTGTGTGTGTGTGTGTGTGTGTGTGTGTGTGTGTGTGTGTGTGTGTGTGTGTGTGTGTGTGTGTGTGTGTGTGTGGTCAATTCTCGCCGGCTGCCGTGGAGCTTGATGGTCAGAGGAGTTATAATCATCTTATCGCTCCACTTGATAGAGATGACATCCTGCAATATATGTTTAGCTCTTTGGACCTCCTGACCTCGGGAGCAGGTTGGTAATGGTATCACTATCAGTTTGACCTTGCGTTTCACATGGACATGGAGCCAGTTGTGACAGGTGCGTAGCCTCATTAAGAACACATGACGATGCTCCCTGGACAGAAGGTGGTAGCCCTCCCTTTTTGTATGTGGCTTCAGGAATGATCTGACGACACTCCTCTTCTTGCTATAGCTGACAGCTTCACCTTCAGTTTCTCAAAACAGCGTCTCCGTGCTCTGAATAACTTCCACATGCACTGACGCCACTGATGCCATGGGATGGAGAAAATCCAAAATGAACAGGGTATAAGCCTTAGGCCTGCACATAAAGTCATCTAACGTAGGGATTTTGATTCTTTCTTTGTATGATTCTGTCAGTGGAACAACCTATCCCACACTGTAGTACACTGTTGTCTGAGTCAGTGTGAATCAACATGATCACGCCTTTTTTTTTTTTACCTTTCTTTGGGTTGGTTGGATAGTTGGTTGGTTAGTTGGTTGTTAGTTGGTTGGTTGGTCGGTTAGTTGGTTGGTTGGTTGGTTGGTTGGTTGGTTGGTTGGTTAGTTGCTTGTGGTTGTTGTTGTGATTGTAGTTGATGTTTTGATGTTATTGTTGCTGTTTCAAATAGTACTCACTTAGATGGGTGTACGCCACGTTGTTCCATTCACCTGTACCACCTGTGCAGGCAGTTTTTTGTTTGTTTGTTGTTTTTGTTTCATAAACCACCAACATGGCCGACAGGATCTCTGACGTGCGTATTTGATATTCTTCGTGCGTATACAAAAACATCTACTGATCTGAAAGATCTGATCAGTCAGCACCCTTTACCCATCAGACAGTACACAGGTTGGGTCACTCACACCTTCCGATTGAAAGTTCGGTGTGTTATGCACATTCGGCCATCGCGCCCTTTAGAACTGAATCAGTCTGCTCCTGTCAAGTCACAGAACTGAAGTATGTAGTTTGACACAGCCTTTATAAACCACATTTACGTTTCTAGTTATTAATTTGCACAGAATAAAATGTCTTAAGATAACATCTCCTCACACGAAATTAATTCCATATGCAAGGACGCCACTGGTGCCATGTGATTCAGACAATCCAAAATGATCATGGCATAAGCTTTAGCCTGCATATAACCCTTCGCGCCGAAATGAAAGAAGTTGTCCGCCCGACGATTGAACCCCTGTGTTGCAAACGTGACGCTGTAACAAAAACAAACAAACAAACATACAAACAAAACAAACAGAAACAAAACAACAACAAAAACAACGATGCTGTAACAAAAACAAACAAACAAACAAAACAAAACAAACAAAAACGTGAATGAAGAAATAGAGCACTCCGTTCTAATATGACTGCACGGCTTCGCATGGGTGCGAATCACACTTTAGTAAACCTTGGAACATGACGAGGTTGCCAGTCTATCCAGCTGTGAATGGGGGTACCTGACGTTCTTCCAAGTCAGGGAAAGGTAAATCAGAGGAAGGAGCACAGATGGGCACCTTGCCATCATAATGCTGGCCGCAAGAAAAGCTGGGTTTTCACCACCTCACTCCCTTATGACCTCAGGATAATGGGACAATCTTGCTATCTTTACCTTTGAACAGGTGAAGGATTGTCTTACCTGTCTGGTTTTTGGTGGTGATGCTCATGGCGGCCCGTTTGTTTGGATAGTCGTACACCTCCACGGCCTCCGAGGTCATCTGTTTTTGCACGATGTTGGCCTCCACGTGTACAACAAACTGCTCCGGTAGTTTGGGCAGCAGCTGCTCGGAGGGCGGGGGCCCAGAGTCCGTGGGGTGGGGACAGGGGTAGTTAACGGAACCACCCTCCACTCCTCGGAGGGTTGTTAGTAGGAGCAGAAGGCCTGAAGTGCCAATGTGTAAGAAATGCCGTCCTTCCATTGTGAAGTGATTAGATGTGTTCCGAAGTTTGTTGCAAAAGAGTGGATTTCAATCGTTCTGCTTGTTTTTTTTTTCCTTGGGCTACTTTTTGTTCTCTCTCTCTCTCTCTCTCTCTCTCTCTCTCTCTCTCTCTCTCTCTCCTCTCTCTCTCTCTCTCTCTCCTCTCTCTCTCTCTCTCTCTCTCTCTCTCTCTCTCTCTCTCGTTTTCAATGTATTTTCCTCTAGGTTTACTTATTTTTCATATATCGACACCGGTGTCCTCTTGTTTAAACCTGCCTTGTTGTTGTCTTTGTTAGTGTTGCACACTTTCCGATTTGAACATTTACTGCACCTCAGCTATGAAAGTATTCCACCGGACTTAAAAGGTGACGTTAAGGTGATCACATTCTGTCCTCTGCAGATCGTCCAGACAATGTCTATATTCCTGCAAACAATAAAGTAATAATAATGATGATGATGATGATGATAATGATGACGACGACGACGACGATGATGATAAAAATAGAATGATGATAATACTATTTAGTGTACACATGCTTGTCAGACAATACTCGTTGCCCTTTACAAATAGCATTAATACGGCCATGTTAATACAATAATGCGGTACAACAATAGGATATAGACACTAACGCATCAGTGCAGTATAAACATTTCAATGCCAATACATATGGGGTACATTTATATGCCTCTCAATCAAATGGTTCATCAAAAATAACAAGAAATATGCTTTTCGACTTATCAGAAACGATCAGACACATGAAATCACACCCACACATATAAGCACGCATACACGCATACACACGTGCTTACACACACACACACACACACACACACACACACACACACACACACACACACACACACACACACACACACATACACACACACACACACACACGCAAGCACACACACACACATACTCACACACACACACACACACACACACACACACACAACACACACCACACACTCACACACACATTAAACACATTTCTAATTGGATTTAAAAGAGCCACTAGCATTAATTTATGATTTTTAGATATGCTTCTGAAGAGATGTGTTTTGAGGTACTTTTTGAAATTAAGCAGACAACTGCTTTGTCTTAAAGATACTGGGAGGAGTTCCATATCGCTGGGCTGAAAACAGAGTGTAATGGAAATACATTAAAAGTCAAAGAAGTGTGTCATTGTATGTACCAAAACTCAATTATTACGTGTTGCATACAATGACGCAGTTGTCTGAAAATACGTGAGAAAATGATGATTATGTGCTATGGTAACGAGGACATAGTTTGGTTTGCATGTTGCATACGATGACATAGTTGTGTGAAAATACATGAAAAAGTAATGATTATGCGCTATGGCAACGAGGACATAATTTTGGGAGGATAACATTACGTCAAAAATTTAATGTACATGTTCAAAACAAATTCAGTGCTCTGGAAGACGTTGGTGACAGTGAGGAACAATGGACAAAGTTGAGAAATTCTATAAATGAAGCTTGTGAAGAAATCCCTAAGGCTGATAGAAAAGCAAAAAAGAGCTGGATGACTAATGAAATTTTGGGCCTGATGGAGGAAAGAAGGAAGGCAAAGAGAAACGAGGAGGTATACAGGAAGATAAACAGAAATTAGGCATAGGTGCAATGAAGCTAAGGAAGCTTGGCTGAACACAAAATGCAAAGAGATAGAAGAACGACACAGAATGGACCCCCAGGGTATGTACAGACGAATTGAAGACATTGTCCACAGAAAAAATACATGCACATCAACTGGTTGCTTAAAATCGAACGATAGCACGCTTATCATGGAAAAAGACAAACTATTAGACAGATGGGGAGAGTACATTAAAGACCTTTTTGAGGATGACAGAAACGAAGAACACATTATAAAAAAGAACTTTGAAGGACCATCCATAATGAAAGATGAAGTTAGAGCAGCACTGAAAAAGATGAAACCAGGAAAAGCCCCAGGACCAGACAATATTACTACAGAGATGATTGAAGCCCTGGAGGAATTTGGCATAGAAAAAATAACAGTCCTCCTAAATGAAATTTATGACACTGGAAAAATCCCCAAAGATATATCAAAATCAATTTTCATTGCACTTCCAAAGAAGACAGGGGCTATAGAATGCAAACTCCATCGCACAATCAGTTTGATGAGTCATGTAACAAAAATCCTGTTAAGAATAATCATGATCAGGACAAGGAATAGAATCAAAAGAGGAATAGCAGAAGAACAGTGTGGATTTGTGAAAGGGAAAGGAACTATTAATTCCATATACATCCTAAGAACTATCATAGAGAGGTCAATTGAGATGAATAAGGATTTGTATTTATGCTTTGTTGACTATACCAAGGCTTTCGATCGGGTACACGACATGAAGAATTGATCAACCAACTGGAGAGACTCAATGTTGATGGAAAAGATCTACGAATAATCAGGAATATGTACTGGGAACAAACAGCTGCAATGAGAATAGAAAACAATATAAGCTCTTTTCAAAACATCAAAAGAGGAGTCAGACAGGGTTGTGTTTTGTCACCAGATCTGTTTTCACTATATAGCGAAAACATCATGAGAAACCTAGAAGAAGACCCTGGATTAAAGGTTGGAGGGAAAATGATAAACAACAGTCGGTACGCAGATGACACCGTGCTAATTGCAGAAAATGAAAGGAACCTACAAAACCTTGTGAATATACTAGAAATAGAAAGCAAAAGTAAAGGGTTGGAACTAAACAGCAGGAAGACTGAAGTCATGGTGATCAGTAAAAAACATGAAATCCCCTCCTGCAAAATAACAGCAAGTGGCACAACCTTGACACAGGTTAATAAGTTCAAATACCTGTGAACGGTCATTTCATCAGACGGCAGATGCACATCGGAAATAGCTGGCAGAATCGGCCAAGCCAAAACAGCATTCAAGAAGATGAAAAGCATTCTTACCAACAAATGCCTATCAATTAACATCAGAAAGAGAGTCCTTGAATGTTATATAGAACCAATACTGTTGTACGGATGCGAGGCGTGGACAGTCAGCAAGCAAAGCCAGAGCAGGATTGAGGCAGCCGAGAATTGGTTTCTCAGATGAATGTTGAGAGTTCCATGGACAGCAAAGAAAACAAACGAGACAGTCTTGATGGAGGCAGACACAAGTAGATCAGTCATAAGGAAGATTAGGAAAAGACAAGCAACATTTATAGGCCATTTTATGAGGAAGGGGGATTTGGAGCACCTGGTCACAACGGGAAAGCTGGAGGGAAAGAGAGCAGCAGGTAGACCCAGGGAGAGAATGCTGTACGGACTTGCAGAGTGGCTGGGGTTGAAGAAGGTGGGGGAGATGCTAGGGACAACGAGAGATAGAGATGGTTGTAAGTCCATGGTCGCCAACGCCATGCGGCAGGGCACCTGATGATGATGATAATGAACGTTATATGAGAGGAGGATACCAAGCACGAGGAAGAAGCGGTTCTCTGGGAGAGAGACTGAGAGGATTGTGCAGTGGCGCCAGTGTGGTGATCCGGCAGACTTTTCTAAGACTGGGAGGTTTGTGCGTCGGAACCAGAGGTTGTGTGGTAATCCGGCAGACTTCTCGGAGATTGAAAACTTTGTGCGTCGCAACCAGAGGTTGTATAATGATCCGGCAGACTTCACTAAGACTGGGAAGTTTGTGCATCGGAGCCAGAAGTTGTGTGGTAATCCGGCAGACTTCACTAAGACTGGGAAGTTTGTGCGTCGGAGCCAGAGGTTGTATAGTGATCCGGCAGACTTCACTAAGACTGGGAAGTTTGTGCGTCGGAGCCAGAGGTTGTGCGGTGATCCAGCAGATTTCTAAGACTGTGAAGTTTGTGCGTTGGAACCAGAGGCAGACTTCTCGGATTCGCAGGGTATCCCGATGGCGGAACTTTACTACCACTCAACAAGAACAGTGGCTACTGTGGCTGATTGAAGTGTGGGCTGAATGGAGTAATACTGTCAGACTTCAGTGGATAAGTCTGTGCTTGTTTCTGTTGGAGCTACTGACGGTGCTAAGAGAATGGAGTAATACTGTCAGACTTCAGTGGATAAGGCTGTGCTTGTTTCTGTTGGAGCTACTGACGGTGCTAAGAGAATGGAGTAATACTGTCAGACTTCAGTGGATAAGGCTGTGCTTGTTTCTGTTGGAACTACTGACGGTGCTAAGAGAACGGAGTAATACTCTCAGACTTCAATGGATAAGGCTGTGCTTGTTTCTGTCGGAACTACTGATGGTGCTAAGAGAATGGAGTAATACTGTCAGACTTCAGTGGATAAGGCTGTGCTTGTTTCTGTTGGAGCTACTGACGGTGCTAAGAGAACGGAGTAATACTGTCAGACTTCAATGGATAAGGCTGTGCTTGTTTCTGTCGGAACTACTGACGGTGCTAAGAGAACGGAGTAATACTGTCAGACTTCAATGGATAAGGCTGGGCTTATTTCTGTTGGAGCTACTGACAGTGGCAAGAGAATCACACAGGACATTGTGGA
>JAPXFY010000017.1:66043842-66058842 GCA_030674185.1 Monoplex corrugatus | reverse complement strand
TCAAATCCTATATCCTAACCTACAGATCTGAAAGTTGGTGTTGTACAAAAACCTTTGAAAATGCAATGAATGCCTTTGAATGTAAATGCCTCATGAAGATATTAATCGTTAGATGGAATGAGTTTAAAACCAGCCAAGAAGTAAGAGAAATTGCCCAACAGCCATACGTATTAAACGTCATCAGAAAGAAAAGATGGAAATATTATGGCCAATATTATGGACAATAAAAGACTACCAAAGGCAGCGCTGTTTCTGTTTTGGAGGCCGAAGGGACAAAGAAGAAGAGGAAGACCAAACCAACACTCAAAACAACACTCTGAAGGAAGAGTGTTAAAACATCAACGACCTGAAAGCAACTGAACAGACGGCAGCCGATAGAGAAAGATAGAGAGCCCTGGTCACTGCTGTATGTGCCATGTTTGACACTGGAGAAAAATTCAGGTAAGGTAAGGTAAGGTAAGGTAAGGTAAGCTAAGGTAAGCTAAGCTAAGCTAAGCTGAGGTAAGCTAAGATAAAGGTAAACTAAGCTAAGGTAAGCTAAGGTAAGGTAAGGTAAATATTTTGTCAGACTGGTTAACCCTGTTTTTCGTTTGTTTTGTGTGTGGTGTTTAATTTTTGTTTTGTTGTTGTTATTGTTTTGACCGTTTTCTTGTTTGTTTGTTTTTTGTCTTGTTTCGTGAAAATCATTCGTTACATTACACTTTCCTTCTTCTGCTGCCCGGTTTTGTTTTTTACCAGTAAAACAGATTGTAACAATTAGAGAACCATTGCCCTAATCAGCCACGCCGGTACGATTTTGCTCATGATTATTCTCAACAAATTGAAGCCCAGGATAGAAGAACGATCTGACTGCCAGGCAGACTACAGCTCCAATAGAAGCACAACTGGCATGTTATTTGTGTTACAAATATTCAAAAAGCACTGATGAAGAAGCTTTTGTCAACTTCATAGATTATAGTAAAGCCTTTGATAGAGTCATTCATCTCCAGTTCCACCGATTCAACGCAATGGTCAAAATGGGCTTTCCTAAACATCTCATTTCATTAACCGTTTCTCTTTAACACCTATACGGAACAAGTCATGAGAGATGCTGAGAGATGCTGATATAGAAAGCATGGGTATAAAGATATGAGAAAAAAACTTACAGGCCTGCGCTAAGCTGATGATACTGCGCTATAAGCAGATAACATTACCAGAATGCATCTACAGGGTAGATGCAGCGGGCAAAAAGGCTGGCGTAAACTTGAACGCCATGAAAAGAAAAGTGCTACATATCAAAGGCAAAGTCACTGAAAACAATCATGACATCACAATTAACAAAGTTCCTTTGAAGAATGTTGAAGATTTTAAATATCTTGGTTCTGTAAAAACTGATGATGGAACCTGCTCCAAAGACATCAAAATAAGAATTGGAATGACAAAACAAAAATGGTCCAACTCAACAATATCTGGAAAGACAGAGGTATACCTAATAGCCTGAAAATTAAACTTTTGAATTGTTTGATCTGGCCAATCATGATTTATGCTGCGAAGGGTGGACTCTCAGAAAAGTTGATTGCAAAAGAATTGAGGCAGCAGAGATGCAGTTTTATCGGAGACTACCATGTGTCAAAGGGATAGAAGAACTATTGAAAGCGTCCTGGAAGAACTTCATACCACCAGAAAATTACTAGCAGACATCAACAAGAGAAGACTAAATACACTGGCCATGTGTCACGTAGAAAGAACACAGACTTCATGGCAACAACTATTTTTCAAGAAAAAACAGAGGCAAAATAGACGAAAGGCAGATCTCCAATCTCGTACATCGAGAACATAACCAACATCAGTCGCCTAAAAGTCAAGACAGAGCCGTTTGGATGAGAGTCACGGTGTCAAAGAGTGCAGCGGCCAACCTGAACCCGGTGACGCCAACAGGTGTGACAGGTGAGAGGCTAGTAAAACAACCTTTTTTAAAGGGCTCTTGAAGTCATGAAGAATTTAGAACAGATTCATTACGAGTATATTTTGTCCATGAAATGTATAATTTTGTTTTCGTGTTCTGCGTAGATGAGAAATCAAATTAAGATCGAAAAGGGGAGAAAATGTGGAAAAAGACAAACTCACAGTGATTACAGTAAAAGAGATGTAACAAAGTCAAGAAAATTACATACTCACACGTGCACACACACACACAAACAAACAAACAAACACACACACACACACACACACACACACACACATACACACACACATATGCACACACACTCACACACACACTCTTAAAGAAAGAAAGGAAGAAAGAAAGGATGAAAAGACTAAAGAAATAAAGAAACGAAGAAAGACAGACAGAAAAGAAGACAGAAAGAAAAAATAAAGAAAAGAAAAAAAAGAGTGAAGAAAAGAAGGAAGAAAGAAAGGAAAGATCAAACGGAGACAGAAAGGAACAAAGAAAGACAGAAAACGCAAAAAGGAAATGAAGATAGATATAAAGAAAGAAAGAAAAGAAGGAAAGAAGAAGCAAAAAAGATAACACTATAAAAAAATATATATATAAAATAAAAACAAAACACGTTCAAAATTAACTTTAGAAAAATGAGTAAATCTGCTTGTTTGCACATACAAACTGTGTCTAAAAGGAAGGAACTGTTGTACCCATTAACTATTTATCAATAACAAACAAACATTTCAAGTGAAAAGCATTCGTCAATAAACAGTAGCAGTACTAAGAAAATCACAATCGCAAGCAGGGAAAATATGTTAAACAAAATGAAAGAAACAAGATGATAGGCTTCTCACCCTCTTAAAAGAAGCATTTATGTATTCATGCCACTATCTTGGAAAATAAAAATGTGCTCTTTTTCTCTTCTTGTTCTAGTTTTATCAAAATGTATTTTTGTCACTACCAAACAGTAAGTAGGCCTATTCCTCATTTATAAAAGTAAATAAGGGTGAAAAAACTAGAGTAATATAGGAGCAGTACTGTCTAAAATCAATACATAAACAATTCAAAAGAAAGAAAAGAGGTACCTCAGCTGTCTTTGTCTCTCTTTTCTCAAATCTACACAGGCATTTCCCTTGTATCACACAAAACCTCATCTCCCAGCTTGAAGTGAGGCTCAATCCCCAACTTTTAACCGTTCGCTTATGCTGTCCTTGGGCCTGCTCTGCTCGTCAACAGATGGAGGTGGGATGGATAGGGCAGTGGCGGGGTTGAGGGAGAAGGGGTGATAAAGCAGGGCAGGAGAAATGGGGGAGGGTGGGGGGGGGTGGAAAAGTACGAGTAACAAACAGACGGCGAGCCATTTGTTAAGACAAAACGACACACGTGACAGCCATTGTTCTTGTCCGTCCAGAAGCGGGAAGTCCAACAAGAATAGCTGTCACTGTCTGTTCTTTTTGAAGAACGGAAACCAAAACAAAATAACAGGACCTAGCATTCTGTTAAAATAAATAAATACAGAGATAAGTAAATAATGATTAGCAGATTGTACCAGTTTATAATGGGAAGCGTTGACACGCAGGATGGTCTTACTAAAGTAGTGAATGTGCGTTCATACGGTGTGTGTGTGTTTTGTGTGTGTGTGTGTGTGTGTGTGTGTGTGAGTGAGTGAAAACCAGTGGTTGTATTAATTTATGTGATTGTGCTTTCTTTTATTGTGACTAGTGGTTCTTAATACTTGATTTATTGTCTGTTGTTACATGTGATGATGTTCTGGTGCTTTAAAATACAACAGACATGCTTTTGATCCGAACCATTTGCACTAAAAAAATCGAATGAGTATTCTTCTTCTCAAGAACAGAATAATGAGCCATATTCCCTTCCTCTTCGCCTTCCCCCTCCTCCCGCCTTCTTATCATGATCAATTTGCCATGCGAAATTCAGGCTGTTCTCCATTGGAAGAATAAAACACCACCCATTTTTTTCCCTTTCTACTTATACTTTAGTTCATTCATTAAAGCGGAATCTTCTACAGAATGTTACCAGTGACAACTCTTTTGTTGCTGTGAGATTTTTAATTTGCGCTGAGTGCATGCTGCACAAAAGACCTCGGTTTCTTGTCTCATCAAAACGATTAATGCCCTGACCACTAATCAAAGTCTAGTCTAGGAAGAGAGGAAGGGGTGAAGAATTCAGGTACGAATTATTTTTTGTGAATTTTTTTGTTCATTTATGTTTTATAGTACATACATACATACATACATACATACATACATCACATACATACATACATATATATGTATCTATGTATATATATGTGCGTGTGTGTATGTGTGTGTGTGTGTGTGTGTGTGTGTGTTGTGTGTCTATCTATCCATCCAGCCATCTATCTATCTATCTGTCTGTCTGTCTGTTTATTCATTTCTCTATCTCTCTATGTATGTATGTATGAATGATGTATGTATGTATGTATGTATGTATGTATGTATGTATGTATATATGTATGTATGTATGTACTTACGTACGTACGTATGTATGTATGCATGTATGTATGTATGTATGTATCTATCTATCTATCCGTCTGTCTGTCGGTCTGTCTGTCTTCCTGTCTATCTATCTATCTGTTTATCTATGTATATTTCTATCTGTCTGGTTATATTTCTATCCATCTGTCTATCTGTCTATGTCTGTCTATGTCTATCTATCAATCAATCAATCAATCTATCTATCTATCTACCTACCTACCTATCTATCTATTTACCTACCTGCCTATCTATCTATCTATCTATCTCTTTATCTACCTATCTCTCTTTCTACCTACTTATTGGTCTGTCTGTCTGACTGGCTGGCTGGCTGGCTGGCTGGCTGGCTGTCTATCTGTCTGGCAGGCTGTCCACGTGCCTATTTACCGGTCGCGGAAGTCAAGTGGGTAATTGTCAGACTTCTAATCAGAAGATCCTGGGTTCAGTCCACCTAGACACTTCCACCTGATGGGTAAAGAATGAGCATTTTTTTATCTCATGCATGCGGGCCAGCCGGTGCCTCAATCCCCTTCGTATACACACGCGCGCGCGCGCGCAAAATAGCAAATAAGCTTGTTAAAGACCCTGTAAGTAGTGTCCGTGACCAGTTTATGTAAAAATGAAAATACCCAACTATGCAAACAAAGGCAAGTTTTGAATAAAATGGCTTTTAGCTAATAACTTCTACCGTTAAAAAAAGCATCATAACGAATATCAGTATCATTACCATTATCATTATGTATCTGTCTGTCGGTCTGTCTGTCTATCTGTCAATTTTATTTACATTTGTAGACTTGAAATAAGATTGTGGATTAGCGAAAACAGACTGCACGCTACGACACAAGGACACGCATGTTGCTTGTTCTTTTTTAGAAGCAGAAAACTAGGCTTATGTTCTCTCTTGGAGTTCTTTTCCAGTTTGGACCTCTGGCGTGACCGGGATGGTCTGTAAGTCCCAGGCAAGAAAGCAGTTGTACAGCTCAACATGGCTTTTCAGAAATACAAGGAAATGACAATGGGAATTTTCTTTAAAATATTTGATACGAAGATACAGCCCATGCTATTACATGCATCTGAAGTCTGGGGATTAAACAGACTGCAGCACATTGAAAAGGTACATTTAATGGCATGCAAAAGATTTTTGGGTGTACCTGTAAGGACACCAAACACAATGGTATATGCTGATCTGGGAAGATGCCCACTATATATAAATTTTATTATTTCATGCTTAAGATATTGGTTTAAACTGTTACAAATGGATGTAGAAAGATTACCGCATAAAGCTTACTGTATGCTACTAGAATTAGACATAAATGGAAAGGATTGTTGGGTATCAGATGTAAGGAAAATCTTGTGCGAGACTGGATTTAACATCGTATGGATGCAGCAAGGAGTAGCAGATGTAAAAGCATTTTTAAACGTCTTCAGACAAAGACTTGTTGACTTGTATATCCAAGGATGGAATGAAGCAATAATATACAATATTTTATATAGCGCAAAATCTTGATAAAATCAAATCTAAGCGCTAAAACAGACACACACGCACGCACGCACACACACGCACGCACGCACGCACGCACACACACACACACACACACGCGCACACGCACACGCACACGCACACGCACGCACACGCACACGCACACGCACACGCACACGCACACGCACACGCACACGGCTATAAATGGGGAGAAAGAATAAAAGCAATGGAAAATTATAGAGAGCATATTATATACAATTATATATTACAATGTGATTCCCCTCTGAGTGGAGACAGGCTGCAGAGGGGATTGAGTGAGGTCAGGATTTTATGCAGAGATCGCGAGAGATACGGGAACTACAGATCTTTCAAAACAATTTTTGAAAAGAAAAATATATTTCCAACATGGATACGTATTGTTTTAGAGTTGCTGTTACTCAGTTACGATTCAGTGTACTACCACTCAATAATAATACACATCGTTACAGTGAGTGTGCTCACAAGAAAGCATGCCCATTTTGCAAGAAACAAGTTGAAAATGAGCATCATTTTATATATGAATGCCCTGTATACACAGACCTGAGAATAAAATTCCTAAAAGAGTCAGTTAAAATACCACTCGGTACATTACTGTGACTGAAGCTGTGACTGGCTTAGCAGGCCGGCAGTGGATAAACGAATTGCTCAAGAAAATATAAGGAGATACAAACGGACGGATCACAACGGAAAACGACGCGGCGAGGAAAACGGACAACGAATAAAGAAAAACGAAAAGGTTGGGACCTGGAACATTTGCGGTTTGACGAACAAAGAACCAGAGATAGTAGAGTTCATGACCCAGCGCAAGATCTCCATACTGGGCATTGCAGACACCAGAAAGAAAGGAACAGGAACAAAGGAAATAGACGTCAACTATGTTCTCATTTGGAGTGGTGTAAGCAAGGAACAGAGAGCAGCACATGGCGTGGGTTTCATCCTACACCATGACAAGGCAAAAGACCTAGTGAGTACGGAGTTCATTTCAGAAAGACTCTTGAAGATCGGCATTAGGGAGGACAACAAGATCAACAACTACATTCAAGTGTATCCTACTCAGATGAGGATAAGGACTCCTTCTTCGAAAAACTCTCAGACACCATCAACAGCATCCCGGACCAAGCAGACCTGTACGTCATGGGAGATTTCAATGGCAGAGTCGGAGAGAGAAGAACACCATGGACAAAACACCTTGGTCCACACAGTGACCACAGAACACCATGCAACTACAACGGCAACCATGTATTGGAACTGTGTGCAGAGCATGACCTTATTGTCACCAACACCTTCTTCCAGCACAGAGCCACTCAGATCTACACCTGGTACAAATGGAGCGACATCGACGTCTCATCTCAAATCGACTTCACACTAGCAAGATCTCGAATGCGGAGCAACATCAGAGACTCAAGAGCCATCCCCAACGCAGGCCTGGACACAGACCACAGGCCAATCATCACGACGTTGGTCACTCAGAAGAAGAGGAGGTTCACTAAAAAGAAGAAACAGCCGGAAAGACTCAACATACACAAGCTTCAAGACGAAGAGGTGCAGACTCAGATCAGATGCACCATCAGTGAAAAATTGGACTGTAGTGACCCTACATTACTAAACGTAGAGGAAGCTTGGGGCATCTTCAAGACAGTCCTCCTGGACACTATAAAAGAAGCCTGTGGCACCAAGAAGACAGGAGGAAGAAACAGAAAGGTAACAGCTTGGTGGAACAAAGAAGTGAAGGATGCTATCAAGGAAAAGAAGAAACTATACAAGATCTGGGTCAAGTCAAAGGATGAAGAGGACTACATCAAGTACAGACTTGCAAGAAGACACAGCAAGAAAGTTGTGAGAACAGCAAAGGAAAAGTCATGGACCCAGTATGGTGAAAAACTCTTTGAAACATGCAAAGTTTCACCAAGAGAGTTTTACAAGAGTGTGAAAGCGATGAGAGTGCGAGATGAACCTTTCGATCCAACCACTATCATCAACGATGCAAACGGGGAAACATTGCATGGAGAGGAGAAAATAGTGAAGAGATGGGAAAACTATTTCAAAGACCTACTCAACCCATCAGGAGTATGGGCACAAGACACACAGTCCCGGTTCACCCCCAGCCACCCAGACCACTCAGAACTACCATCCTAGAGAGTGAAGTAAGAAAAGCAGTGAAGACCAGTCCTAAAGGAAAGGCAGCTGGAGACGATGGCATAACAACTGAAGCCATCCATGTGTGCGGTGAAACCGGAATTCAGTGGCTCACCACCATCTTTCAGAAAGCTTGGGAGGAGAGAAAAGTACCAGAAGACTGGCAAAATGCAATAGTGGTGCCAATATGGAAGAAGAAGGGCAGCAAGAAAGACTGCAGTACCTACAGAGGCATATCACTACTCAGTCATGTAGGGAAAATGTACGCAAAGATCCTGGAGCAGCGCACTCGAGCGAAAACAGAACATCTCCTCAGTGACGCCCAGTTTGGCTTCAGAAAAGGAAAGGGTGCACCGATGCAATCTTTGCACTACGACAACTGTACGAGAGGGCGATCGAATACGACGAGATCTCCATCTTGTATTCGTTGATCAAGAAAAGGCCTTTGATCGAGTCAACAGAGACAAGCTATGGAAGGTCCTCGAGCAGTACGACGTCAAGGGCCAGCTGCTAGACAACATTCGGGCCATCTATGCCAATAGCAGGAGTGCAGTCCGCACCGCCAGTGGAACATCTGACTGGTTCCCAGTGACACCGGGAGTAAGGCAGGGCTGTAATCTCTCCCCTCTTCTCTTCGTGATCTATATGGATCAGATTACGAAGGAGGCAAACCCAGACCCTGAGGCACTCAATGAACTCATGTTTGCGGACGACCAGGCAATGGTGAACAATGACAAGATACAGCTACAGGAGCACACAGACCAGCTCAGTGAAAGCTGCGAGACATACGGCATGAAGATCAGCGTCAGCAAGACCGAGGTCATGACTGTCAGTAAGAGACCAAACAAACTGGACATCAACATCAACGGAACCCAGTTGAAGCAAGCCAGTGAATTTAAATACCTGGGCAGCATCTTCACTGAAAATGGCAAACTAGACAGAGAAATCGAGACCAGATGCCAGAAAGCCAACGCAGTCAGCTACCAACTTGCCCCTCTCCTGAAACACCCCAGCATTCCCACCAGCACTAAGGCGAAACTCATCAACACCATTTTTCTACCAACGCTGACATACCAGTGCCAGACATGGTCCCTAACTAAAGTCCTCGAGAGAAAACTGGTCACCTGTGAAATGAAATGCCTGAGGAAAGCAGTAAACAAGACAAGGCGGGACAAGATCAGAAATGAGGTGATACGAGACATGGTAGGACAACACCAATCCTACAACACATCGAACATATGAGGATCAAGTGGTTCGGACACCTCACACGTATGCCCCTAAACCAACCAGCTCTTCGGGCATACAACACCAGATACTCTGGCTGGAGAGCCAGAGGAAGACCAAGACGACGATGGAGCGACTCCGTGGCAGACACCCTCAGAGCTCACGAGATGTCCCTTCTCCAGGCCACCCGCCTTGCTGCTGACAGACGACTGTATCTCCCCGCGACGCCCACCGGTACAAGCGGAAGGAAAAAAATAAAAAATAAAAAATAAGTTCGCACCACAGATACAATGTGTCCAGGTTTGTTTTTCATGCCATTAATAGACGAAAGAAAATAATGAATTTAAATTAACGGAAAACATAAAATTTGAAAAATGTCTAACCAACTGTCAACAGTGTTTAATGGATCGTAACCTTTCAATATTGTATTATTAGAGTCAAGGGTTCAGATATTAACGTACGTGTTATTGTATATGTCATCATGTTCATACCAGTTATTGAATACTCAAGGAGTGCTCTCAAGTCCTGAGACATGATTATAGAACTGTTAAATCATAGATTTAATGCGACCTCACTCCACCTCCCTCCCTCCTCATATTGTATGATTTATTGTGATTTTAGGAAGGTACATGTCGAATGAGCTCAAATTCTGAGTCTTCCTCCAATTAAAAGGTGACATAGGGTCCACGATTTGTTCATTTGATTGATTAACTATTAATACCCTTTGTGATTATTTTGATGAAAATCCGACTTGTGAATGATCATTTGGATGACAGATTGATTGTTTAATTGAACGCCATTATTTCATCGGGTGACTTATCACCAAACTGACCAGTTGTCTGCTGATTGGGTGAATGTTTGATTGTTGATTGATGGCTTGTTGATAACTGAACTATGTCAGTGAGTGATGGATATTGACTTGCTGATTGCCGGGTTGGTAAACTGTTTGGATTTTGGCGGTTAATTGGATGATATTTTGATTTGTTGGATGATCGACTAACTGATGAATGATTGATTGATCAACTAATAGATTGGTTGATTGATTGGTTGGTTGGTTGATGGATTGATTAATTGATTGATTGGTTAGATGATTGATTGATACATTCATTGGTTAATTAATTGATAGGTTAGATGCTTAATCAACTGATAGGTTAGATTTCACAGAGTGGATGAGTCTTTGGTTGATTGAGCTGACCGGTGATTATTATTTTGCTAAGTACTTCATTGATAACTGATGGATGATTATCATTTGGATAAGTAAATTCATTGATTTCTATATTTTCGATTAATTGATCTGACGATCGATACATAGGAGGCTTTCTTTGATTATTTACTAATTTAACCAAGTGATTTGGCTGAGAGTTGATGCTAGTTATTCTCTTTGATGATTAAACTATTGATGAGATGATTTTTTGTCTATCAAACTGATGTATAGTTGTTTGAACTAAAAGACGTAATGTAAATCATAATTCCGATATTACGATTAAATATCTTGATGCAATACAAAACGTAGAGATCTTTCGATTCCTTAACGTAGTTGCGGTAAATAATGTGCAGGGTATATTCTTTTTATATGTATTTGTGTACATGTACATGTATATGTATTGTACTGGAATTCATATGTGTGTGTTAATATGAAATATGTATGGAATTGTCAAGACCCGGATCCCCTCCCCCATTTCATCCATGCGTTTGTATTGTAGCCTAAGGCTGATGTACAATAAACAATTCTGAGTTCCGAGTTCTGAGTTCTGAGTTCTCTCTCTCTCTCCCTCCTTCCCCCTCTCTCCATCTTTCTTTCTGTCTCTCCTCTCTCTCCTCTACACTTATTTGTTTTTAATGCCTCCTCTGTTTTCTTCTTGTCTTTTGATTCTGTGTGGAATTCATTTCCTTTCTTACTCATTCTATTTTTATTGTTATTATGAGAGAGAGAGAGAGAGAGAGACTAACTGCTATAGTTACTTATTTTTGTCGTTTTTGCTTTTTTCATTAACATTTTTTATTCATTTTATAAACATGAATATATATATATACAAACACATTGACAAACGCAAACTCCATTATTTTAATCTATGAAGACAAGCATAATTATTATATCACAAAAATTAGAGACAAATGTTCCTCTAGTACACAACCTCTATGCGCGTATATATACGCTCATGTCTGCGCGTGCGCTTGCTTTTGTACGTGCTCTTGCACTTTATATTCTCTTGTCCCGCTGTATTCTACAAAAATTGGATTCACATATGCCAACAATAGTGTGTCAGGCACCTAACTGAAAAGTTATAAGTCAAACAACTGTCACAACAACATCAGTAACCATGCAAGACAAGGCAGCATGGTCAACACAACACATACGACATATAACTCATTCCTCTCTCTCTTTTCTCTCTCTCTCTCTCTCTCTCTCTCTCTCTCTCTCTCTCTCTCTCTCTTTCCTAAGTGCGTGCATGGCCTCAAATACTTTCGCACATGCTTGAGTACGCGTTTGCTTGTTTGCACGTGTGTATGTTGTTGTTTTTTTGTGCGTGCTCCGTGTGTGCGTGTATTTTCTGTTGAGGAAACAAAGTTGATTTACTACTGTTTCTGGCCCATCAACAGTTTCAATTTCGTTTTGTGAGAGTTTTGATTCAGCCGCCTAACAGGCACGGTCTCCCGTCTCTACACGAATTTGTGCGGTCTGCATTTCAGTTAGTTTTTTATGTCTTATTGTTGTACTTGTGTTTGTACAAGGTCTTGCCTATCATGTGGCCTACCTGCACTACGACCTGGCTCAACACCTGTCGGTAATTTTTGTTATTTTTTTCCTGAAGCTTTCGGCGTTTGGCCATTTTAATCTACCACCACTACTGTTACCGCTTCGTGCACCACGATGTCAGCGAAGTTGCTGCATGTCAACCACAGACATCTTCTGTGATGTCAACGTTTCGGTCCCACCACGCTGCAAAGCACAGGCCACATTAAGTACTCGTACACCTGAGACCAGCTGATGGCACTGGCTGTGCAGGTGCATTGGAAGCTTGAACCCGAACTTGTCAGGCATTTAAGAACTGAACATTGATCATAGTTTTCACCGCCACAGATAGTGTTGCGCTGGCAAAGGGAAAATCCGTGCTAAATCCACTTGAGACAACCAGTTTTCTTCTTTGCTGTTGCCCTCAACGGGCGGATCTCCATCTCCATCTCCACCCTCTTCGACAGCATCCATACAGCAATGTGATTTTTCGTTCGCACTACTTGAAATTTCTCCATCTTTTGAGAGTTTCACAGTGTTTTTGTTTAATGCCCAGTCTGTCTGTCCTCATACACAACTGATCACATTGTTGGTTATGTTTTTGAAAATAATTTTTACTTGGTTTTTATAACAGAAACGTTTTTGAGAAGTCATACTTATGAACTTAAAATAAAACAGCTCACTCCATCTGTCTATAACATAAAGTCCTTCCCACGCCCTTCTTTTGGTGGTGGTCTTGCAGTCCTGTACACAGATGTCTTAAAATCATCTCTACATGTAGTTTCAGTTTCAGTTTCTCAAGACATCTCCACGCTCGGAACGAATTCCATGTGCACTAACGCCACAGGTGCTACCTATGTAGGTAGAGCCTCAGGACCTGAATCATCTCTATCCTTCAGTCAAGCACTCCCTCTGGTCAGACTGTCATCGTTTCCTGTCTCTATCGCCCATCCCCTAGCAGCGCTAACAACCTGAGTGACTGTATGTTTCATCCTGAATTTTAATCTCTCCTTGACTTTTATTCTCTTCACCAGCGTAAACTGATTGTTTTAGGTATTTTAATTTTTTACTTCAACAATCACACTTCCTCTCACACCAAGTGCCTATGCCTCTCACTGTCCAACCGCTGTCTGTCTCAGCTTGTAACGAGCCCATGCACGAGAAGGGCCATATCATTGACTGGATAATCACACGTGATTCTGATAACCTGATTTCTTCAATATCAATGACAAAAGAACTTTCTTCTGACCATTTTGCTGTCCTTGCCACTCTAAAACTAATAAAAACTCCCAGAAATAAGCGTCAAGTCACTCGCCGCAACCTTAAGTCTATCGACCTTAACGCCTTCACTTCTTTAGCGACTGAACTACTATCACAAGTCAGTGACTCCACTGATCCTGCTACTTTATATACGTTGATTCTCCGCCATTTTCTCGACAAGCATGTCCCTCCCTCCATCCGTGTTCTGCCGATCGTCCATGTGCGCCTTGGTACGCACCTCAACTACGCAAAACAAAGCGAGAATATCGGAGGGCTGAGCGCCATTGGCGGTCTTCTAAAGTAGAAGTACACCGTCAGATCTATCAGTCCATGCGCAGCAAGGTAGCTGAGATGTTCTCTAAAGCGAAAACGGATTACTTTTCCTCACAAATTCTTGAAGCTAAGAAAAGAAAAATTCTGTTCTCCACGATGTTTGATTTACTTGGCACTGAGAAATCTACTCCCCTGCCGTCAAATATTAGTCCAGATGATCTCCCTTCTGCTTTTTCCACATATTCCTCCACCAAGATTTCCAATTTGCGTTCCAAACTTGACTCAGCTCCCTTTCACCCAACACTCCCAGACCCTCCATTTACTGGCATTCCTCTCTTTCCACCCAGTCTCTGAGACTGAGATCTTAACATCCTAAAAGAAATTAGTTTCAAATATTGTGAACTCGACCCCATTCCGGCCTCTCTCTTGCACCTCCATCATCAATTCTTCTCTTGTCTCAGGAGTCTTCCCTTCTGCTTTCAAAACTGCTCCCGTCTGGACACTTCTCAAGAAAAATAATCTCGATCCTAATGATCTTAGAAATTATAGACTTGTATAAAATCTCCTATTTCTCTGTAAGCTCCTTGAAAAAGTGGCACTAAAACAACTGAATGAGCATATCTCTTTAAATCATGTCCACCATCCTTACCAGTCTGCCTTTCGAACAAACCACAGTACAGAAACAGTTCTTGTTGACATTCTATCAGTCACCTCCATCATCAATTCTTCTCTTGTCTCAGGAGTCTTCCCTTCTGCTTTCAAAACTGCTCCCGTCTGGACACTTCTCAAGAAAAATAATCTCGATCCTAATGATCTTAGAAATTATAGACTTGTATAAAATCTCCTATTTCTCTGTAAGCTCCTTGAAAAAGTGGCACTAAAACAACTGAATGAGCATATCTCTTTAAATCATGTCCACCATCCTTACCAGTCTGCCTTTCGAACAAACCACAGTACAGAAACAGTTCTTGTTGACATAGTCAACGAACTTCTTTTTGCTTCTGATGTCATCTGTCTGCTGCCTTTGATGCTATTGACAACTCCATCCTTCTCTTTTGGCTTGAACACACTTTTACAATTCATGGTACTTTCTTTCTTGGTTCTCCTCTTATCTGTCTGATTGCTTTCAGTCAATTCAACGTTGTCAATTCAGTCTGAGCCTGTTCTACTTTTTTTTCGGAATTCCTCAGGGATCTGTGTTAGGCCCTGTTCTGCTCACCCTTTATATTTCACGCCTAGCCAACATCATCAACCAGCATGACATGAAACATCATTTTACGCAGTTGATTCACAACTACAGAATAACACCAACCCTGAAAATGTCACCTTCCTTATCTAAGACGCATCCAGCTGCTACGTTGATATCCAGAACTGGATGACACAAAATAAACTACAGTTAAATGGTAATAAA
>JAPXFY010000017.1:65958842-66038842 GCA_030674185.1 Monoplex corrugatus | reverse complement strand
TGCTGTTCATCCAAAGTCTTTTTCGGTGTCTCCAAAACAACTTTTTTTCATATCTTTCCGACCCAGGAAAAAAAAGGAGAAAACCGTCTAATTTGAGATGTACAAATTGTCTGGCTTTGTCTGTACAGGATGTGTGCGTGAAGCTTAGCTTCAGTGTACACGTCACATTTGTCGTCACAACTTATTTTACTAATGTACAAAGTGAAGCCCAAATTAAGCCGCGTATGTTTATTGTCAAAGGCAGATGTGATGCGTGTAAGTGTGTCGGCTAGTAACTGCGTGCTTGTCACCTCTCACTTTCAGCCTGCACCGCTGGCTAGCGCTGCTGCTTGCAGCTACGCGAAAAGAAGAGCAGAATGCGTAAGTCACTTCCTGTCAGTACATAGCCTCTTCGTTTATACCTCCTCGTGGCGACATGCGGTAACTGAGCATCTCACGGACTCAGGCTAAATCTCGAGGGACTCGGAGGAGGTCTGGCCCCCAGACGTGCGGTTCGCAGGCCCACTGGTGTGTGGATATGCCCTGGTGCCCACGAACCAGATCCCCAAACTATGGGTAAATAGCTCCACTGCCTTGTGGACGTCTTGGGAGAGAATAAGACTAAGGGAGGTAGCCCTGAAAAAAAATCACCCTACTGCCTTGTAGGTTGTCGTGAGAACGACAAAGGCTAGCGGAGAGACCGTTAAAAAAAAAAAAAAAAAAAAAGAAACGATGGAAGGCAACGGGAAACCACCATCGTATTCTCCCTAGATTATGGACAGACAAAAGAAGAAAAACGAAGATAACGACATTAATAGGTGCTCCTATGGAGCACCTTCGTCCGGTAGGGACCGTCATGCAGAACAGGTGACACCAGACCGTCAGCAAGCTACTACGACCAAACTCAAACTCAGAAATACCAAGATCGCAGCATGGAACATCAAAACATTGTTACAAAAAAGTAAATTAGACAATATCAAAATGGAGATGGAAAGGCTTAACATTAGTATTTTAGGACTAGGGGAAGTGAGATGGAAGGGGGCAAGCATGATAAGATCAGGAGAGTGTACAGTGATATATTCTGGTGGAAACTCGCACAAAAGAGGAGTTAGCATCGTAATGGATAGGGACAAATCAAAAGCAGTTAAGGGATACTGGGCTGTGTCCGACAGAGTTTTGTTGGTCAAATTGGGAGGCAGACCATTTGATATTAACATCATTCAGATGTATGCACCAACATCCGCAAGTACTCATGAGTTGTCCATCGACAACTTCTACGAAGTATTAGAGATGGCCAAGGCCCAATGTAAATCACAAGAAGTTACAGTAATAATGGGAGATTTTAATGCTAAAGTGGGACAGGATATGGTGGAGGATATAGCTGGACCTCGTGGCCTTGGTACACAAAATGAAAGGGGAGGGAAACACCTGGTTTGAGCAGCCTAATAGATAAAAATGGACTTGGATGAGTCCAGAAGATAATACCAAAAATCAGATTGACTACATCCTGATTAATGAAAGATTTAGAAATTCTTTACTGTCAGCAAAAACACTACCAGGCGCAGACTACAACAGTGATCACAACCCTGTAGTTGGAAGATTTAGGCTGAAGTTAAGGAAAAGGAAACAGACCAAAAGCAACATCAAACTAAATCGTGGACTCTTAAAGACAGATGAAGTGATACGTAAAAAAATGGTATGTACATGTTCAAAACAAATTCAGTGCTCTGGAAGACGTTGATGACAGTGAGGAACAATGGACAAAGTTGAGAAATTCGATAAATGAAGTTTGTGAAGAAATCCCAAAAGTAGATAGAAAAGCAAAAAGAAATGGATGACAAAAGAAATTTTAGGCTTGATAGAGGAACGGAGGAAGGCAAAGAAAAACAAGGAGATATACAGGAAGATAAACAAAGAAATCAGGTATAGGTGCAATGAAGCTAAGGAAGCTTGGCTGAAAACAAAATGCAAAGAAATAGATGACCGACACAAAACGGATCCTCAGGGTATGTACAGACGAATTGAAGAAATTGTCCACAGGAAAAATACATGCACATTAACTGGTTGCTTAAAATCGAAAGATGGCACACTTATCATGGAAAAAGACAAAATATTAGACAGATGGGGAGAGTACATAAAAGACCTTTTTGAAGATGACAGAAACGAACACCACCCATAATGAAAGATGAAGTTAGAGCAGCACTGAAAAAGATGAAACCAGGAAAAGCCCCAGGACAAGACAACATTACTACAGAGATGATTGAAGCCCTGGAGGAATTTGGTATTGAAAAAATAACAGTCCTCCTAAATGAAATTTACGACACTGGAAAAATCCCCAAAGATATGTCAAAATCAGTTTTCATTGCACTTCCAAAGAAGACAGGGGCTATAGAGTGCAAACTCCATCGCACAATCAGTTTGATGAGTCATGTAAAAAAAATCCTATTAAGAATAATCATGATGAGGACAAGGAATAAAATCAAAAGAGAAATAGCAGATGAACGGTGTGGATTTGTGGAAGGGAAAGGAACTATTAATGCCAAATACATCCTAAGCACTATCAACAGAGGTCAGTCGAGATGAATAAGAATTTATATTTATGCTTTGTTGATTATACCAAGGCTTTCGATCGGGTAAGGCATGAAGAATTGGTCAACCAACTAGAAAGACTCAATATTGATAGAAAAGATCTACGAATAATCAGAAATAAGAATAGAAAACGATATAAGCTTTTTCCAAAACATCAAAAGAGGAGTCAGACAGGGTTGTGTTTTGTCACCAGATCTGTTTTCACTTTACAGCGAAAACATCATGAGGAAGAAGACCCTGGATTAAAGGTTGGAGGAAAAATGTTAAACAACATTCGATACGCAGATGACACCGTGCTAATTGCAGAAAATGAAAGGGACCTGCAAAACCGTGTGAATATACTAGAAATAGAAAGCAAATGTAAGGGCTTGGAACTAAACAGCAGGAAGACTGAAGTCATGGTGATCAGTAAAAAACATGAAATCCCCTCATGCAAAATATCAGCAAATGGCACAACCTTGAGACAGGTTGATAAGTTTAAATACCTGGGAACGATCATTTCATCAGACGGCAGATGCACATCAGAAATAGCCAGCAGAATCGGCCGAGCCAAAACAGCATTCAAGAAGATGAAAAGCATTCTTACCAACAAATGCCTATCAATTAACATCATGAAGAGAGTTTTTGAATGTTATATAGAACCAATACTGTTGTATGGATGTGAGGCGTGGGCAGTCAACAAGCAAAGCCAGAACAAGATTGAGGCAGCCGATATGTGGTTTCTCAGAAGAATGTTGAGAGTTCCATGGACAGCAAAGAAAACAAACGAGACAGTCTTGATGGAGGCAGACACAAGTAGATCATTCAAAAGGAAGATTAGGAAAAGGCAGGCAACACTTATATGCCATTTTATGAGGAAAGGGATTTGGAGCACCTGGTCACAACAGGAAAGCTGGCGGGAAAGAGAGCACCAGGTAGACCCAGGGAGAAGAAACTAGACAGATTTGCAGAGTGGCTGAAGACAAGGAGGGTGGAAGAGATACTTGAGGCAACAAGATATAGAGACAAATGGAAGTCCATGATCGCCAAAGCCATGCGGCAAGGCACCTGATGATGATGATGATAATTATGTCTATGCATGCCTACACATCTACTGCCGTTCTTCTTTGGTATACAAAAATGGCTGTATACAACGCCTGTGTCCTCAGCACCTTGCTGTATGGCAGCGAGGCGTGGACCACGCATGCTCATCAGGAGAAAAGGCTCAATACCTTCCACCTGAGAAGCCTACGGCGCATACTCGGCATTTCCTGGCAAGACAAGGTGACCAGCACCGAAGTCCTGACCCGCGCTGGCCTCCCAACCATGCATACCATGCTGAGACAGCGTCGGCTGCGCTGGTGGGGCCACGTTCGCCGCATGGAAGATGGTCGCATCCCAAAAGACATCCTTTATGGTAAGTTTGCCACAGGGCAGAGAAACATTGGCGCCCACAGCTGAGATACAAAGACGTTTGCAAACGTGACATGAAGGCGCTTGAGATCGACACTGAGTCCTGGGAGGACCTCGCAGTCGACCGCAACAGTTGGAGAACCACTCTCAAGAAACAGCTGCGGATTGGTGAGGACAAACTGTCAGCTGCTGCGGCAGAAAAGCGAGTTCGCAGAAAAGGGATGACAGCCAAGAGGCCAGCATCGGCATACACATGCGACCGCTGTGACAGAGACTGCCTCTCTTGCATTGGTCTCTACAGTCACAGGCGACGCTGCTTGGACCAAGCAGACAGCCCATCTAGACATTAGAACGGATGTACTTTGTCCATGGTCAGCCATGACCGAGGGAGGCCTACTACTACTACTAATTATTTGATTTACTGTGCTATCTCCCAGCCATGACCGAGGGAGGCCTACTACTACTACTAATTATTTGATTTACTGTGCTCTCTCCCAGATTCATCCATGCCCAGTTTCTTCTGTTATGCTGCTCAGACCAGGTGTTTCCTATTATGAATTTATTTACTTGTGCCCACTCAACAAGTTTCTCTCCCATTTCATGTCGTGTGCCAAGGCCATGCAGTCCATTTGCCTTTTCCTGTCCCACTTAAGCTTTAGCCCATGAGGTCCAACCACCTTTTCCATTTACACGTTAGCATTAAAATCTCACGTGATTACTGTAATGTCCTGTGATTTATATTGAGCCTTAACTGTCTCTAATTCTACATAGAAATTGTCAATTCCATCCTCAATACTTGTAGCTGTTGGTGCGTATACCTAAATGCTGCTGCTGTCCAATCTAACAAATAGAATTCGGTCTGATATAGCCTAGTATCCTTTGATAGACTCTGACTTGTCATTGTCCATTATGATGCCTACCTGTCTATCATGTGTACCCTCACCAGAATATATAATTTCATGCTTATCTGATGTTATCATGCCTGCTTCCTTCCATCTCACCTCCCCTTGTCTTAAAGTATCAATGTGTAGTCTTTCCATTTCTGCCTTGATATTTTCTAAATTTCCTTTTAGGAGCATTGTTCTAACATTCCAAGTTGCAATTTCTATGGTTCAAAATCTGATTGCAGTAACTTGGTGATGATTGGTTGTCACCTGCACAGCATGACATCTCTTACTGAACGAAGGTGCTCCATTGGAGCCCCTATTTACGTCTTCGTTTTTTGGTGTTGTTGTTGTTGTAGTTTGTTTTGTTTTCATTTGTTTTGTTTGATTCGGCTGACCATGGTTTTAAGGGATGATACGATGGTGTTTTCCCGTTGCCGTCCATCGGTTTTTGAACAGATTCTTCGCTAACCTATGTCATTCCCACAATTACCCACAAGGCAGTGGGGGGGGGGGGGGGAGTGGTTCTGTCAGGGTTTAGTCTTGGTCTCTCCTGAGGCAATGGTGCTATTTACCCATAGCTGGGGGTCTGGTTCGTGGACACCAGGGCATGCCCATACGTCGGAGGGCCTACTTGCTGCACATCTGAAGGCCAGACCTCCTCCAGGTCCCTCGAGAGTTTAGCCTATATCCTTGAGATGCTCAGTTACCGTGTGTCGCCATCAGGAGGCACAAGGTAGGGTTTGCCGATGGAGAGGCTATGTACTGACAGAGAGAGACTTACGCATTCTGCTCTCCTTTTTGCAGAGCTGCAAGCAGCAATGCTAAGCCAGCGGTGCGTGCTGAAAGTGAGAGATGACAAGCACGCAGTCACTATCCAACACACTAGATGTGTCAAATCAGCTATTACGATATCGCAGGAAAAAAAGGCCAGCAAAGGACTGTGTATCAAAAGAACAATAGCAGACACATGCCATGTCCCTGTAGTAAAATCACTGATAAACGTGCAGTTTGTGTAGTGTACACTATAGATACAAACAGAAACATGGACTGGCTGAACTGACAACTCGTGTTCCTACCGTAGCCCAAGCATCGATTTCTACATGCTTTGTTTGATTAGTGCGTCGAGATTATAAGATTTGTAAGATAACTTCGAAAAAATGTCGAGTCAAATGAAAGATTTTTGCTGAGAAAATAACTCTGTATGTAGTATATACTATATACAGCCAAATCATTACCTGAGCCGAACGGAATGCCTTATCTATTGTGCAAAAAGTGTCTCAGTGTCCTCAACTGGCTTCACAAACTGATAAGATCAGCATGAGGAACATGAAGATCAGCATACAATGGATAATTGTTGATGGAGCATACATTCCAAAAGAACAGAACGCAACTGACATCAGCCAGTTCAGGCCAATATCACTTCTGAACGTTGAAAGGAAAATCTTCTCCGTCATGGCAGCAAGACTGAACAAATACCTGATGGTAAACGAATACCTCGATTTGTCAGTTCAAAAAGGAGGCATCCCAACAGTGTCAGGCTGCGTAGAGCATGGCACGATGATTTGGGAAGCAATCCCAAGAGCTGAAATGGAGAAGAAAGACCTAGAACTGGTGTGGCTCGATCTGGCAAATACGTATGGATCAGTCCCGCACAAGATGATTCAACTGGCCCTGGAGATGTATCATGTCCCAAAGAACACCTGAGAAATACTGAATAAGTATTTCCTTGGCTTCTCAGTGCGGTTCTTCACAAAAGAATACACTACAGGATCAGTTTGGAAGTAGGAACAGCCATGGGTGTGCAATTTCTCCAATACTGTTTGTATTAGCATTGGAGGTCATATTGAAAGCAATATTGAAGATTTCAGGTCCTGCTGCCAAATGCCCCCTTTAAAAGCCTTTAAGGACGACACGACAGTGCCTTCCACAAAAGAAGAGACACACAGGATCCTGAGACAGTTGGAAAAAGTCGTCGCCTCATCTAGGATGAATTTCAAACCGATAAAGTCAAGGATCCTCTCACTGAGGAAAAGTAAAGTAGATAAAACAGTAACGTTTTTTCACTGTCCCAATCAGTCAATTAGAAAGTGACAGATGAACCAGTGAAAAACCTCGGAAGGTGGTATGACGACTCCCTGAAAGACACACAAAGGGGTAAGGAAACCAAGCAAATGGCAGAAAAAAATTTGCAGGTAATAGACCGCTCTGGCCTTCTTGGCAAATACAAAATATAGTGCCTGCAGTTCATGCTGATTCCAAAGCTTCTCTGGCCTCTGTTGATATGCAATATCTGCACTAGCACAGTGAAATCAGTGGAGGCCAAAATCATCAAATACGCAAAGAAATGGTTTGGCGTCCAACCTAATCTTACTGACGTTGCACTCTATTGTCCCCAGGCAAAGCTGAAGCTACCCCTAAAATCCATTGTAAAAGAGTATAAGGCAGGAAAGGTCAGGCTTCTTAGCATGCTCGAAGACTCTGGAGATAAGGTTGTGAGATCAGTCCAGCCTAAGCTGAGGACTGGTAGGAAATGGAAAGTCCAGGAGGCGCTTGTAGCAGCGAAAGAAAATCTCATGGTCAGAGAAATTGATAGGGTACACACAGACCAACAGGCAGGAACTGGAATCAACAAAAATGGAATGGTGGTTAAAGGCCAACGGGAAGACAAAACGAGATATCGTAATACAAGAGATGGAGAGAGAAGAGGATGCCACAAGACTTCAGAAGGCAATTCAGCAAGGCCAACAGGGGCAGTGGAAAACTTGGGAAAATACACTCCAAAGAAGTCTAAGCTGGATTGACCTGTGGCATATGGCCTCTCTCAGAATAAGTTTCACCTTCAGATCCATGTATGACCTCCTGCTCTCGGATACTAATTTGGTGCACATGACAGAGGTAGTTCTCCCTATCCATGTTTATGATGCAGAGAATGACAGAGCTAGTTGCCCCTCTCCCTATCCATGTCTATGATGCAGAGAATGACAGAGCAAACACACAGTGGAACATGACCTGAGCTCATGCAAAGTGGCGCTAACCCAAAGAAGGCACACATAGAGGCACAATCAAGTGCTTCAAGAGATCGCACAAGCGATCAGCAATGCAACCAGCACTGCCAGAGGAAAAAACTTGCCATCACAAGCCCCAGAGACCTTCTACACGGCAGAGTACAGGAAAAAGTGGACTGAAAAAGATGTGACACTCAGAGCATTGAAGCAGGGTCTGATCTGCCACCGGGGTGACTTTGTCTTGAGAAACCTGACCAGCTAGTATTCGCGGGTTCGATTCCAGGAGGAAGACAACTTTCTAATTAAACAAATGGCAACAGCAGAAGGGCATCCAGGAGTCATGACCTGCTCATCACCATCTGTTTTCAATTTACAGAAGTTTTCACACGTTTGAAGCTGAACGAGGCGAATGACAAAATAACTTCATACCTGTAAGTCTGCGAGCTCAATGGAATAGCTAGGCGATCATTTCACTGTGTGAAACAGAGTTAGTTGCCTGTTGCCCTGTGCATCTCCATGTCTATGTAGCAGCACATGACAGAGGTAGTTGCCTCTCTTCCTCTCCTTTTTTCATATCTACGGTGTATAGTATGACAGAGCTAGTTGCTTTTCTTCCTATTCATGTCTATGGTGCAGAGTATGACAGGATTAGCTGCCTCTCTCCGTATCCAAGCCTATGATACAGGATATGACAGAACTAGTGCCTCTTTCCCTATCCATTCCTATGATGCAGAGAATGACAGAGCTAGTTGCCCCTCTCCCTATCCATGTCTATGGTACAGAGTGACAGAGCTAGTAGCCCCTCTCCCTATCCATGTCATGGTACAGAATGACAGAGCTAGTTGCCCCTCTCCCTATCCATGTCTATGGTACAGAGTGATAGAGCTAGTTGCCCCTCTCCCTATCCATGTCTATGGTACAGAGTGATAGAGCTAGTTGCCCCTCTCCCTATCCATGTCTATGATACAGAATGACAGAGCTTGTTGCCCCTCTCCCTATCCATGTCTATGGCGCAGAGTGACAGACCTAGTTGCCCCTATCCCTATCCATGTCTATGATGCAGAAAATGACAGAGCTAGTTGCCCCTCTCCCTATCCATGTCTATGATACAGAGTGACAGAGCTAGTTGCCCCTCTCCCTATCCATGTCTATGATGCAGAGAATGACAGAGCTAGTTGCCCCTCTCCCTATCCATGTCTATGATACAGAGTGACAGAGTTGGTTGCCCCTCTCCGTATCCATGTATATGATGCAGAGAATGACAGACCTAGTTGCCCCTCTCCCTATCCATGTCTATGATACAGAGTGACAGAGCTAGTTGCCCCTCTCCCTATCCATGTCTATGATGCAGAGAATGACAGAGCTAGTTGCCCATCTCCCTATCATGTCTATGGTACAGAGTGACAGAGCTAGTTGCCTCTTTTCCTATCCATATCTATGGTACAGAGTGACAGAGCTAGTTGCCCCTCTCCCTATCCATGTCTATGATACAGAGTGACAGAGCTAGTTGCCCCTGTCCCTATCCATGTCTATGATGCAGAGAATGACAGAGTTAGTTGCCCCTCTCCCTATCCATGTCTATGATGCAGAGAATGACAGAGCTAGTTGCCCCTCTCCCTATCAATGTCTATGATGCAGAGAATGACAGAGCTAATTGCGCCTCTCCCTATCCATGTCTATGATGCAGAGAATGACAGAGCTAGTTGCCCCTCTCCCTATCCATGTCTGTGGTACAGAGTGACAGAGCTAGTTGCCCCTCTCCCTATCCATGTCTATGGAACAGAGTAACAGAGCTAGTTGCCCCTCTCCCTATCCATGTCTATGATGCAGAGAATGACAGAGCTAGTTGCCCCTCTCCCTATCCATGTCTATTGTACAGAGTGACAGAGCTAGTTGCCCCTCTCCCTATCCATGTCTATGGTACAGAGTGACAGAGCTAGTTGCCCCTCTCCCTATTCATGTCTATGGTACAGAGTGACAGAGCTAGTTGCCCCTCTCCCTATCCATGTCTATGGTACAGAGTGACAGACCTAGTTGTCCCTCTCCCTATCCATGTCTATGGTACAGAGTGACAGAGCTAGTTGCCCTCTCCCTATGCATGTCTATGGTACAGAGTGACAGAGCTAGTTGCCCCTATCCCTATCCATGTCTATGGTACAGAGTGACAGAGCTTGTTGCCTCTTTCCCTGTACATGTCTATGGTACAGTGTGACTGAGCTAGTTGCCCCTCTCCCTATGCATGTCTATGGTACAGAGTGACAGAGCTAGTTGCCCCTCTCCCTATCCATGTCTATGGTACAGAGTGACAGAGCTAGCTGTCCCTCTCCCTATCCATGTCTATGGTACAGAGAATGACAGAGCTAGTTGCCCCTCTCCCTATCCATGTCTATGGTACAGAGTGACAGACCTAGTTGTCCCTCTCCCTATCCATGTCTGTGGTACAGATTGACAGAGCTAGTTGCCCCTCTCCTTATGCATGTCTATGGTACAGAGTGAAAGAGCTAGTTGCCCCTCTCCCTATCCATGTCTATGGAACAGAGTGACAAAGCTAGTTGCCCCTCTCCCTATCCATGTCTATGGTAGAGAGTGACAGAGCTAGTTGCCTCTTTCCCTATCCATGTCTATGGTACAGAGTGACAGAGCTAGTTGCTTCTTTCCCTGTCCATGTCTATGGTACAGAGTGACAGAGCTAGTTGCCTCTTTACTTATCCATGTCTATGGTACAGAGTGACAGAGCTAGTTGCCTCTTTACTTATCCATGCCTATGGTACAGAGTGACAGAGCTAGTTGCCTCTCTCCCTATCCATGCCTATGGTACAGAGTGACAGAGCTAGTTGCCTCTCTCCCTATCCATGTCTATAATGCAGAGAATGACAGAGCTTGTTGCCCCCTCCCTATCCATGTGTTTGATACAGAGTGACAGAGCTAGTTGCCTCTTTCCCTATCCATGTCTACGGTACAGAGTGACAGAGCTAGTTGCCTCTTTCCCTATCCATGTCTACGGTACAGAGTGACAAAGCTAGTTGCCCCTCTCCCTATCCATGTCTATGGAACAGAGTGACAGAGCTAGTTGCCCCTCTCTCTATCCATGTCTATGATGCAGAGAATGACAGAGCTAGTCGTCCCTCTTCCTATCATGTCTGTGGTGCAGAGAATGACAGAGCTAGTTGCCCCTCTCCCTATGCATGTCTATGGTACAGAGTGACAGAGCTAGTTGCCCGTCTCCCTATCCATGTCTATGGTACAGAGTGACAGAGCTTGTTGCCTCTTTCCCTATCCATGTCTATGGTACAGAGTGACAGAGCTTGTTGCCTCTTTCCCTATCCATGTCTATGGTACAGAGTGACAGAGCTTGTTGCCTCTTTCCCTATCCATGTCTATGGTACAGAGTGACAGAGCTTGTTGCCTCTTTCCCTATCCATGTCTATGGTACAGAGTGACAGAGCTAGTTGCCACTTTGCCTATCATGTCCATGGTACAGAGTGACAGAGCTAGTTGCCCCTCTCCCTATTCATGTCTGTGATGTAGAGAATGACAGAGCTAATTGCCCCTCTCCCTATCCATGTCTGTGATGCACGAGAATGACAGAGCTAGTTGCCCCTCTCCCTATCCATGTCTATGGTACAGAGTGACAGAGCTAATTGCCCCTCTCGCTATCCACGTCTATAACTACAATATTTATATAGCGCAAAATCTCGATAAAAAAAAATCAAATCTAAGCGCTGAACATACACTTACGCACGCGCGCACACACACACTTACACATGGCTATAAATGGGGAAAAAGAATAAAAGCAATGGAAAATTATAGAGAGCATATTATATACAAATATATATTACAATGTGATTCCCCTCCGAGTGGAGACAGGCTACAGAGGGGGGATGAGTGAGGTCAGGATTTTATGCAGAGGAGAAAAGGTGAGTTTTGAGAGCGGACTTGAAGGAGACAAAAGTAGGTTGCTGACGGACAGAGAGAGGAAGTTTGTTCCAGGAAAGTGGACCAGAAACAGAGAAGGCTCGTGGACCATAGGTATTGAGCTTGGTGCGTGGAAAGCGAAAAGTCAGAGGATCGGAGGCAGAGCGGAGGGTACGTGAGGGAACATAGATCTCAAGTAGGCTTGACAGGTAATCGGGGGCTGCGTTATTGAGGCTTTTGTAGCACATGGTGTCTAGTTTGTACTGTATGCGCTTTGATACAGGGAGCCAGTGAAGTTGTGCCAGGAGAGGAGATATGTGGTCAGCTTTTTTCTTTTTGAGTACAAGGCGTGCAGCATTGTTTTGAATGCGCTGTAGGATGTGAATGGTGGAGGCAGGAAGACCAGACAGGAGTGAATTGCAATAGTCAATGCGAGACATTATGAAGGAGAGAACGAGTTTTGCAGTTGTTTCCACAGAGAGATACTTCCTGATCAAGCTTATACGATCTATGGAACAGAGTGACAGAGCTAGTTGCCCCTCTCCCTATTCATGTCTATGGTACAGAGTGACAGAGCTTGTTGCCCCTTTCCCTATCCATGTCTGTTGTGCAGAGTGACAGAGCTAGTTGCCCAGTTCCTTATCCATGTCTATGGCACAGAGTGACAGAACTAGTTGCCTGTTTCCATATCCATGTCTATGGTGTAGAGTGACAGAGCTAGTTACCTCTTTCCCTGTCCATGTCTATAGTACAGAGTGACAGAGCTAGTTACCTCTTTCCTTGTCCATGTCTATGGTACAGAGTGGCAGAGCTAGTTACCTCTTTCCCTGTCCATGTCTATGGTACAGAGTGACAGAGCTAGTTACCTCTTTCCCTGTCCATGTCTATAGTACAGAGTGACAGAGCTAGTTACCTCTTTTCCTGTCCATGTCTATGGTACAGAGTGGCAGAGCTAGTTACCTCTTTCCCTGTCCATGTCTATGGTAAGAGTGACAGAGCTAGTTACCTCTTTCCCTGTCCATGTCTATGGTACAGAGTGACAGAGCTAGTTACCTCTTTCCCTGTCCATGTCTATGGTACAGAGTGGCAGAGCTAGTTACCTCTTTCCCTGTCCATGTCTATGGTACAGAGTGGCAGAGCTAGTTACCTCTTTCCCTGTCCATGTCTATGGTACAGAGTGACAGAGCTAGTTACCTCTTTCCCTGTCCATGTCTATGGTACAGAGTGGCAGAGCTAGTTACCTCTTTCTCTGTCCATGTCTATAGTACAGAGTGACAGAGCTAGTTACCTCTTTCCCTGTCCATGTCTATGGTACAGAGTGGCAGAGCTAGTTACCTCTTTCCCTGTCCATGTGGTGGTGGTGGTCTTTGATTTAATGTCTATTCACTAAAGTGATTTTAGACACACACAAAAAACAAAACAAAAAGGGGTGATAAGAGGAGGAATTTTGAACTTGAGAAAAGATGATCCAGAAAACAAATGTTTTGAAGAGGGGAAGGTAAAACTAACAAATAATGTTACCATAATTAACGATTTAAACAAACAAACTAACAAACAAAATTGATAAATATCTGGAAGAAACGAAAAAAAAAACAACAACTAATAATTGACTGACTATAACAGTGAACAAGTGAAATAACATTTGTAGCATTATGTCTACCCCCATTGGTAGCATTATGTCTACCCCCCAACTGTTGAAACTTCCCCTACGTCTCATTCGCGATTACGATCGGACGATCATCACTACCTTTCGTGAATCAGAGAAATTACACCGCTCCCTAGCGAAGTTCAGGAACCATCTACACTTCACACTGCACTGCAAACATCACGGCGTCTTTCCCACCAGCCTAAAAATCAAAACTCCGATGAAAGGAACAGCAGCAAATAATATCATCAATCAGGCACAACGAGCACTCATGAACGAACGCATCAAGCAAATCAACACCCGCATCACTTGTCTGGAAGGGAAAATCCAAGACCTCGAGGAAAGACTGAGCTCTAGCACACTACCAGATGCTATGCTCTCCGAAATCAAAGAGTGGCTAAACAACACACGACGAATAGAATGGGACAAAGTACGCCAACGCCATCGAAAGAAATTCGAACTTCTAGCACCAAAAAACAACAGGAGACAACAGAATGACAAAAGCGAGATTACACCTGTACCGGAAGAAACAAAAAGAAAGACCAAAGAGAGGTGGGTGATCAATCTATCAGATCGCCAACTCACTAAACCTGAACAGGAAGTACTAGAGAAAGGACTAAATTTCGCCGTAGCCCCTAACAAGCTTCCAGTGGTAGACCTCATCACAAGCATTGAAACAGCTTGCAGGTATATTGGCCCTAATTCAGAAGAAGCCACACACTTAAGATCAGACTGTGTCAGAATCATGAAACAGGCCAAACTACCGAAATCCAACTTAACACCGGACCAAAGACGGGCTCTGGCGGATTTAAAGAACGAACACGCCACGATGATCCTACCAGCTGACAAAGGTCGTGCCACAGTCATCATGCCTAGACCCATGTACTATGAGAAGGCAAGCAAACTTCTGGAAGATACTACAACATATGAACGCCTCAAGAAAGATCCTACTTCCAAGTTTTCCAACAAACTGAAAGACACACTGAAACGCCTGAAAGAGACGGACCGCCTGTCATTAGAACAGTACAGGAAATTATACCCAACTGTGTCCGACGTCCCCAAGTTCTATGGTCTACCCAAAGTCCACAAGAAAGAAGTCCCCCTCCGTCCCATAGTCGCATCCAGAGGTTCCATCATGTATGAGACGGCTAGATTTGTGGCGGACATCCTATCACCTCTCGTAGGACACACAGATCATCACATCCACAACAGTGCTGACCTAGTGGAAAAACTGAGTAACTACACCCTCGCTCATGATGAACTCCTTGTGTCATATGATGTCTCTGCCCTATTTACCAGCGTACCAGTGAAAGAAAGCATAGAGATCATACGCCGAAGGTTACAAAACGACCAAACCCTCCACCAACGTACATCTCTCACAGTGGACGACGTATGTGAACTCTTGTCCTGCTGCCTCACCACCACCTACTTCACCTTCCAAGGTGAATTCTACCAACGAAAAGAAGGAGCAGCCATGGGCTCCCCAGTAAGCCCAATAGTAGCCAACCTGTTCATGGAGGATTTTGAAGAGAAAGCATTGGCTTCTTTCCACTCCCCACCACGATACTGGGGGCGCTACGTAGACGACACCATGACTATCCTCCCCCAGCAACTGGTCGAACAGTTCACAGAACATCTGAACAACCAACACCCAGCCATCAAATTCACGAGGGAAGTGGAACAGAACAACTCCATAGCCATGCTGGACACCCTCATCACCAGAACTGATGGCATTCTATCCTTCTCGGTCTACCGTAAACCAACTCATACGGACCAATATTTACAGTTCGACAGCCACCAGCCCCTTGAACACAAACTGGGAGTGATTCGAACCCTTACCCACAGAGCTAACACCATATGCAGTACCCAAGAGGCAAAAGACAAGGAGACAAACCACCTGAAAAAAGTGCTCACCATCTCGGGCTACAAAAAGTGGGCCTGGAACAGCCCGGGAGGCAGGAAATCCAACACCGCATCCCAACAGCCAGTGAAACAACACCAGCGCAAGGGACACATCACCATCCCATACGTAGGAGGTGTGAGTGACGCTCTGTCCAGAAAGATCAGAAAACTGGGGGTGGCTGTACATTCCAAACCTTCCAACACCATACGCAGCCAGCTGGTCACCCCCAAGGACAAAACCAGCAAACTCGACAAAGCTGGCATTATATACAGAATAGACTGCCAGGACTGTAACCAACATTATGTCGGTGAAACTGAACGCCCCCTTCAGAAGAGACTAACAGAACACAAGAGGGACTCTTCTCCAGTAGGAGCTCACCTACACGCCGAAAAACATCAATTCAGTGCGGACAATGTCAACATCCTGGACAGAGAAAATAAGTGGTTCCAGCGAGGAGTCAAGGAGGCCATCTACATCGCAGCCACCAACCCCCCGCTCAACAGGGACCGGGGCCGTTACACCCTGCCCCCGGTGTACCATTCTCTGATTCGATCTCGTGAACTGGGTTCATCCCATGTTCGCGAGATCTGAGTAGAGATTCACGCAGACAGCATTAGAGCGCTGACGAAGATGGCGAGAACGCCATCGAAAGCTACGGAACTGTGAGTAGCGATTTTTACACTGTTGGGAGACCTTGTTCTTCAAAATTGGTAGCATTGAAACATTTTAAAGGTAATTTGCTATAGGACTTTTTGACAGGCTAACAAAAAATTCATACAGTAATGATGATGAGGCAAATATATCAGAAACTGTACTCATAGATAGTGTTGGAATATGTCGTTTTATCTTAACGCAAGAAAGAATATGACTATGTGTTATCTTCTTTCCACACAGACATACTATGTTCTTGGTGTATTTTGTTTTGAATGCATCAAGTTTCCATCTATACATAAGGGATTGTATAATTCTGCTGGCATGAAGCTGCTTAAGTATTTTGCTAACTTCAAAGTTCATGTGACATTTATCATACTTTTTCTGTTTTAATTGGAACTGCTTCCAGACGTAGTTGTCTACTAAAGTGTAATTCTCGTGCAACGAGAGAGAAAGCTGGATATTGTTTGAATCTGGTGAGTTATTAGCTCCCCGTTTGGCAGCCCTGTCAACTTTATCATTATAACGAAAAGAACTATGAGAAGGTATCCATGTCTATGGTACAGAGTGACAGAGCTAGTTGCCTCTTTCCCTGTACATGTCTATGGTACAGAATGACAGAGCTAGCTGCCTCTTTCCTTGTCCATGTCTACGGTGCAGAGTAGCTGGTTGTCTGTCTTCCTATTCATTTCCATGTAGAAGAATATGCCAGTGGTAGTTGCCTTTCTCCTCTGCCTGTCCATATCTGTGGTGCAGAGTATGATACAACCTATTGTTTGCCTCTCTATCCATGTCTATCGTGCAGATTTTGACAGAGGTACTTACCTCTTTCCCTATGTATGTTTATAGTGTTTAGTATGACAGAGCTAGTTCCTGTTTTCCTATCCACATCTATGGACCAGAAAATGGCAGAGCTAGTTGTCTGTCTCCCAGTCCGTGCTATGGGAAAGAGTATGACAAAGACAGAGCAAGTCACCTGTCTCCCTGTCCATGTCTATGGATAAGAATATGATAGAGCTAGTCACCTGTCTCCCTGTCCATGTCTATGAATAAGAATATGACAGAACTAGTCACCTGTCTCCCTGTCCATGTCTATGGATAAGAATATGACAGAGCTAGTTGTCTTTCTCCCTGTCCATGTCTATGGATAAGAATATGACAGAGCTAGTTGCCTGTCTCCCTGTCCATGTCTATGGATAAGAATATGACAGAGCTAGTCACCTGTCTCCCTGTCCATGTCTATGGATAAGAATATGACAGAGCCAGTTGCCTGTCTCTCTGTCCATGTCTATGGATAAGAATATGACAGTGCTAGTTGCCTGTCTCCCTGTCCATGTCTATGGATAAGAATATGACAGAGCTAATTGCCTGTCTCCCTGTCCATGTCTATGGATAAGAATATGACAGAGCTAGTTGCCTGTCTCCCTGTCCATGTCTATGGATAAGAATATGACAGAGCTAGTTGCCTGTCTCCCTGTCCATGTCTATGGATAAGAATATGACAGAGCTAGTTGCCTGTCTCCCTGTCCATGTCTATGGATAAGAATGTGACAGAGCTAGTCGCCTGTCTCCCTGTACATGTTTATGGAGAAGAGCATAACAGTGCTAGTTGCCTGTCTCCCTGTACATGTTTATGGAGAAGAGCATAACAGTGCTAGTTGCCTGTCTCCTGTGCATGTTTATGGAGAAGAGCATGACAGTGCTAGTTGCCTGTCTCCCTGTACATGGTTATGGAGAAGAGCATAACAGTGCTAGTTGCCTGTCTCCCTGTTCATGTCTATGGATAAGAATATGACAGAGCTAGTCGCCTGTCTCCCTGGTCAGGTGTATAGATAAGAATATGACAGTTAGTTGCCTGTCTGTCTGTTTATGTCTATCGTGCGGAGTATCACAGAGCTAGTTGTCTGTCTTCCTATCCATGTCTATGGATAAGAATATGAGAGAGCCAATTGCCTGTCTCCCTGTCCATGCTTCTGGTGTAGACATAAACAAAGGAATGGAAAGTGTGGCGTGACAATGAAGGGCACACAAAAGAAAGAGAAAAGGAAGAAAGAAGAACAGAGAACAAGAAACAGTTAAAAAGAAAAAGTTGTAATCAATTAAAATACCATTTGAAAGTCTGTGTTGGTAGTATGAAAACCCGTAAAACACCAAATAATAAAAAATGGTTGGAAATTTTGATTGAAGGGTGCCGTCTAACGATTCCTGGTAACATAAAAATTAAGTTTATGTTAACAGATTATAGATTGTTAACTCATACCTCTAATATCATCATCGTCATCGTCATCGTCGTCGTCGTCATCATCATCATCATCATCATCATCATCATCGTGTGCCGTACCGCATGCCGTTAGCGGTCATGGCCCTCCATACGAATCTATCTCTTGTTGCTGCAAGTACACCCCCCCTCCTTCTCTCTCTCTCTCTCTCTCTCTCTCTCTCTCTCTCTCTCTCTCTCTCTCTCTCTCTGTCCTCAGCCACCCTGCAAGTCCGTCAAATATTTTCTCCCTGCGTCTACCTGGTGTTCTCTTTCCTTCCATCTTTCCTGTTGTGACTAGGTACTCTAATTTCTCTTTACCCATTAAATGTCCTATAAATGTTGCTTGTCTGTTCCTAATCATCTTTATTAATGATCTTCTTGTGTCTGCCTCCTTCAAGACTGTCTCGTTTGTTTTCTTTGCTGTTCGTGGGAATCTCAACATTCTTCTTAGAAACCACATTTCAGTTGCCTCCAATACACTTAGTAAAAAAAATCCAAAGACTGAGATGGTTTATACTTGATCTGTAAATTTCATCTTGATATTTTCATTAAAGAATTCTACTGTTAGTAATGACAATTTATTATCAGGACTTAAGACTCAAGACTGGTGTATTACCTGCACACATGGTCAATAAATTCAATATTTGGTATGTGCTGGAGTAAAATACAAAAATGCAAACAACTAAAACAAAAAAGTTAAGAATGTGTGAACTTTAAAATGTAATCGGAAACACACACACACACACACACACACACACAACACACACACACACACACACACACACACACACACACACACACACACACACACACACACACACACACACACACACACACACCGAAACTGTCCCGCCCCCTTTCCCAGTGCACAGTAATACAGTGTTTCCCCCCCCCCCCCCCCCCGTCTTTCTCTCAGCGTGCACCCTCACCACCACCACCTCCACTACCCCATTCACATAAAAATAAATGATTAAAATACAAATAAACACATAAGACATTATGTAGATTTAAAACAACAAATAAACCTAAGTTTCACAAAAACAAGCTAATAATATTCACACAGAGAGAGAGAGAGTAGAGGGAGGGGTGGCAGGCCTTGACAAGGGACACGGACAGAAAGGATGGGAGGGAAAGAATGTGTGAGTAGAGGATCATGCTTTTTCAAAATACAATTACAGAAAAATTCCTGCGGATATGCACAAACATTTACATGCACACATACCAAAAGGAGCGTGTACACACAAATGCCAAGACATCAAAGATTTTTCTTGTCAGTTGTAACCAGTTTGATCTGCCGATTTTTGGTAAAGAAAATGAAATTGTAAATCTGACAACACAGTCAGAAGATTTAGATTTAAGTTTGTATGGCAAAATGCTGTTGAATCTATGTGTTGCTTTTGGTTTGTCTATTTTGAATGGAGTATGTAATGTATTTTTAGCTTTTGAAAATCTATTAAGTACAATACGAAAGTGCTGTCGATCGGAAGTTTTTGAAATGATAAACTCCCAACATCAACCTCTAGAGTTTTGTTTTGTTTTGTTTTGATATCAAGAATTACATAAAGTCTGCAACAGAAGTCGTCAATGACAATAAGAAAATATTTGTCGAAAAACATGTATAGAATGTTGATTACGCTCAACATTATTGTGACAATATTCATTCAAACACTTCACCGTGCCACTTATTTAATAAATGATGATGTCAGTGAAGGGCTAGAAATATTCAATTATTGTATAAGGCAGCAAGTGAATGTATGAACATTTATATCAGTCAGAAGTTTGAAGTATGGTATGATGATGAATGTAAAGCTCTTAGGCGGACTGTTAGAAGACATTAAAAAGTTAAAGTCTAAAAGGTTCTGAAAGGCTAAAAGGGAGTATAAAATTTTATTACACAGAAAGATAAAGAAACACAATAATGTGATTTTGAACAAGCTATCCATGTCTGTGGATAACCAGAAACATTTCTGGTGTACATGTGTAAAATCTCTAATAAAAACATATTTCAACCTAACATGATTTCCGCTCAAAATTAATGTGGTTTCAGCATTTTAAAGGTGTCCTGGATAAAGATGATTTTCCCTGTCGCAGCGTTATTATTAACAGTGATGTCTCTGATCATATTCTTAATGGCTTTGTTTGTGATGATGGTGATAACTGTGGTGGTGATGATAATGGTGGTAGCGCTGGTAATGGTAACGATAGAGATGATGGGAATGTTATTGAAGGTAATGATGGTGGTACTGGTGATGTTCTAAATCGCCCTATTTTAAAATAAGTCTTCCGATCATTAAGAAAACTGAAATGTGGAAAAGCAGCAGGACCAGATTGTATAACTGGGAAGCTCTTGAAAATAGAGGAGAGGAGGTGGTAACTTTCCTCGTTGAATATTTCAATGTGTTAATCAATACCGGTCAATATCTTGATAACTGGACAGAATCAATCATTCTTCCTTTATTTCAAAAGGGAAACGCTATTGATCCAAATGATCCAAAGGGTATGTATGCTTCAGTGAAAGTAAGTGTGCGGTGTGGTACACAGTTTACTTGTTGCATTACTTGTAAAATGGAGTGAAACAAGGTGATGTAGTCCCATTCTTTTTTCTTTGTATACAAATGAATTTGCTCTCGAAATAATTACTAATAGTAGGCACGATAAAAGCCTGATTGAATTGTTTGTTCTATTGTTTGCTGATGACATTGTTTTATTATCAGAAACTCCAGTTGATTTATAGACACAACTAAACAGTCACTATATAGCAGGGTGTCAGTTACAGCTTAAAGTAAACATGGACAACATAGTAATGGAATGGTCTTTAGGAAATGTGGATTTTTAGCGAATACTGAGAAATGGTTTTGTAACAGTACAATGATGGCTATTGTACAGTCATATCGGTATTTAGGAATATCGTTCTTAACAAGACTTAATTTTAATTTTGCGTGTAAAGATCTAGCAAGTAGAGTAAAACGAGCTGCCTTCAGTATTCTAATTAAACTGAATAAACTAAATAGTAATTCATTAAAACTATTTTTGAAATTGTTTGATACAACCAATTTTACTGTATTGTTCAGAAATATGGGGTCTAGAGAAAACAGCTTTGGTGACTGAAAGTGTTCAACAGCAAAGTTTGTGTTGGAAAAATGTTTAAGTGTTAACATTAGAACACCAAATGACTTCATATATGGTGAGTTAGTAAGATTTCCCTTAAATGTAAACTCAGGCGTTTGCTGTATTCGACACTGGCTAAAACTAACGAAAATAAGTGACAAGAGATTGCTTTACAAGGCATATATAATGCTATTTAATTTAGCCAACAGAGGAAAAAAAATAATTTGGGAATCAAAAAAGCATGATATAATAAATACTTGCGATTTTTCATATCTGGGAAAATCAGGGTGTTGGCTGTGTTGGTTTGATAAAAAAAAATCGTTTAAACAAAGATAAGTTGATTGCAGATATCAAAATTTGGATTATCATATCAAAACTAGTGATGTTGAAGAACTGATAAACCAACTTGAAAGGCTCAGTTTTGATGGAAAACATGTAAGAATGATAACGAATATGTTATTAGGAACAAACAGCAGCAATGAGAGTAGACAAGGATGTAAACTCTTTTCTAAAATATCAAAAAAGGGGTTAGGCAGGGATGTGTTCTGTCACCAATTTTTTTTCACTTTACAACGAAAGCATCACGAGAAACCTAGAAGAATGTCATGAAATAAAGGTTGGAGGAAAATAAATAAACAATCTTCGTTATTCAGATGACACCGTTCTAATTGCAGAAAATGGAAAAGAACTACAAAATCTTGTGAACATAATAGAAATAGAAACAGAAATAAAGGGCTGGAGCTAAATAATAGGAAGACAAGTCATGGTATTCAGTAAAAAACAAGAAATCAACTAATGCTTATCAGTTAACATCAGGAAGAGAGTTTTTCGGTGTTATATAGAAGCGATATTGTTGTGCGGATGTGAAGCGTGGACAATCAACACACAAAGTCAGAACAAAATTGAGGCAGCTGAAATGTGGTTTCTAAGAAGAATGTTAAGAGTTTCATGGACAGCAAAGAAAACAAACGGGACAGTCTTGAAAGAGGCAGGCACAAAAAGAATAATGATGAAGAAGATTAGGAATAAAACAAGCAACATTATAGGACGTTTCTTGACGCAAGAGAAATTAGAGCACCTAGTCACAAAAGCAAAGATGGAAGCAAGAAGAGCACCCAGTGGACCCAGGGAGAAAAATTGGACGGACTTGCTCAGTGGGAAGACAGACAGAGTGAGAGAAAGAACTTGCAGCAACAAAGGATAGATTCATATGGAGGGTCATGGTCGCCAACCCTATGCGGCAAGGCACAGGATGATGATAACTAGTGATGTTTTTGCACAGTCTGGAAAATTTAAACAATCTCATGAGGTTGAAACATAGTTGTTGTTGGATTTTAACAGACTTATCAGATATATGCTCACAAGATTTAGATTTGGTATGTCTGACTTATCAGTGCATAGATTCAGATATAAAAGACGTGAATAAAGAGGCAGCGAAATGTCAAGTATGTAAAAGCGTTACAGAAAATGAAAATCACTTTATTCTTGAAGATCTGAAACACCAGTTAATTCAGCCAAAGTACTATCATGATCCAAATAATTTCAGATTAATAATGCTCATGGCTTCAAAATATGAGTGTACAGTTTGAAATCTGGGAACATACCTCCATAAAGCTCTTAAGAAAATAGAGTTCGCCATATCCTAAAGTAAAAGTCTATCGATGTGAGAATTCATTAAGTTCAATTCTAGTGGTGTATGTCAACCCTTTTTTTTATCATCATTACTATTTAATGTCAGACATACTCATATCCACAGCATAACTCTATTTCCATAATCATTACTATTTAATGTCAGAACACTCATATCTACACCATAACTCTATTTCCGTCATCACTACTATTTTATGTCAGGACACTCATGTCTACAACATGACTATTCTCATCATCATACTATTTAATGTCAGAACCTTCATATCTACAACATGGCTATTTTCATCATCACTACTATTTAATGTCAGAACACTCATGTCCACAACATGACTATTTTCAACATCATTACCATTTAATGTCAGAACACTCATATCTACAACATGACTATTTTCATTATCATTATTATTATTTAATGTCAGAACACTCATATCTACACTATAACTCTATTTCCGTCATCACTCATCATCATCATCATCATCAGGTGCCCTGCCGCATGGCGTTGGCGACCATGGACTTCCAACCATCTCTATCTCTCGTTGCCCCCAGCATCTCCCCCACCCTCTTCATCCCCAGCCACTCTGAAAGTCCGTCCAGCATTCTCTCCCTGGGTCTACCTGGTGCTCTCTTTCCCGCCAGCTTTCCCGTTGTGACCAGGTGCTCCAAATCCCCCTTCCTCATAAAATGGCCTATAAATGTTGCTTGTCTTTTCCTAATCTTCCTTATGAGTGATCTACTTGTGTCTGCCTCCATCAAGACTGTCTCGTTTGTTTTCTTTGCTGTCCATGGAACTCTCAACATTCTTCTTAGAAACCACATCTCGGCTGCCTCGATCCTGCTCTGGCTTTGCTTGCTGACTGTCCACGCCTCGCATCCGTACAGCAGTATTGGTTCTATATAACATTCAAGGACTCTCTTTCTGATGTTAATTGATAGGCATTTGTTGGTAAGAATGCTTGACATCTTCTTGAATGCTGTTTTGGCTTGGCCGATTCTGCCAGCTTTTTCCGATGTGCATCTGCCGTCTGATGAAATGACTGTTCCCAGGTATTTGAACTTATTAACGTGTGTCAAGGTTGTGCCATTTGCTGTTATTTTGCAGGAGGGGATTTTATGTTTTTTACTGATCACCATGACTTCAGTCTTCCTGCTGTTTAGTTCCAACCCCTTACTTTTGCTTTCTGTTTCTAGTATATTCACAAGGTTTTGTAGGCCCCTTTCATTTTCTGCAATTAGCACGGTGTCATCTGCGTACCGAATGTTGTTTATCATTTTTTCCTCCAACCTTTAATCCAGGGTCTTCTTCTAGGTTTCTCATGATGTTTTCGCTATATAGTGAAAACAGATCTGGTGACAAAACACAACCCTGTCTGACTCCTCTTTTGATGTTTTGAAAAGAGCTTATATTGTTTTCTATTCTCATTGCAGCTGTTTGTTCCCAGTACATATTCCTGATTATTCGTAGATCTTTTCCATCGACATTGAGTCTCTCCAGTTGGTTGATCAATTCATCATGTCGTACCAGATCGAAAGCCTTGGTATAGTCAACAAAGCATAAATACAAATCCTTATTCATCTCAATTGACCTCTCTATGATAGTTCTTATGATGTATATGGCATTAATAGTTCCTTTCCCTTCCACAAATCCACACTGTTCTTCTGCTATTTCTCTTTTGATTCTATTCCTTGTCCTCATCATGATTATTCTTAACAGGGTTTTTGTTACATGACTCATCAAACTGATTGTGCGATGGAGTTCGCATTCTATAGCCCCTGTCTTCTTTGGAAGTGCAATGAAAATTGATTTTGACATATCTTTGGGGATTTTTCCAGTGTCATAAATTTCATTTAGGAGGACTGTTATTTTTTCTATGCCAAATTCCTCCAGGGCTTCAATCATCTCTGTAGTAATGTTGTCTGGTCCTTGGGCTTTTCCTGGTTTCATCTTTTTCAGTGCTGCTCTAACTTCATCTTTCATTATGGGTGGTCCTTCAAAGTTCTTTTTTATAATGTGTTCTTCGTTTCTGTCATCCTCAAAAAGGTCTTTAATGTACTCTCCCCATCTGTCTAATATTTTGTCTTTTTCCATGATAAGCGTGCCATCTTTCGATTTTAAGCAACCAGTTGATGTACATGTATTTTTCCTGTGGCAATTTCTTCAATTCGTCCTTACATACCCTGAGGATCCATTTTGTGTCATTCTCCTATCTCTTTGCATTTTGTGTTCAGCCAAGCTTCCTTAGCTTCATTGCACCTCTACCTGATTTCTTTGTTTATCTTCCTGTGTATCTCCTCGTTTCTCTTTGCCTTCCTCCTTTCCTCCATCAGGCCCAAAATTTCATTAGTCATCCAACTCTTTTTTGCTTTTCTATTTGCCTTAGGGATTTCTTCACAAGCTTCATTTATAGAACTTCTCAACTTTGTCCATTGTTCCTCACTGTCACCAACGTCTTCCAGAGCACTGAATTTGTTTTGAACCATGTACATTAAATTTTTGACGTATCATTTCATCTGACTTTAAGAGTCCAAGGTTTAGTTTGATGTTGCTTTTGGTCTGTTTCCTTTTCCTCAATTTCAGCCTAAACCTTCCCACTACCGGATTGTGGTCACTGTTGCAGTCTGTGCCTGGTAGTGTTTTTGCTGACAGTAAAGAATTTCTAAATCTTTTGTTGATCACGATGTAGTCAATTTGATTTTTGGTATTATCTCCTGGACTCATCCAAGTCCATTTTCTTCTGTTAGGCTGCTCAAACCAGGTGTTTACTACTATGAACTCATTCATCTGTGCCCATTCTACAAGCTTCCCCCCTCTTTCATTTTGTGTACCAAGGCCATGAGGTCCAACTATATCCTCCACCCTATCCTGTCCCACTTTAGCATTAAAATCACCATTTCCATCATCATTACTATTTAATGTCAGAACACTCATGTTTACAACATAGCTATTTTCATCATCATTGTAACTATTTAATGTCAGAACACTCATATCTACAACATGACTATTTCCATCATCATACTATTTAATGTAAGAAAATTCATACCCACAACATCACCATTTCCATCATCATTACTATTTAATGTCAGAACACTCATGTTTACAACATGACTATTTTCATCATGATACTATTTATTGTCAGAACCTTCATATCTACAACATGGCTATTTTCATCATCGTTAATGTTTAATGTCATAACTTTCATATCTACAACATGGCTATTTTCATCATCATTATTATTTAATGTCAGAACACTCATATCCACAACATGACTGTTTTCATCATCATTACCATTTAATGTCAGAACCTTCATATCTACAACATGACTGTTTTCATCATCATTACTATTTAATGTCAGAACCTTCATATCCACAACATGACTGTTTTCATCATCATTACCATTTAATGTCAGAACCTTCATATCTACAACATGACTGTTTTCATCATCATTACTATTTAATGTCAGAACCTTCATATCTACAACATGACTGTTTTCATCATCATTACTATTTAATGTCAGAACCTTCATATCCACAACATGACTGTTTTCATCATCATTACCATTTAATGTCAGAACCTTCATATCTACAACATGACTGTTTTCATCATCATTACCATTTAATGTCAGAACCTTCATATCCACAACATGACTGTTTTCATCATCATTACCATTTAATGTCAGAACCTTCATATCTACAACATGACTGTTTTCATCATCATTACCATTTAATGTCAGAACCTTCATATCTACAACATGACTGTTTTCATCATCATTACTATTTAATGTCAGAACCTTCATATCTACAACATGACTGTTTTCATCATCATTACTATTTAATGTCAGAACCTTCATATCCACAACATGACTGTTTTCATCATCATTACCATTTAATGTCAGAACCTTCATATCTACAACATGACTGTTTTCATCATCATTACTATTTAATGTCAGAACCTTCATATCTACAACATGGCTATTTTCATCATCATTACTATTTAATGTCAGAACCTTCATATCTACAACATGACTGTTTTCATCATCATTATTATTTAATATCAGAACCTTCATATCTACAACATGGCTATTTTCATCATCGTTACTATTTATTGTCAGAACCTTCATATCTACAACATGGCTATTTTCATCATCGTTAATGTTTAATGTCATAACTTTCATATCTACAACATGGCTATTTTCATCATCATTACTATTTATTGTCAGAACCTTCATATCTACAACATGGCTATTTTCATCATCGTTAATGTTTAATGTCATAACTTTCATATCTACAACATGACTGTTTTCATCATCATTATGTTTAATGTCATAACTTTCATATCTACAACATGGCTATTTCATCATCATTATTATTTAATGTCAGAACCTTCATATCTACAACATGACTGTTTTCATCATCATTATTATTTAATGTCAGAACCTTCATATCTACAACATGGACTGTTTTCATCATCATTATTATTTAATGTCAGAACCTTCATATCTACAACATGACTGTTTTCATCATCATTATTATTTAATGTCAGAACCTTCATATCTACAACATGACTGTTTTCATCATCATTATTATTTAATGTCAGAACCTTCATATCCACAACATGACTGTTTTCATCATCATTATTATTTAATGTCAGAACCTTCATATCTACAACATGACTGTTTTATCATCATCATTATATTTAATGTCAGAACCTTCATATCTACAACATGGCTATTTTCATCATCATTACTATTTAATGTCAGAAAATTCATATCCACAACATCACCATTTCCATCATCATTACTATTTAATGTCAGAACACTCATGTTTACAACATGACTATTTTCATCACCATTACTATTTAATGTCAGAACACTCATGTTTACAACATCACCATTTCCATCATCATTACTATTTAATGTCAGAACACTCATGTCTACTACATGACTATTTTCAACATCATTACTAATGTCAAAACACTCATGTCTACAACATGAATTTATTTTCATCGTCATTACTATTTAATGTCAGAACACTCATATCTACAACATGAATTTATTTTCATCACAATTAAATTTATCTGTATGCGCCCACGTGTGTATGTGCCTTAATGAAACAATGACATGCTATTTAAAACTTTAAAACTGCACACATGGATGTTGTGTACATGTGTGTGCGTAGGAAAGCGTGCATGTGCGCCTCTGTGCATGTGTACTTCTGTACATAACCTCGCGCACGTGTGTCTTCATAAGTGTTAACAGTTGCAAAACTTATATATCAAATCTAAAATCCATGACAGTCCAGCAACAAACTAAAAAGACGCAGGGAACAGTAACCCTTTCAGTCCAACTACCGACTAGAAAGACATAGAGAACAGTAACCCTTTCAGTCCAGAAACTAACTAGAAATACTCAGGGAACAGTAACCCTTTCAGTCCAGCCACAAACTAGAAAGACACAGGAAACAGTAACCCTTTCACTCCAGCCACTAACTAGAAAGACGCTTGGAACAGTAACCCTTTCAGTCCAGCCACTAACTAGAAAGACGCAGAAAACAAGTCACTCTTTCTGTCCAACCAATAATTAGAAAGACACAGGGAACAGTAACCATTTCTGTCCAGCCACAAACTAGGAAGACGCAGGGAACAGTAACCCTTTCAGTAAAGCCACTAACGACAAAGACGCAGGGAACAGTAACCCTTTCAAACCAGCCATTAACGAGAAAGACGCAGAGAACAGTAACCATTTCAGTTCAGCCACTAACTAGAAAGAAGCAGGGAGCAGTAACCCTTTCAGTCCAGCCAAAAACTATTAGGACACAGGGAACAGTAACCCTTTCAGTCCAGCCACTAACTAAAAAAACACAGGGAGCTGTAACCCTTTCAGGCCAGCCACTAACTAGAAAGACACAGGGAACAGTAACATTTTCAGCCAGCCACTAACAAGAAATACACAGGGAACAGTAACCTTTTCAGTCCAGCCACTAACTAGGAAGACACAGGGAGCAGTAATCCTTTCAGTCAAGCCACTAGCTAGAAATACACAGGGAACAGTAACATTTCTGTCCAGCCACAAACTGGAAAGACACAGGGAACAGTAACCCTTTAAGTCCAGCCACTAGCTACAAACACACAGGGAACAGTAACCCTTTCAGTACAGCCACAAACTAGAAATACACAGAGAACAGTAACCCTTTCAATCCAGCCACAAACTAGAAGAACACAGGGAACGGCAAACTTTTCTGTCCAACCACAAACTACGAAGACATAGGGAACTGTAACCATGTCAAAACACCCCAATAACCAGAAAGACACGGAGAACAGTAACCCTTTCAAAACACCCAATAACCAGAAAGACACGGAGAACAGTAACCTTTCAAAACACCCAATAACCAGAAAGACACGGAGAACAGTAATCCTTTCAAAACACCCAATAACCAGAAAGACCATTTTCAGTCCAGCCACCAACTAGAAAGGCACAAAGAACAGTAATGCTTTCAGTCCAGACTCCAATTAAAAAGACACAGGGAACAGTAACCCTTTCAGTAGAGCCACTAACTAGAAAGACAGGGAACACTAACCCTTTCAGTCCTGACACCAACTAGAAAGACACAGGGAACAGTAACCCTTTAGGTCATGCCACTAACAAGAATGACACAGGGAACAGTAACCCTTTCAATCCAGCCACTAACAAGAAAGGCACAGGGAACAGTAGCCCTTTCAGTCCAGACACTATATAGAAAGACGTGGGGATCAGTAACCATTTCAGTCAGGTCACTAACAAGAAACACACAGTGAACAGTAACCCTTTCAGTCCAGCCACTAACTAGAAAGACACAGGGAACAGTAACCCTTTCAGTACAGCCAATAACTAGAAAGACAGGCAACAATAACCCTTTCAGTCAAGCCACTAACTAAAACGACACATAGAACAGTAACCCCTTCAGTCCAGCTACTAACTAAAAAGACACAAGTAACAGTAACCCTTTCAGTCCAGCCACTATCTAAAAAGGCACAAAGAACAATAACGTTTTAAATTCAGCCACTATCTAGAAAGACAGAGGGAACAATAAACCTTCAAGTCCAGCCACTAACTAGAAAGACACAGGGAACAGTAACCTTTTCAGTCAAGTCACTAACCAGACACAGGGAACAGTAACCCTTTCAGTCCAGCCACTATCTAGAAAGACGCAGGAACAGTAACCCTTTCTGTCAAGTCACTAACAAGAAAGACACAGGAAACAATAATCCTTTCAGTCTACCCACTAACTAAAAAGACACAGAACAGTAACCCGTTCAGTCCAGCCACTGAATAAAAAGACACATTGAACAGTAACCCTTTCTGTGAAGCCACTAACTAAAATAACACAAGGAACAGCAACCCTTTCAGTCCAACCACTAACTAAAAAGAAACAGGGAACAGTAGCTCGTACAGTCCTGCCACTAGCTACAAAGACACAGGAAACAGTAACCCTTTCAGTCCAGCCACTAACTAGAAAGGCAAAGGGAACAGTAACCCTTTAAATCCAGCCACTAGCTACAAACACACAGGGAACAGTAACCCTTTCAGTACAGCCACAAACTAGAAATACACAGAGAACAGTAACCCTTTCAATCCAGCCACAAACTAGAAGAACACAGGGAACGGCAAACTTTTCTGTCCAGCCACAAACTACGAAGACATAGGGAACTGTAACCATGTCAAAACACCCAATAACCAGAAAGACACTGGGAACAGTAACCCTTTCAGTCCAGCCACTAACTAGAAAGGCACAAAGAACAGTAATGCTTTCAGTCCAGACTCCAACTAGAAAGACACAGGGAACAGTAACCCTTTCAGTAGAGCCACTAACTAGAAAGACAGGGAACACTAACCCTTTAAGTCCAGACACCAACTAGAAAGACACAGGGAACAGGTAACCCTTTCAGTCCAGCCACTAACTATAAAGACACGGGAAACTGTCCAGCCAATAAAAAGAAAGAGACAAGGAACATTAACCCTTTCTGTCCAGCCATTACCTAAAAAGACACAAGGAACAGTAACCCTTTCAGTCCAGCCACTATCTAGAAAGACAGAGAGAACAATAACCCTTTCTGTCCAGCTACTAACTAGAAAGACGCAGGAACAGTAACCCTTTCAGCCAAGTCACTAACAAGAAAGACACAGGGAACAATAACCCTTTCAGTCCGGCCACTATCAAGAAAGGCGCAGGGTGCAGTAACCCTTTCAGTCCTGCCACTAACAAGAAAGACGCAAAGAACAGTAACCTTTTCAGTTCAGCCACTAACTAGAAGGACGCAGGGAACAATAATCATTTCAGTCCACCCAGAAACTACAAAGAAACAGGGTACAATAACCCCTTCGGTCCAGCCACTAACGAAAAAGACAAGGGGAACAGTAACAATTTCAGTCCAGCCACTAAATAAAAAGACACAGGGAACAGTAACCCTTCAGTCCAGCCATTGACTGGAAAGACACTGGGAACAGTAACCCTTTCAGTCAAGACACTATATAGAAAGACGCAGGAACAGTAACCCGTTCAATCAAGCCACTAACAAGAAAGACACAGGGAACAGTAAATCTTTCAGTCCAGCCACTATATACAAAGACACAGAATGGTAACCCTTTCAGTACAGCCAATAACTAGAAATACACGGGCAACAATAATTCTTTCATTCGAGCCACTAACTAAAATGACACATATAACAGTAACCCCTTCAGTCCAGCCACTAACTAAAAAGACACAAGTAACGGTAACGCTTTCAGTCCAGCCACAAACTAAAAAGACACAGAGAACAATAACGCTTTCAGTCCAGCCACTATCTAGAAAGACAGAGGGAACAGTAACCCTTACTGTCCAGTCACTAACTAGAAAGACACAGGGAACAGTAACCCTTCCAGTCCAGCCACTAACTAGAAAGACAGGGGCCAGTAACCTTTTCAGTACAGCTACTAACTAGAAAGACATAGGGAACATTAACCCTTTCAGTCCAGACACCAACTAGAAAGACACAGGGAGCAGTAAGCCTCTCAGTCAAGTCACTAACAACAAAGACACAGAGAACAGTACCCTTTCAGTCAAGCCACTATCAAGAATGACACAGGGAACAGTAACCCTTTCAGTCCAGCCACTACATAGAAAAACGCAGGAAACATTAACCATTTCAGTCCAGTCACTAACAAGAAAGACACAGGGAACAGTAACCATTTCTGTCCAGCCACTGACTGGAAAGACACAGGGAACAGTAACCCTTTCAGTCCAGCCTCTAACTATAAAGACACGGGAAACAGTCCAGCCAATAAAAAGAAAGATACAAGGAACATTAACCCTTTCTGTCCAGCCATTACCTAAAAAGACACAAGGAACAGTAACCCTTTCAGTCCAGCCACTATCTAGAAAAACAGAGAGAACAATAACCCTTTCTGTCCAGCCACTAACTAGAAAGAATGAGTGAACAGTAACCCTTTCAGTCAGGTCACCAACAAGAAAGACACAGGGAACAGTAACCCTTTCAGTCAAGTCACTAACAAGAAAGACACATGGAACAGTAACCCTTTCAGTCCAGTCACTATCTAGAAAGACGCAGGAACAGGAACCCTTTCGGTCAAGTCACTATCAAGAAAGGCAGGTAACCCTTTCAATCCTGCCACTAACAAGAAAGACGCAAAGAACAGTAACCTTTTCAGTTCAGCTACTAACTAGAAAGACGCAGGGAACAATAATCATTTCAGTCCACCCAGAAACTAGAAAGAAACAGTGTACAATAACCCTTTCGGTCCAGCCACTAACGAAAAAGACAAAGGGAACAGTAACAATTTCAGTCCAGCCACTAAATAAAAAGACACAGAGAACAGTAACCCTTCAGTCCAGCCACTAAGTAGAAAGACACAAGGAATAGTAGCCCTTTCAGTCCTGCCATTAACTAGAAAGACATAGGGAACAGTAACTTTGTCAGTCCAGCCACTAACTAGAAATAAATAGGGAACAGTAGCCTTACCATCCTGCAACTAACTAGAAAGACAGCGGAAACTATAACATTTTCAGTCCAGCCACTAACAAGAAAGACACAGGGAACACTAACCCTTTCAGACCAGCCACTAACTAGGAAGACACAAGGAACAGTAACCCTTTCAGTCGAGAGACACTAACAAGAAAGACAAACGGAACAGTAATGCTTTCTGTCCAGCCACTAACTAGAAAGACACAGGGAACAGGAACATTAACCCTTTCAGTCTAGCCACTAACCACAAAGACAAAGGGAACAGCAACTCTTATAGTCCAGCCACTAACTAGAAAGGCACATGGTACAGTAACCCTTTCAGTCCAGTCACTAACTAGAAAGACACAGGGAACACTAACCCTTTCAGTTCAGTCACTCACTAAAAAGACACAATGAACAGTAACCCTTTCAGTCCAGCTACTGACTAGAAAGACACAAGGAACAGTAACCTTTTCGGTCCTGCCACTAACTAGAAAGACACAGGGAACAGTAATATTTCAGTCCAGCCACTGACAAGAAACACGCAGGGAACAGTAATCCTTTCAGTCCAACCACTAACTAGAAAGACGAAGGTAACACCAACCCTTTCAGTCCAGCCAGTAACTAGAAAGACAAAAGGGAGCTGTAACCCTTTCAGTCCAGCCACTAACTAGAAAGACACAGGGAACAGTAACCCTTTCAGTTCAGCCACTAACTAAAAAGACACAGTGAACAGTAACCCTTTCAGTCCAGCTACTGACTAGAAAGACACAAGGAACAGTAACCGTTTCGGTCCAGCCACTAATTAGAAAGACACAGGGAACAGTAATATTTCAGTCCAGCCACTGACAAGAAACACGCAAGGAACAGCAATCCTTTCAGTCCAGCCATTAACTAAAAAGACGAAGGTAACACTAACCCTTTCAGTCCAGCCAGTAACTAGAAAGACACAGGGAACTGTAACCCTTTCTGTCCAGCCACTAACTAGAAAGACACAGTGAACAGTAACCCTTTCAGTCCAGCCACTAATTAGAAAGACACAGGGAATAGTAACTCTTTCAGTTCACCCACTAACTAGAAAGACACAGGCAACAATAACCCTTTCAGTCGAGCCACTAACTGAAACGACACATAGAGCAGTAACCCCTTCAGTCCCGCCACTAAATACAAAGACATACGGAACAATGACCCTTTCAGTTCAGCCACTCACTAAAAAGACACAGGGAACAGTAACCCTTTCAGTCAAGACACTATATAGAAAGACGCAGGAACAATAACCCTTTCATTCAAGCCACTAACAAGAAAGACACAGGGACCAGTAACCCTTTCAGTCCAGCCACTATATACAAAGACACAGGGAACAGTAACCCTTTCAGTACAGCCAATAACTAGAAATACACAGGCAACAATAACCCTTTCATTCGAGCCACTAACTAAAATGACACATATAATAGTAGCCCCTTCAGTCCAGCCACTAACTAAAAAGACACAATTAACGGTAACGCTTTCAGTCCCAGCCACAAACTAAAAAGACACAGAGAACAATAACGCTTTCAGTCCAGCCACTATCTAGAAAGACAGAGGGAACAGTAACCCTTACTGTCCAGACACTAACTAGAAAGATACAGGGAACAGTAACCCTTCCAGTCCAGCCACTAACTAAAAGGACAGAGACAAGAGTAACCCTTTCAGTTCAGCCACTAACTAGAAAGACACAGGGAACAGTAACCCTTTCAGTCAAGCCACTACCTAGAAAGACAGGGGCCAGTAACCCTTTCAGTACAGCTACTAACTAGAAAGACATAAGGAACATTAACCCTTTCAGTCCAGACACCAACTAGAAAGACACAGGGAGCAGTAAGCCTCTCAGTCAAGTCACTAACAACAAAGACACAGAGAACAGTACCCTTTCAGTCAAGCCACTATCAAGAATGACACAGGGAACAGTAACCCTTTCAGTCCAGCCACTACATAGAAAGACGCAGGAAACAGTAACCATTTCAGTCCAGCCACTATCTAGAAAGACAAAGGGAACAGTAACGATTTCTGTCCAGCCACTGACTGGAAAGACACAGGGAACAGTAACCCTTTCAGTCCAGCCACTAACAAGAAAGGCACAGGGAACACTAACCCTTTCAGTCCAGCCACTAGCTACAAAGACACAGGTAACAGTAACCCTTTTAGTCCAGCCACTAACTAAAAAGACACATGGAAAAGTAACCTTTTTCAGTCCTGCCATTAACTGCGAAGATACAGGGAACAGTCACCCTTTCAGTTCAGTTACTCACTAAAAAGACACAGTGAGCAGTAACCCGTTCAGTCGAGCCATTGACTGGAAAGACACAAGGAACGGTAACCCTTTCAGTCCAGCCACTATCTAGAAAGACAGAGAGAACAATAACCCTTTCTGTCCAGCCACTAACTAGAAAGACAGAGTGAACAGTAACCCTTTCGGTCAGGTCACCAACAAGAAAGACACAGGGAACAGTAATCCTTTCAGTCAAGTCACTAACAAGAAAGACACAGGGAACAGTAATCCCTTCAGTCCAGTCACTATCTAGAAAGACGCAGGAACAGGAACTCTTTCGGTCAAGTCACTATCAAGAAAGGCAGGTAACCCTTTCAAGTCCTGCTACTAACAAGAAAGACGCAAAGAACAGTAACCTTTTCAGTTCAGCCACTAACTAGAAAGACGCAGGGAACAATAATTATTTCAGTCCACCCAGAAACTAGAAAGAAACAGTGTACAATAACCCTTTCGGTCCAGCCACTAAATAAAAAGACACAGGGAACAGTAACCCTTCAGTCCAGCCACTAAGTAGAAAGACACAAGGAATAGTAGCCCTTTCAGTCCTGCCATTAACTAGAAAGACATAGGGAACAGTAACTTTGTCAATCCAGCCACTAACTAGAAAGAAATAGGGAACAGTAGGCTTTACAGCCTTGCGAGTAACTAGAAAGACAGAGGAAACTATAACATTTTCAGTCCAGCCACTAACAAGAAAGACAGGGAACACTAACCCTTTCAGACCAGCCACTAACTAGGAAGACACAAGGAACAGTAACCCTTTCAGTCATGAGACACTAACTAGAAAGACAAACGGAACAGTAACGCTTTCTGTCCAGCCACTAACTAGAAAGACACAGGGAACAGGAACATTAACCCTTTCAGTCCAGCCACTAACTACAAAGACAAAGGGAACAGGAACCCTTATAGTCCAGCCACTAACTAGAAAGGCACATGGTACAGTAACCCTTTCAGTCCAGTCACTAACTAGAAAGACACAGGGAACACTAACCCTTTCAGTTCAGCCACTCACTAAAAAGACACAGTGAACAGTAACCCTTTCAGTCCAGCTACTGACTAGAAAGACACAAGGAACAATAACCTTTTCGGTCCAGCCACTAACTAGAAAGACACAGGGAACAGTAATATTTCAGTCCAGCCACTGACAAGAAACACGCAGGGAACAGTAATGCTTTCAGTCCAGCCACTAACTAGAAAGACGAAGGTAACACCAACCCTTTCAGTCCAGCCAGTAACTAGAAAGACACAGGGAACTGTAACCCTTTCTGTCCAGCCACTAACTAGAAAGGCACAGGGAACAGTAACCCTTTCAGTCCAGCAACTAACTAGAAAGACTCAGGGAACAGTAACCCTTTCAGTCCATCCACTAACTAGAAAGACACAGGCAACAATAACCCTTTCAGTCGAGCCACTAACTAAAACGAAACATAGAGCAGTAACCCTTCAGTCCAGCCACTAACTACAAAGACATAGGGAACAATGACCCTTTCAGTTCAGCCACTCACTAAAACGACACAGTAAACAGTAGCCCTTTCAGTCCAGCCATTGACTGGAAAGACACAGGGAACAGTAACCCTTTCAGTCAAGACACTATATAGAAAGACGCAGGAACAGTAACCCCTTCAATCAAGCCACTAACAAGAAAGACACAGGGAAAAGTAACTCTTTCAGTCCAGCCACTATATAGAAAGACACAGGGAACAGTAACCCTTTAAGTACAGCCAATAACAAGAAATACACAGGCAACAATAACCCCTTCAATCCAGCCACTAACTAAAAAGACACAAGTAACGGTAACGCTTTCAGTCCAGCCACAAACCAAAAGGACACAAAGAACAATAACACTTCAGTCCAGCCACTATCTAGAAAGACAGAGGGAATAGTAACCCTTAGTGTCCAGTCACTAACTAGAAAGACACAGGTAACAGTAACCCTTACTGTCCAGCCACTAACTAAAAGGACAGAGATAACAGTAACCCTTTCAGTCTGGCCACTAACTAGAAAGACACAGGGAAGAGTAACCCTTTCAGTCATGCCACTAACTAGAATGACAGGGACCAGTAACCCTTTCAGTACAGCTACTAACTAGAAAGACACAGGGAACATTAACCCTTTCAGTCCAGACACCAACTAGAAAGACAGGGAGCAGTAACCCTTTCAGTCAAGTCACTAACAACAATGACACAGGGAACAGTAACCCTTTCAGTCCAGCCACCACATAGACAGACGCAGGAAACAGTAACCATTTCAGTCCAGCCACTAACAAGAAAGACACAGGGAACATAACCCTTTCAGTCCAGACATTATATAGAAAGACGCAGGAACAGTAACCCTTTCAGTCAAGTCACTAACAAGAAAGACACAGGAAACAGTAACCCTTTCAGTCCAGCTACTAACTAGGAAGACACAGGGAGCATGCAGTAACCTTTCAGTCTAGCCACTATCTAGAAAGACACAGGGAGCAGTAACCATTTCTGTCCAGCCACAATCTGGAAAGACACAGGGAACACTTACCCTTTCAGTCCAGCCACTAGCTACAAAGACACAGGGAACAGTAACCCTTTCAGTCCAGCCACTAACTGAAAAGGCACAGGGAACACTAACCCTTTCAGTCCAGCCACTAGCTACAAAGACACAGGGAACAGTAACCCTTTCGTTCCAGCCACTAACTAGAAAGGCACAGGGAACAGTAACCCTTTAACTGAATCCACTAACTAGAAAGACACAGGTGACAGTATCCCTTTCAGTCCAGCCACTAAATATAAAGACACGGTAAACAGTCCAGCCAATAAAAAGAAAGATTCAAGGAACATTAACCCTTTCTGTCCAGCCATTACCTAAAAAGACACAAGGAACAGTAACCTTTTCAGTCCAGCCACTAATGCGAAGACACAGGGGACAGTGACCCTTTCAGTTCAGCCACTCACTAAAAAGACACAGCAAGCAGTAACCCGTTCAGTCCAGCCACTGACTGGAAAGACACAGGGAACACTAACACTTTCAGTCCAGCCACTAGCTACAAAGACACAGGGAACAGTAACCCTTTCGTTCCAGCCACTAACTAGAAAGGCACAGGGAACAGTAACCCTTTACCTGAATCCACTAACTAGAAAGACACAGGTGACAGTATCCCTTTCAGTCCAGCCACTAACTATAAAGACACGGGAAACAGTCCAGCCAATAAAAAGAAAGATACAAGGAACATTAACCCTTTCTGTCCAGCCATTACTTAAAAAGACACAAGGAACAGTAACCCTTTCAGTCCAGCCACTATCTAGAAAGACAGAGAGAACAATAACCCTTTCTGTCCAGCCACTAACTAGAAAGACAGAGGGAACAGTAACCCTTTCAGTCAAGTCACTAACAAGAAAGACACAGGGAACAGTAACCCTTTTAGTCCAGCCAATGACTGGAAAGACACAGGGAACAGTAATCCTTTCAGTCAAGACACTATATAGAAAGACGAAGGAACAGTAACCCTTTCATTCAAGCCACTAACAAGAAAGACACAGTGAACAGTAACCCTTTCAGTCCAGCTACTGACTAGAAAGACACAAGGAACAATAACCTTTTTGGTCCAGCCACTAACTAGAAAGACACAGGGAACAGTAATATTTCAGTCCAGCCACTGACAAGAAACACGCAGGGAACAGTAATGCTTTCAGTCCAGCCACTAACTAGAAAGACGAAGGTAACACCAACCCTTTCAATCCAGCCAGTAACTAGAAAGACACAGGGAACTGTAACCCTTTCTGTCCAGCCACTAACTAGAAAGGAACAGGGAACAGTAACCCTTTCAGTCCAGCAACTAACTAGAAAGACTCAGGGAACAGTAACCCTTTCAGTCCATCCACTAACTAGAAAGACACAGGCAACAATAACCCTTTGAGTCGAGCCACTAACTAAAACGAAACATAGAGCAGTAACCCCTTCAGTCCAGCCACTAACTACAAAGACATAGGGAACAATGACCCTTTCAGTTCAGCCACTCACTAAAAAGACAGTGAACAGTAGCCCTTTCAGTCCAGCCATTGACTGGAAAGACACAGGGAACAGTAACCCTTTCAGTCAAGACACTATATAGAAAGACGCAGGAACAGTAACCCCTTCAATCAAGCCACTAACAAGAAAGACACAGGGAAAAGTAACTCTTTCAGTCCAGCCACTATACAGAAAGACACAGGGAACAGTAACCCTTTAAGTACAGCCAATAACTAGAAATACACAGGCAACTATAATCTCTTCAATCCAGCCACTAACTAAAAAGACACAAGTAACGGTAACGCTTTCAGTCCAGCCACAAACCAAAAGACACAAAGAACAATAACGCTTTCAGTCCAGCCACTATCTAGAAAGACAGAGGAAACAGTAACCCTTAGTGTCCAGTCACTAACTAGAAAACACACAGGTAACAGTAACCCTTACTGTCCAGCCACTAACTAAAAGGACAGAGATAACAGTAACCCTTTCAGTCTGGCCACTAACTAGAAAGACACAGGGAAGAGTAACCCTTTCAGTCAAGCCACTAACTGGAATGACAGGGACCAGTAACCCTTTCAGTACAGCTACTAACTAGAAAGACACAGGGAACATTAACCCTTTCAGTCCAGACACCAACTAGAAAGACACAGGGAGCAGTAACCCTTTCAGTCAAGTCACTAACAACAAAGACACAGGGAACAGTACCCTTTCAGTCAAGTCACTATCAAGAATGACACAGGGAACAGTAACCCTTTCAGTCCAGCCACCACATAGACAGACGCAGGAAACAGTAACCATTTCAATCCAGCCACTAACAAGAAAGACACAGGGAACATAACCCTTTCAGTCCAGACATTATATAGAAAGACGCAGGAACGGTAACCCTTTCAGTCAAGTCACTAACAAGAAAGACACAGGAAACAGTAACCCTTTCAGTCCAGCCACTATCTAGAAAGACAGAGAGAACAATAACCCTTTCTGTCCAGCCACTATCTAGAAAGACAGAGGGAGCAGTAACCTTTCAGTCTAGCCACTAACAAGAAAGACACAGGGAGCAGTAACCATTTCTGTCCAGCCACTATCTAGGAAGACACAGGGAGCAGTAACCTTTCAGTCTAGCCACTATCTAGAAAGACACAGGGAGCAGTAACCATTTCTGTCCAGCCACAAACTGGAAAGACAAGGGAACACTTACCCTTTCAGTCCAGCCACTAGCTACAAAGACACAGGGAACAGTAACCCTTTCGTTCCAGCCACTAACTAGAAAGGCACAGGGAACAGTAACCCTTTAACTGAATCTACTAACTAGAAAGACACAGGTGACAGTATCCCTTTCAGTCCAGCCACTAACTATAAAGACACGGTAAACAGTCCAGCCAATAAAAAGAAAGATTCAAGGAACATTAACCCTTTCTGTCCAGCCATTACCTAAAAAGACACAAGGAACAGTAACCTTTTCAGTCCAGCCACTAATGCGAAGACACAGGGGACAGTGACCCTTTCAGTTCAGCCACTCACTAAAAAGACACAGCAAGCAGTAACCCGTTCAGGCCAGCCACTGACTGGAAAGACACAGGGAACAGTAATCCTTTCAGTCCAGCCACTAACTATAAAGACACGGAAACAGTCCAGCCAATAAAAAGAAAGATACAAGGAACATTAACCCTTTCTGTCCAGCCATTACTTAAAAAGACACAAGGAACAGTAACCCTTTCAGTCCAGCCACTATCTAGAAAGACAGAGAGAACAATAACCCTTTCTGTCCAGCCACTAACTAGAAAGACAGAGGGAACAGTAACCCTTTCAGTCAAGTCACTAACAAGAAAGACACAGGGAACAGTAACCCTTTTAGTCCAGCCACTGACTGGAAAGACACAGGGAACAGTAATCCTTTCGGTCAAGACACTATATAGAAAGACGAAGGAACAGTAACCCTTTCATTCAAGCCACTAACAAGAAAGACACATGGAACAGTAACCCTTTCAGTCCAGCAACTATATACAAAGACACAGGGAACAGTAACCCTTTCAGTACAGCCACTAGCTAGAAATACACAGGCAACAATAACCCTTTCAGTCGAACCATGAACTAAAACGACACATAGAACAGTAACCTCTTCAGTCCAGCCACTAACTAAAAACACACAATTAACAGTAACGCTTTCAGTCCAGCCACAAACTAAAAAGACACAAAGAACAATAACGCTTTCAGTTCAGCCACTATCTAGAAAGACAGAGGGAACAGTAACCCTTTCTGTCCAGTCACTAACTAGAAAGACACAGGGAACAGTAACCTTTCCAATCCAGCCACTAACTAAAAGGACAGAGATAACAGTAACCCTTTCAGTCCAGCCACTAGCTAGAAAGACACAGGGAACAGTAACTCTTTCAGTCAAGCCACTAACTAGAAAGACAGGGAACAGTAACCCTTTCAGTACAGCTAACTAGAAAGAAACAGGGAACATTAACCCTTTCAGTCCTGATACATTCTAGAAAGACACAGTAACTCTTTCAATCAAGTCACGAACTACAAAGTAGTAGGGAACAGTACCCTTTCAGTCAAGCCACTAACAAGAATGACATAGGGATTAGTAACCCTTTCAGTCCAGCCACTACATAGAAAGACGCAGGAAACAGTAACCATTTCAGTCCAGCCACTAACAAGAAAGACACATGGAACAGTAACCCTTTCAGTCCAGACACTATATAGAAAGACGCAGGAACAGTAACCCTTTCAGTCAAGTCACTAACCAGAAAGACACAGGGAACAGTAACCCTTTCAGTCCAGCCACTAACTAGAAAGACACAGGGAACAGTAACCTGTGTCATTCTTGTTAGTGGCTTGACTGAAAGGGTACTGTTCCCTGTGTCTTTCTTGTTAGTGGTTGTACTGAAAGGGTTACTGTTCCCTGTCTTTCTAGTTAGTGGCTGGACTGAAATGGTTACTGTTCCCTGTGTCTTTCTAGTTAGTGGCTGGACTGAAAGGGTTACTGTTATTTCTCTCATTTTAGTTAGTGGCTTGATTGGAAGGGTTACTGTTCCCTGTGTCTTTCTATATAATGGCTGGACTGAAAGCGTTATTGTTCTTTGTGCCTTTTTAGTTTGTGGCTGGACTGAAGAGGTTACTGTTCTATGTGTCGTTTTAGTTAGTTGCTGCACTGAAAGGGTTACTGTTCTTGCGTCTTTCTATATAGTGTCTGGACTGAAACCGTTATTCTAGAAAGACGCAGGGAACATTAACCATTTCAGTCCAGCCACTGACTAGAAAGACACAGTGAACAGTAACCCTTTCAGTCCAACCACTATATAGAAAGACGCAGGAACAGTAACCCTTTCAGTCAAGTCACTAACAAGAAAGACACAGGGAAAAGTAACCCTTTCAGTCCAACCACTAACTAGAAAGACACAGGGAAACAGTAACCCTTTCAGTCCACCCACTAACTAGAAAGACACAGGCAACAATAACTCTTTCAGTCGAGTCACTAACTAAAAAGACACATAGAACAGTAACCTCTTCAGTCCAGCCACTAACTAAATACACACAAGTAACAGTAACCCTTTCAGTCCAGCCATAAACTAAAAAGGGACAAAGAACAATAACGCTTTCAGTCCAGCCACTATCCAGAAAGACAGAGGGAACAGTAACCATTTCTGTCCAGCCACTAACTAGAAACACACAGGGAACAGTAACCCTTCCAGTCCAGCCACTAACTAAGAGGACAGAGATAGCAGTAACCCTTTCAGTCCAGGCACTAACTAGAAAGACACATAGAACATTAACCCTTTCAGTCAAATCACTAACTAGAAAGACACAGGCAACAATAACCCTTTCAGTCTAGCCACTAACTAAAAAGACACATAGAACAGTCACCCCTTCAGTCCAGCCACTAACTAAAAAGACACAATGAACAGTAACCCTTTCTGTCGAACCACTAACTAAAATTACACAGGGAACAGTAACCCTTTCAGTCCAGCAATTAACTAAAAAGAAACAGGGAACTTTAGCCTTTACAGTCCTGCCACTAGCTAGAAATACAGGGAACAGTAACCCTTTCAGTCCAACCACTAACTGGATAAACACTGGGAACTGTAACACCTTCAATCCAGCCACTAACTACAAAGCCACAGGGAACAGTAACATTTTCAGTCCAGCCACTTACTAGAAAGACAAAGAGAACAGTAACATTTTTAGTCCAGCCACTAACAAGAAAGACACAGGGAACAGTAACCCTTTCAGTCCAGCCACTAACTAGGAAGGCACAGGGAACAGTAACCTTTCAGTCCAGCCACTATCTAGAAAGACACAGGGAACAGTAACCATTTCAGTCCAGCCACAAACTGGAAAGACACAGGGAACAGTAACCCTTTTAGTCCAGCCACTAACTAGAAAGACATAGAGAACAGTAACCCTTTCAGTCCAGCCACTAACTAGAAAGACACAGGGACAGTAACCCTTACAGTCAAGCCACTAACAAGAAAGACAGGGAACAGTAACCCTTTCAGTACAGCCACTAACTAGAAAGACACAAGGAACATTAACCCTTTTAGTCCAGACACCAACTAGAAAGACACAGGGAACAGTAACCCTTTCAGTCAAGTCACTAACAACAAAGTCACAGGGAACAGTACCCTTTCAGTCAAGGCACTAACAAGAATGACACAGGGAACAGTAACCCTTTCAGTCCAGCCACTAAATAGAAAGACGCAGGAAACAGTAACCGTTTCAGTCCAGCCACTAAGAAGAAAGACACAGGGAACAGTAACCCTTTCAGTCCAGCCACTATCTAGAAAGACGCAGGAACAGTAACCCTTTCAGTCAAGTCACTAACAAAAAAGACACAGAGAACAATAACCCTTTCAGTCGAGCCACTAACTAAAAAGACACATAGAACAGTAACCCCATTCAGTCCAGCCACTAACTAAAAAGACACAATGAACAGTAACCCTTTCTGTCCAGCCACAAACTAAAAAAAGGCACAGGGAACACTAACCCTTTCAGTCCAGCCTCTAACAAGAAAGACACAGGTAACAGTAACCCTTTCGTTCCAGCCACTAACTAAAAAGATACAATGAACAGTAACCCTTTCAGTCCATCCACTAACTAAAAAGATACAGGGAACAGTGACCCTTTGAATTCAGCCACTCACTAAAAAGACAAAGGGAGCTGTAACCCTTTCAGTCCAGCCACTAACTAGAAAGACACAGGGAACAGTAACCCTTTCAGTTCAGCCACTAACTAAAAAGACACACTGAACAGTAATCCTTTCAGTCCAGCTACTGACTAGAAAGACACAAGGAACAGTAACCTTTTCGGTCCAGCCACTAATTAGAAAGACACAGGGAACAGTAATATTTCAGTCCAGCCACTGACAAAAACACGCAAGGAACAGCAATCCTTTCAGTCCAGCCACTAACTAAAAAGACGAAGGTAACACTAACCCTTTCAGTCCAGCCAGTAACTAGAAAGACACAGGGAACTGTAACCCTTTCTGTCCAGCCACTAACTAGAAAGACACAGTGAACAGTAACCCTTTCAGTCCAGCCACTAATTAGAAAGACACAGGGAACAGTAACTCTTTCAGTCCACCCACTAACTAGAAAGACACAGGCAACAATAACCCTTTCAGTCGAGCCACTAACTGAAACGATACATAGAGCAGTAACCCCTTCAGTCCCGCCACTAAATACAAAGACATACGGAACAATGACCCTTTCAGTTCAGCCACTCACTAAAAAGACACAGGGAACAGTAACCCTTTCAGTCAAGACACTATATAGAAAGACGCAGGAACAATAACCCTTTCATTCAAGCCACTAACAATAAAGACACAGGGAACAGTAACCCTTTCAGTCCAGCCACTATATACAAAGACACAGGGAACAGTAACCCTTTCAGTACAGCCAATAACTAGAAATACACAGGCAACAATAACCCTTTCATTCGAGCCACTAACTAAAATGACACATATAATAGTAGCCCTTCAGTCCAGCCACTAACTAAAAAGACACAATTAACGGTAACGCTTTCAGTCCAGCCACAAACTAAAAAGACACAGAGAACAATAACTCTTTCAGTCCAGCCACTATCTAGAAAGACAGAGGGAACAGTAACCCTTTCAGTCCAGCCACTGACTGGAAAGACACAGGGAACAGTAACCCTTTCAGTATGGTCACTAACTATAAAGATACAGGGAACAGTCCAGCCAATAAAAAGAAAGAGACAAGGAACATTAACCCTTTCTGTCCAGCCATTACTTTAAAAGACACAAGGAACAGTAACCCTTTCAGTCCAGCTACTATCTCGAAAGACAGAGAGAACAGTAACCCTTTCTGTCCAGCAACTAACTAGAAAGACAGAGGGAACAGTACCTTCCAGTCCAGCCACTAACTAAAAGGACAGAGATAACAGTAATTCTTTCAGTCCAGCCACTAACTGGAAAGACATAGGGAACAGTAACCCTTTCAATCAAGTCACTAACAAGAAAGACACAGGGAACAGTAACCCTTTCAGTCCAGTCACTATCTAGAAAGACACAGGAACAGTAACCCTTTCAGTCAAGTCACTAACAAGAAAGACTCAGGGAACAATAACCCTTTCAGTCCACCCACTAACTAGAAAGACACAGGGAACAATAACCCTTTCGGTCCAGCCACTAACTAAAAAGACACAGGGAACAGTAACAATTTCATTCCAGCAGCTAACTAAAAACACACATTGAACAGTAACCCTTTCAGTCCAGCTACTAAGTAGAAAGACAAAGAGAACAGTAACACTTTCAGTCCAACCACTAACAAGAAAGACACAAGGAACACTAACCCTTTCAGTCCAGCCACTAATTAGGAAGACTCAAGGAACAGTAACCCTTTCAGTCATGAGACACTAACTAGAAAGACACACGGAACAGTAATGCTCTCTGTCCAGCCACTAACTAGAAAGACACAGGGAAAAGGAACATTAACCCTTTCAGTCCAGCCACTAGATACAAAGACAGAGGGAACAGTAACCCTTTCAGTCCAGCCACTAACTAGAAAGGCACATGGTACAGTAACCCTTTCAGTAAAGCCACTAATTAGAAAGACACAGGGAACACTAACCCTTTCAGTCCAACCACTAACTAAAAAGACAGTGAACAGTAACCCATTCAGTACAGTCACTAACTTGAAAGACACAGGGAACAGCAACCCTTTCAGTCCAGCCACTAACTACAAAGACACAGGTAACAGTAACCCTTTCAGCCCAGCCACTAACTAGTAAGTCACAGGGAACAGTAACCCTTTCAGTCCAGACACTAACTAGAAAGCAACAGGCAACAGTAACTCTTGCAGTCCTACCACTTACTAGAAAGACACAGGAAACATAAACCTTTTCAGACCAGCCACTAACTAGAAAGACATAGAGAACAATAACATTTTGAGGCCAACCACTAACTACAAAGACAAAGAGAACAGTAACATTTACGGTCCAGCCATTAACAAGAAAGGGAACAGTAGCCTTTTCAGTCCAGCCACTAACTAGGAAGAAACACGGAACAGTAACCCTTTCAGTCAAACCACTATCTAAAAACACACAGGGAAAGTAATCCTTTCTGTCCAGCCACAAACTGGAAATACACAGGGAACAGTAACACTTTCAGTCCAGCCACTAGATACAAAGACACGTGGAACAGTAACCCTTTGTAGCAACTAGCTACAAAGACAGAGGTAACAGTAACCCTTTCAGTCCAGGCACTAACTAAAAAGACACAGGGATCAGTAACCCTTTCAGTCCGCCACTAACTAGAAAGACACAGGAAACAGTAACCCTTTCAGTCCAGCCACTAACTAAAAGACACAGTGAACAGTAACTCTTTCAGTCCAGCCACTAACTAGAAAGACACAGGAAACAGTATCATTTCAGTCAAGCCACTAACTAGAAAGACACAGGAAACAGTAACCCTTTCAGTCCAGCCACTAACTAGAAAGACACAGAGAATGGTAACGCTTTCAGTCCAGACACCAACTAGAAAGACACATGTAACAGTAAACCTTTCAGTCAAGCCACTAACTAGAAAGATACAGGGAACAGTAACCCTTTCAGTACAGCCACTAACTAGGAAGAAACACGGAACAGTAACCCTTTCAGTCAAGCCACTATCTAGAAACACACAGGGAAAGTAATCCTTTCTGTCCAGCCACAAACTGGAAATACACAGGGAACAGTAACACTTTCAGTCCAGCCACTAGCTACAAAGACACGTGGAACAGTAACCCTTTCAGTCCAGCCACTATCTACAAAGACACAGGGAACAGTACCCCTTTCAGTCCAGCCACTAACTAAAAAGGAACAGTAACCCTTTAAGTCTAGCAACTAATTAGAAAGACACAGGTAACAGTCACCCTTTCAGTCCAGACACTAATTTAAAAGACACAGGGATCAGTAACCTTTCAGTCCAGCCACTAACTAAAAGACACAGTGAACAGTATCATTTCAGTCCAGCCACTAACTAGAAAGACACAGGGAACAGTAACCCGTTCAGTCCAGCCACTCACTAAAAAGACAAGTGAACAGTAACCCGTTCAGTCCAGCCACTCACTAAAAAGACACAGGGAACAGTAACCCTTTCAGTCCAACCACAAACTATAAAAAACAGGGAACAGTAACCCTTTTAGTCCAGCCATAAACTAAAAAGACACAAGTAACAGTAACCCTTTCAGTCCAGACACCAACTAGAAAGACACAGGAACAGTAACCCTTTCAGACAAGCCACTAACTGGAAAGATACAGGGAACAGTAACCCTTTAAGTACAGCCATTAACTACAAAGACACAAGGAATGTTAACCCATTCAGTCCAGCTACTAACTAGAAAGACACAGCGAACAGTAAACCTTTCAGTCAAGCCACTTAAACACTTAAAAGAATGACACAGGTAACCAATTAAGTCCAGCCTCTAACTAGAAAGACGCAGGAAACAGTAACCCTTTCAGTCCAGCCACTTACAAGAAAGAAGCAGGGAACAGTAACCCTTTCAGTCCAGCCACTAACTCGAAAAACGCAGGGAACAGGAACCATTCCATTCCAGCTACTAACGAAAAAGACGCGCGGAACAGTAATCCTTTCACTCCAGTCACTAACAAGAAAGACGAGGGGAACACTAACCCTTTCAGTCCAGCCACTAACTAGAAATACACAAGGAACAGTAACCCTTTCAGTCTGACAACTAATCAGAAAGACACAGGGAACACAGGAAACAGTAATCCTTTCAGTCCACCCACTAACTAGAAAGACACAGGGAACAATAACCCAATCTCTCTCGTCATCATCATCATCAGTCCCATAGTCTGGTTGACCGATGGGGCACCACTGAAGATTTTGCAACCAACTTCCTCCACTCCTCACGGTCCTCAGCTTTCCGCAGAATGATTTTCCATTCAAGGCCAGTCCACTCTCTGATATTGTCTTCCCATCTTTTTTCTCTGTCTGCCTCTTCGTCTCCCTCCCTGAACTGTTCCCTGCAAGACGGTCTTGGCCAGTCCAGATGATCGTGTGACGTGCCCGTACTACCTCAGTTTGCATCTTTTCACTGAAGTCAGGAGGTCTTCATATGGCCCGATGGCGTTTTCGATTCGGGTTTTCACTTCCTTATTGGATATATGATCTTTGTACGAGATACCAAGGAGTTTGCGGAAGTATCTCATCTCCATTGCCTGTATCCTTCTTTCAATGTCTGCTGTTATAGTTCATGTTTCGCATGCATACAAAAATATTGACATGACAAGGGAACGCATCAGTCTGATCTTGGAGCCGATAGCGATATTCTTGTCGTTCCAGATGACTTTTAGCTTGGTCATTGCAGCTGTGGTCTGGGCAATTCTGGAAAGTACTTCAGGCTGTGATCCTTCATCTGATACTATAGCTCCCAGATATTTAAATCTATGGACGGTCTCAAGTTTCTTGTGCTGATGCCATTGGTATTATTTGTCATCAACTGGGTTTTCTCTGCACTGATCTGCATGCCATATGCTGTGGAGGCCTCATCAAGATGTTTTATCAAGCTGACTAGCTCTTGCTCTTGCGCAGCTAGTCCGTCAATGTCGTCAGCAAAACGCAAGTTTGTGATTGTTCTACCTCCGATGCTGACTGTTCCCTCGTGGTCTTCAAGTGCGTCAGTCATTATTCTCTCTAAGATGTTAAAGAGAGTGGGGGAGAGCAGGCATCCTTGGCGTACTCCAACTGTGGTTCGGAACCATTCTCCTATGTTGTTGTCATGGTCGCCTTTTCGTAGAGGCATTCTATGGTTCTGATCAGGTTCGCATTGATGTTGTACAGCCTCATGGTTGCCCACAAGGCTGCGTGCCAAACTCTGTCGAATGCCTTCTTGAAGTCCACGAAGACGTGGTAAAGGCCTTGCTGGTGTTGCAGGTATTTCTCACAGAGCAATCTGAGGTTGTAAATTTGCTCTGTGGTACTTCTTCCTGATCTGAAACCTGCCTGCTCTTCTTTTATTATCTCCTCAGCTTGTGGCTTCAGTCTACTCAGAAGGATTTTTAGCATGAACTTACTCGGATGGCTGATCAGGCTGATGGTACGGTAGTTTTGGCATAGTTGTAGGTTGCCTTTGTTCGGGACAGTGATGATCAGGGACTGGGTCCAAGGTGTTGGCCACTCACCTGTCCGCCAAATCTTATTGCAGATGATGAGTAACATATCTATCATGGCCTCTCCTCCTGCCTGGACCAGTTCTGAGGGAATGTTGTCCACTCCTGCCGACTTGCCTTTCCTCAATGATTTTACTGCAGCTTCAACTTCTTCTCGCACGATGGGGTAGCTGTCGTTGTTGGTTGGTGGAGGAACGTCTAGCACCTTGGGATCTCCTGTTGTTGTGTGTGTGTATAATTCGGAGCAGTACTCTGTCCACCTCTGCAGAATATCTTGATCTTCTGTGAGACATTTCCCTGCTTTGTTTTGTATGGTAGTGGTTCTACCTTGTTTTGAGCTTGTTAATCCTTTCACAAGCTGGTAGGCTTTCTTGCTGTTATTTTTCTGCAGGTTTGTTTCGATATCTTGGCATTGTTCTTCAATCCATGTTTCCTTTGCTTTCCTCATGCCTTCTTTAACTTGTTGGTTGGCTTCTCTGTATAGTTTAGCTCCTTCATCCGTACTCTTCTTTTGCTTTAGTTCTCTGCGTTTGTCGCTCAGCTTTAGTACTTCCTCCGTGACCCAGGGCATCTTTGTTGGTCGGTGTTTTCCAAGGATGTCGTTGGCTGCTTCGGTCACGGCAGTGTTGAAGTTGTTGATCAGAGTGTCTACTTCGGTGTCCCCATTGTCAAGGACGAGGAGAGGAGCAAACTTCCCTACTATGGTTGCTTGGAAGTTTTCAACTATGTTGGGGTCTTTGAGCTTCACAAGATTGAACTTGATTCTTATGTTGCCCTGTTTCTTCATCCTCTGGAGGCGGAGTCTGAAGGTCATCATTACAAGCTCATGATCGCTTCCAATGTCGGCTCCTGGAAAGCTCCTGGTCTTTGCGATGTTAACACTGGACTGGAAGCGTCTTTTAAACATGATGTAGTCGATCTGACTGTGGTATTTTTCTCCTGGGCTGTGCCATGTCCAATGTCTAGATGGTTTGTGTGGACCGAACGTGTTCACCACCTTCAGGTCCTTGTAACTGGCGAATTCTAGGAGCCTCAAACCTCTTTTGTTGGTCTCAGGGTTGCAGTATTGGCCACATATCCCTTTCCAGTTGTTGCGTTCATCCTCTCCAATCTTCGCATTCCAGTCGCCCTGCACTATAATGATATCTTCCTTTCGCGTCTGATCTACGATTTCCTGCAGTTGATCATAGAAATCTTCGACAGCCTCGTCATCATAGTCAGTTGTTGGGGCATAAGCTTGGATGATGGTGATGTTAAAAGGTGAAGCCAATCTCTCTAGCCACTAACTAAAAAGACACGTAGAACAGCAACCCATTCAGTCCAGCCACTAACTAAAAAGACACGTAGAACAGCAACCCCATCAGTCCAGCAACTAACTTGAACAGTATCCCTTTCAGTCAAGACAATAACTAAAAATACACAGGGAACAGTAACCCTTTCAGTCCAGCCACTAACCAGAAAGAAACAAGGAACAGTAGCCTTTACAGTCCTGCCACTAACTAGAAAGAACAGGGAACAGTAACCTTTTCAGTCCAGCCACTAACTAGAAAAACACAGAGAGCTGTAACCCTTACAGGCCAGCTGCTAACTAGAAAGACAGGGAACAGTAACCCTTTCAGTTCAGCCACTCACTAAAAAGACACAGTGAACAGTAACCCTTTCAGTCAAGTCACTAACAAGAAAGACACAGGGATCAGTAACCCTTTCAGTCCGACCACTAACTAGAAAGACGAGGGAACAGTAACCCTTTCATTCCTGCACTAACTACAAAAACACAGGGAACAGTAACCCTTTCACTCCAACCACAAACTGAAAAGACACAGAGAACGGTAACGCTTTCAGTCAAGACATTTGAAAGACACAAGTAACAGTAAACCTTTCAGTCAAGCCACTAACTAGAAAGACACTGGGAACATTAACCTTTCAGTCCAGCTACTAACTAGAAAGACCGGAAACAGTAACCCTTTCAGTCAAGCCACTACAAGAAAGACGCAGGGAACAGTAATCTTTTCAGTCCAGCAATTAACAAGAAAGACGCAGGAACAGTAATCTTTCAGTCCAGCCACTAATAAGAAAGACAGAGGAAACTGTAACCCTTTCAGTCAAGCCAGTAACTAGAAAGACACAGGGAACATTAACCCTTTCAGTCCAGCCATTAACTAGAAAGACACAGGAAACAGTAACTCTTTTAGTCCAGCCACTATCTAGAAAGGCACAGGGAACAGTAACCCATTCAGTCCAGCCACTAAGTAGAAAGACGCAGGTAACAGTAACCCTTTCAGTCCAGCCACTAATTAGAAAGACAAAGGGAACAGTAACCCTTTCAGGCCAGCCACTAATTAGAAAGACACAGGGAACAGTAACCCTTACAGTCTAGCCACTAACTAGATAGCCACGGGGAACAGTAACCCTTTCAGTCCAGCCACTAACTACAAAGACACAGGTAACAGTAACCCTTTCAGTCCAGCAACTAACTAAAAAGACACAGGGAACAGTAACTAGAAAGACACACTGAACAGTAACCCTTTCTGTCCAGTCACTAACTACAAAGACACCGGGAACAGTAACCCTTTCAGTTCAGCCACTCACTAAAAAGACACAGTGAACAGTAACCCTTTCAGTCAAGTCACTAACAAGAAAGACACAGGGATCAGTAACCCTTTCAGTCCGACCACTAACTAGAAAGACGAGGGAACAGTAACCCTTTCATTCCTGCACTAACTACAAAAACACAGGGAACAGTAACCCTTTCACTCCAACCACAAACTGAAAAGACACAGAGAACGGTAACGCTTTCAGTCAAGACATTTGAAAGACACAAGTAACAGTAAACCTTTCAGTCAAGCCACTAACTAGAAAGACACTGGGAACATTAAACCTTTCAGTCCAGCTACTAACTAGAAAGACCGGAAAACAGTAACCCTTTCAGTCAAGCCACTAACAAGAAAGACGCAGGGAACAGTAATCTTTTCAGTCCAGCAATTAACAAGAAAGACGCAGGGAACAGTAATCCTTTCAGTCCAGCCACTAATAAGAAAGACAGAGGAAACTGTAACCCTTTCAGTCCAGCCACTAACTAGAAAGACACAGGGAACAGTAACGCTTTCAGTCCACCCACTAACTAGAAAGACACACTGAACAGTAACCCTTTCTGTCAAGCCACTAACTAAAAATCCAAAGGAACAGTAACCCTTTCAGTACAGCAACTAACTAAAAAGAAACAGGGAACAGTAGCCCTTACAGTCCTGCCACTAACTAGAAACACACAGGGAACACTAACCTTTTCAGTCCAGCCACTAACTAGGAAAACACAGGGAACTGTAACACTTTCAGTCCAGCCACTCACTAGAAAAGAACAGGGAACATAACATTTTCAATCCAGCCACTTACTAGAAAGACAAAGAGAACAGTAACCCTTTCAGTCCATCCACTAACAAGAAACACACAGGGAACACTAACTCTTTCAGTCTAGACAATGACTGGAAAAACACAGGGAACTGTAACCTTTCAGTCAAGCCAGTAACTAGAAAGACACAGGGAACATTAACCCTTTCAGTCCAGCCATTAACTAGAAAGACACAGGAAACAGTAACTCTTTTAGTCCAGCCACTATCTAGAAAGGCACAGGGAACAGTAACCCATTCAGTCCAGCCACTAAGTAGAAAGACGCAGGTAACAGTAACCCTTTCAGTCCAGCCACTAATTAGAAAGACAAAGGGAACAGTAACCCTTTCAGGCCAGCCACTAATTAGAAAGACACAGGGAACAGTAACCCTTACAGTCTAGCCACTAACTAGATAGCCACGGGGAACAGTAACCCTTTCAGTCCAGCCACTAACTACAAAGACACAGGTAACAGTAACCCTTTCAGTCCAGCAACAAACTAAAAAGACACAGGGAACAGTAACTAGAAAGACACACTGAACAGTAACCCTTTCTGTCCAGTCACTAACTACAAAGACACAGGGAACAGTAACCCTTTCAGTTCAGCCACTCACTAAAAAGACACAGTGAACAGTAACCCTTTCAGTCAAGTCACTAACAAGAAAGACACAGGGATCAGTAACCCTTTCAGTCCGACCACTAACTAGAAAGACGAGGGAACAGTAACCCTTTCAGTCCAGCCAAAAACTAGAAAGACGCAGGGAACAGTAACCCTTTCATTCCTGCACTAACTACAAAAACACAGGGAACAGTAACCCTTTCATTCCTGCACTAACTACAAAAACACAGGGAACAGTAACCCTTTCACTCCAACCACAAACTGAAAAGACACAGAGAACGGTAACGCTTTCAGTCAAGACATTTGAAAGACACAAGTAACAGTAAACCTTTCAGTCAAGCCACTAACTAGAAAGACACTGGGAACATTAAACCTTTCAGTCCAGCTACTAACTAGAAAGACCGGAAAACAGTAACCCTTTCAGTCAAGCCACTAACAAGAAAGACGCAGGGAACAGTAATCTTTTCAGTCCAGCAATTAACAAGAAAGACGCAGGGAACAGTAATCCTTTCAGTCCAGCCACTAATAAGAAAGACAGAGGAAACTGTAACCCTTTCAGTCCAGCCACTAACTAGAAAGACACAGGGAACAGTAACGCTTTCAGTCCACCCACTAACTAGAAAGACACACTGAACAGTAACCCTTTCTGTCAAGCCACTAACTAAAAATCCAAAGGAACAGTAACCCTTTCAGTACAGCAACTAACTAAAAAGAAACAGGGAACAGTAGCCCTTACAGTCCTGCCACTAACTAGAAACACACAGGGAACACTAACCTTTTCAGTCCAGCCACTAACTAGGAAAACACAGGGAACTGTAACACTTTCAGTCCAGCCACTCACTAGAAAAGAACAGGGAACATAACATTTTCAATCCAGCCACTTACTAGAAAGACAAAGAGAACAGTAACCCTTTCAGTCCATCCACTAACAAGAAACACACAGGGAACACTAACTCTTTCAGTCTAGACAATGACTGGAAAAACACAGGGAACTGTAACCTTTCAGTCAAGCCAGTAACTAGAAAGACACAGGGAACATTAACCCTTTCAGTCCAGCCATTAACTAGAAAGACACAGGAAACAGTAACTCTTTTAGTCCAGCCACTATCTAGAAAGGCACAGGGAACAGTAACCCATTCAGTCCAGCCACTAAGTAGAAAGACGCAGGTAACAGTAACCCTTTCCGTTCAGCCAATAACTAAAAAGACACAGGGAACAGTAACCCATTCAGTTCAGCCACTCACTAAAAAGACACAGTGATCAGTAACCCTTTCAGTCCAGCTACTGACTGGAAAGACACAGGGAACAGTAACCCTTTCAGTCCAGCCACTAACTAGAAAGACGCAGGAAACAATAACCCTTTCATTCCTTCACTAACTAGAAAGACACAGGGAACAGTAACCCTTTCAGTCAAGCCACTCACTAAAAAGACACAGTGAACAGTAACCCTTTCAGTCCAGCCACTAACTAGAAAGATGCAGGGAACAGTAACCCTTTCAGTCCAACCACTAACTAGAAAGACGCATGGAACAGTAACCCTTTCAGTCCAGACACCAACTAGAATTACTAGAAAGACACAGGAACAGTAACACTTTCAGTCAAGCCACTAACTGGAAAGATACAGGGACAGTAACCCTTTAAGTACAGCCATTAACTACAAAGACACAAGGAAAATTAACCCATTCAGTCCAGCTTCTAACTAGAAAGACACAGCGAACAGTAAACCTTTCAGTCAAGCCACTTAAACACTAGCCCTTTCAGTCCAGACATTGACTGGAAAGACACAGGGAACTGTAACCCTTTCAGAACAGCCACTAACTAGAAAGACAAAGGGAACAGTAACCCTTTCAGTCCAGCCACTAATTAGAAAGACACAGGGAACAGTAACCCTTTCAATCTAGCCACTAACTAGACAATCACAGGGAACAGTAACCCTTTCAGTCCAGCCACTAACTACATAGACGCAGGTAACAGTAACCCTTTCAGACCAGCAAATAACTAAAAAGACACAGGGAACAGTACCCCTTTCAGTCCAGTCACTAACTACAAAGACACAGGGAACACTAACCCTTTCAGTTCAGCCACTCACTAAAAAGACACAGTGAACAGTAACCCTTTCAGTCCAGCTACTGACTGGAAAGACACAGGGATCAGTAACCCTTTCAGACCGGCCACTAACTAGAAAGACGAGGGAACAGTAACCCTTTCAGTCCAGCCAAAAACTAGAAAGACGCAGGGAACAGTAACCCTTTCATTCCTGCACTAACTACAAAGACACAGGGAACAGTAACCATTTCAGTCCAACCACAAACTGAAAAGACACAGGGAACAGTAACCCTTTCAGTCCAACCATAAACCAGAAATACACAGAGAAGAGTAACCCTTTCAATCCATCACAAACTATAAAAAACCAGGGAACAGTAACCCTTTCAGTCCAGCCACTGACTAGAAAGACGCAGGGAACAGTAACCCTTTTAGTCCAGCCATAAACTATAATCACACAAGTAACAGTAACCCTTTCAGTCTAACTACCAACTAGAAAGGTACAAAAAACAGTAACCCTTTCAGTCCAGCCACTAACTAGAAAGACACAGGGAACAGTAACGCTTTCAGTCCAGATACCAACTAGAAAGACACAGGAACAGTAACCCATTCAGTCTAGCCACTAACTGGAAAGATACAGAGAAAGGAAACCCTTTCAGTACAGCCATTAATTACAAAGACACAGGGAACATTAACCCTTTCAGTCCAGCTACTAACTAGAAACACACAGCGAACAGTAACCCTTTCAGTCCAGCCACTGACAAAAAAGACACATGGAACAGTACCCTTTAGTCAAACCACTAAAAAGACTGACACAAGTAACAGTATCCAGTTGGTTCCAGCCATTAACTAGAAAGACGCAGGGAACAGTAACCCTTTCAGTCCAGCCACTAACTAGAAAGAAGCAGGGAACAGTAACCATTTCATTCCAGTCACTAACAAGAAAGACACAGGGAACAGTAACCCTTTCAGTCCAGCCACTAACTAGAAAGACACAGGGAATAGTAACCCTTTCAGTCCTCCCACTAACTAGAAAGACACAGGCAACAATAACCCTTTCATTCGAACAAGAACTAAAACGACACAGAACAGTAACCCCTTCAGTCCAGCCACTAACTAACAAGACACAAATAACAGTAACACTTTCAGTCCAGCCACTGTCTAAAAAGGCACAAATAACAATTACACTTTCAGTCAAGCGACTATCTAGAAAGACAGAGGGAACAGTATCCCTTTCTGTCCAGCCACTAACTAGAAAGACACAGGGAACTGTAACCCTTCCATTCCAGCCACTAACTAAAGGGACAGAGATAACAGTAACCGTTTCTGTCCAGCCACTAACTAAAAGGACACAGGGAACAGTAACCTTTTCACTCAAGTAACTAACAAGAAAGACACAAGGAATAGTAATCCTTTCAGTCCAGCCACTATCTAGAAAGACGCAGGAACAGTAACCCTTTCAGTCAGGTCACTAACAAGAAAGACACAGTGTAACAATAACCCTTTCAGTTTAGCCACTAACTAAAAAGACACATAGAACAGTAACCCTTCAGTTCAGCCACTAACTAAAAAGACACATTGAACAGTAACCCTTTCTGTCAAGCCACTAACTAAAATTACACAGGGAACAGTAACACTTTCAGTCCAGCCACTAAATAAAAAGAAACAGGGAACAGCAGCCCTTACAGTCCTGCCACTAACTAGAAAGACAAAGGGAGCAGTAACCCTTTCAGTCCAGCCACAAACTAGAAAAACACAGGGAACCGTAATACTTTCAGTCCAGCCACTAACTAGGAAGACAAAGGTAACAGTAACATTTTCAGGCCAGCCACTAACTACAAAGACAAAGGTAACAGTAACATTTACGGTCCAGCCACTAACAAGAAAGACAGAGGGAATAGTAACACTTTCAGTCCAGCCACTAACTAGAAAGACGCAGGGAACAGTAACCATTTCAGTCCAGCCATGAACTAGAAAGACACCAGGAACAGTAACCCATTCAGTCCAGCCACTAACTAGAAAGACAGTGGGAACAGTAACCCTCTCAGTCCAGCCATTAACTAGAAAGACACAGGGAAGAGTAACCCTTTCAGTCCAGCCACTAACAAGAAAGACACAGGGAACAGTAACCCTTTTGCCAAGCCACTAACTAGAAAGACATAAGGAACAGTAACCCTTTCAGTAAAGCCACTAACTAGAAAGACACAGGGAACAGTAACCCTTTCAGTCCGGCCACTAACTTGAAAGACAGGGAGCAGTAACCCTTTCAGTCCAGCCAATAACTAGAACATTACAGGGAACAGTAACCCTTTCAGTCCAGCCACTAACTAGAAAGACACAGGGAACAGTAACCCTTTCTCTCACTTATCCCCAACCCTCAAAACGAAGTGAGAATGCCTAAATGGCAGAGTTGAAACACCCCCTATCCTCCCCCCTCCTCGCACACACAAACACATCAATACGTAAGAGACCACTCCTTTAATAATTCATACGCTCGTGGTACTTTGCAATTCAAGAAAAAAAAACAAGTATACAAATTCCCTCCAAATTCCAAATAGCGAAAATAGATGTTTAAAACAGCAGTCTGCAGGAAGGTGATGGATAGGGTGAGAGATTGGACGAGCTTATTTTTTCAACTTAAGAGAGAGAGAAAGGGAGAGAGAGAGAGGTGCGGTTTGATAGTGGGGGGGGGGGGGTACAGGGTGGGATAAGAGGTAAGATTGTTTCATGTTTTGTTGGAGTCACTGACCATAAATTCCCTGTCGTCCTGGCGACCTCAGTATGACCTATACAAGGACATGCACGATGTCAAGTGCCAACTCACCACACCCATCTTCATAGCTGTCTCTTCACAATCTTTTTTTTATTTGTTTATTTCCTGAGGCATGAAACAGCAATGATGGTTTAACCATACACACATGTGCGCGCGCGCGCACACACAAAAGCACACACACACTCATTCATGCACGAAGATATACAGTGTGTGCAGATGTGCGCATGTGACGTTCATTTCCATGCGTGTAGTACGTCGAGGGAGAGAGTCTGTCTGTCTGTCTGTCTGTCTGTCTGTCTGTCTGTCTGTCTTGTGTGTGTGGTGTGTGTGTGTGTGTGTGTGTGTGTGTGTGTGTGTGTGTGTGTGTGTGTGTGTGTGTGTGTGTGTGTGTGTGTTTGTGTCAGTGTGTGTGTGTTTAGTTTAACTGTCAACATATAATTCCTGATAAATAAACAATTGTTCCATGTAGCACCACATTTTCACTCACCCACCCACCCACCCCCTCTGTTCACACTTTCCATTCAATCCCCTCCATCTCACTCACCTTCACCCACATATTCTCCTTTTCTCCTGTCTTCTCCGAGCATCTTTGTCATGCAAACTATCTTCATCTAATCACGTAAAAGATTCAATCGGATGTATTGCTTACGTCATCAGTTGTTGTTGGTGAACTCTGGGAATACTCGTATACTATCACAGCTATTGGTGTTGGTGAACTCTAGGCATACTTGTATAATAATAATAATAATAATTACAATATTTATATAGCGCAAAATCTCGACAAAATCAAATCTAAGCGCTGAAACAGACACACACGCACGCACGCACGCACGCACACACACGCACACACACACACACACACACACACACACACACACACACACACACACACGCATGGCTAGAAAGAATAAAAGCAATAAAAGCAAGAATAAAAGCAATGGAAAATTATAGAGAGCATATCATATACAATTATATATTAAAACAAAGTGATTCCCCTCCGAGCGGAGACAGGCTGCAGAGGGGGGTTGAGTGAGGTTAGGATTTTATGCAGAGGAGAAAAGGTGAGTTTTGAGAGCGGACTTGAAGGAGACAAAAGTAGGTTGCTGACGGACTGAGAGAGGAAGTTTGTTCCAGGAGAGTGGACCAGAAACAGAGAAGGCTCGTGGACCATAGGTATTGAGCTTAGTGCGTGGAAAGCGAAAAGTCAGAGGATCGGAGGCAGAGCGGAGGGTACGTGAGGGAACATAGATCTCAAGTAGGCTTGACAGGTAATCGGGGGCTGCGTTATTGAGGCTTTTGTAGCACATGGTGTTTAGTTTGTACTGTATGCGCTTTGATACAGGGAGCCAGTGAAGTTGTGCCAGGAGAGGAGATATGTGGTCAGCTTTTTTCTTTTTGAGTACAAGGCGTACAGCATTGTTTTGAATGCGCTGTAGGATGTGAATGGTGGAGGCAGGAAGACCAGACAGGAGTGAATTGCAATAGTCAATGCGAGACATTATGAAGGAGAGAACGAGTTTTGCAGTTGTTTCGACAGAGAGATACTTCCTGATCAGGCGTATACTATCACAGCTATCGGTATGGGGGAACTCTAGGCATGCTTGTATACTCTCACAGCTATCAGTGTTGTTGAACTCTAGGCATACTTGTATACTATCACAGCTATCGGTGTTGGTGAACTCTAGGCATACTTGTATACTATCACAGCTATCGGTGTTGGTGAACTCTAGGCATACTTGTATACTATCACAGCTATCGGTGTTGGTGAAGATCTAGGCATACTTGTATACTATCACAGCTATCGGTGTTGGTGAACTCTAGGCATACTTGTATACTATCACAGCTATCGGTGTTGGTGAACTCTAGGCATACTTGTATACTATCACATCTATCGGTGTTGGTGAACATCTAGGCATACTTGTATACTATCACAGCTATCGGTGTTGGTGAACTCTAGGCATACTTGTATACTATCACAGCTATCGGTGTTGGTGAACTCTAGGCATACTTGTATACTATCACAGCTATCGGTGTTGGTGAACATCTAGGCATACTTGCATACTATCACAGCTATCGGTATGGGGGAACTCTAGGCATGCTTGCATACTATCACATCTATCAGTGTTGTTGAACTCTAGACATACTTGTATACTATCACAGCTATCGGTGTTGGTGAAATCTAGGCATACTTGTATACTATCACAGCTATCGGTATGGGGGAACTCTAGGCATGCTTGCATACTATCACATCTATCAGTGTTGTTGAACTCTAGACATACTTGTATACTATCACATCTATCAGTGTTGTTGAACTCTAGACATACTTGTATACTATCACAGCTATCGGTGTTGGTGAACTCTAGGCATACTTGTATACTATCACAGGTATCGGTGTTGTTGAACTCTAGGCATGCTCGCATACTATCACATCTATCAGTGTTGTTGAACTCTAGGCATACTTGTATACTATCACAGCTATCGGTGTTGGTGAAATCTAGGCATACTTGTATACTATCACAGCTATCGGTGTTGTTGAACTCTAGGCATACTTGTATACTATCACAGCTATCGGTGTTGGTGAAATCTAGGCATACTCGTATACTATCACAGTTAACGGTGTTGGTGAACTCTGGGCATTCTTGTTTACTATCACAGTTAACGGTATTAACAGCCACGGGTTACAGAATGAAAAATAGGGGTGTGATGTAAGGGGAAGAGTGTAGTGAAAAGGACAATCTGACAGAACAAGATATCTTAAACAAGTGAAGTGTTAAATCAAATAATCAAACAAATGTATAAATACAACGAACGCAATCAACCCGTGAGCATATAAAGGAAATCAAGAAAAATAGATAAACAAAACGAATGTAACCAAACTACGAGCATTTCAGGGAAGCCACCTATTTGTTTTTCTTTTGTTTTGTTTGTTTGTTGTTGTTTTTTGTTTGTTTATTTGTTTGTTGTTTGTTTGTTTGTTTGTTTGTTTTGTTTGTTTGTTTGCTTGCTTGCTTGCTTGCTTGTTGTTTGGGAGGTAGGTGTTGAGTGAGTTTTTCTTCTTTTGGAGAGGTGTGGTCTTGAATCTAAAAGATTTTTGGTTGGTTGGTTGGTTGGTTGGTTGGTTGGTTGGTTGGTTGGTTGGTTGGTTGGCTGTTTGTGATGGGGTTTTGTCTGATCTATTGGGGTTTTGGTGTGAATTTCTTTGGAGATCTTTTGTGAATTGTTGTTGTAAATATGGTGTACGTTTCGCAAGTTTGGCGTATATTCTCTCTCTCTCTCTCTCTCTCTCTCTCTCTCTCTCTCTCTCTCTCTCTCTCTCTCTCTCTCTCTCTCTCTCTCTCTCTCTCTCTCATCTCTTGGTAGGTTCTATTTCTCTTTATCTCTCATCTCTTTTCTCTCTCTCTCTCTCTCTCATCTCTTTTATCTGTCTGTGTGTCTGTTTCTCTCTCTCTGTCTGTCTCTGTCCTCCTCCCCCCCTCTCTCTCTCTCTTGTTTCCCTCTCTCTCTCCCCCTCCTCTCTCTCTTCTGACATGAAGAGAAATGGCTCATTACTGTTTCACAACGCAATGAAGCGATTTACCAAAACATTGTCTGTGCTTAATAGACTGACATCATTTACCGATGTTAACGGTGTAGGCCCAGATCTGCAATACGCTTGTGATAAGAAGAATACTCCTGTTCGAAGAGCGTGACAAGAACATTGGATTAGATGGTTCTTTTGATACAGCTGTGGATTCAATATATGGTGTATCAAGTTCAAATCCCCGACGGCAAAATAAGAATTGGCCTTCTCTGACAATCGTAATGTGCCAGTCATTCTGGTGGTATCAGCTTGAAATAAAGGTTGATCCAAAACTCCTGAGATCATTTGAGAGTGAGATGATAGAGATCTCAAGTTTCCTCGGGGGCCAGCATTATCAGGGCTGCGCCCCTCTCATCTATCTCGTTACTTCATGTTTGTCAACCCTGGCAAGGTTAGGTAGCCTAACCATTCGCCGCAGTTAGAGAAAAGACTGGCAAGTGTACTCTTGAGTACTCATCATGTAAGCACTTGTTTCTATTGTCTTATGCCAGCTTAGATAAGCGGGTATGAGACAATAGAAAAAAGTCCTTACATGATGATATGATGAGCATATCCATCTTTCAATCATGACAGCGTCTGATGTTTTGGTTTTGCTGTCAGTTTGACGAAAACAGACAAACAAGCGAAACAACATACAAACGCGCCCGCACACGCACACACACACACACACACACACACACACACACACACACACACACACACACACACACACACACACACACACACACATACACACAAATGCCAAACAAACAGAACTTTTCGTGGTATTCTTAAAGGTAAAAAATACCGGTGAATATGTATTGTGGATTAGGCAGAGTGCACATGACTCGTCCTGTCCCGTTATTTGTCGAGCACACGGGTCTGGGCCTACCATACACAGTGTCAACGTGAAGTATATCTTGGTTTATTGTCCTCAGTGTATAATAAACACGGTGTATGAGAAGACCTTAACTGACATTTATGCACTGACCTATCACTGACATAGCGCTAGAATGGCTGGTTTTAGCTCATTTGATACACTAGGAACTGGATAAGGTATGCAGGACTTTGCTTCTTCTTTCACACAGACACACACATACACAGACACACACATTGACACACACATACACACACAAACATACACACTCACACACACATAGATAGACAAGCAGACAGACAGATAGATAGATAGATCTCATCTGTCGGCGTCACCGGGTTCGGTGTTGGCCGCTACACATCCGGACACCACCATCTCCGTCCAGGCCGCTCTGTCTTGACTTTTGTGGACAATTTCTTGAATATCTAGGCCACCGATGTTGGTTACGTTCTCGATGTATGTGAGATTGGAGGTCTGCCTTTCTTCCTTTTTGCCACTGTTTTTCCTTGAAAAATGGTTGCCATGAGGTCGAATTCTTGTTGCGTGACACATGGCCAGTGTATTTCAGTCTTCTCTTTTTGATATCTGCAAGTAGTTTTCTGGTGGTATCAAGCTCTTCCAGTACACTTTCATTAGTTCTTAAATCTGTCCATTTGACACGCAGTAGTCTCCGATAAAACTACATCTCTGTTGCCTCAATTCTTCTGCAATCGGTTTTTCTCAAGATTCCAGGCTTTGCAGCCATAAATCATGACTAGCCAGATCAAATATTTTTAAAGTCTAACTTTCAATGCAATGAGAACAGAAAACGATATAAGCTCTTTCCAAAATATCAAAAGAGGAGTCAGACAAGGTTGTGTTTTGTCACCAGATCTGTTTTCACTATACAGCGAAAACATCATGAGAAATCTAGAAGAAGACCCTGGATTAAAGGTTGGAGGAAAAATGATAAACAACATTCGATACGCAGATGACACCGTGCTAATTGCAGAAAATGAAAGGGACCTACAAAACCTTGTGAATATACTAGAAATAGAAAGCAAAGGTAAGGGCTTGGAACTAAACAGCAGGAAGACTGAAGTCATCGTGATCAGTAAAAAACATGAAATCCCCTCATGCAAAATAACAGCAAACGGCACAACCTTGAGACAGGTTGATAAATTTAAATGTCTGGGAACGATCATTTCACCAGACGACAGATGCACATCAGAAATAGCCAGCAGAATCGGCCAAGCCAAAACAGCATTCAAGAAGATGAAAAGCATTCTTACAAACTAATGCCTATCAACTAACATCAGGAAGAGAGTTCTTGAATGTGATATAGAACCAATACTGTTGTACGGTTGTGAGGCGTGGACAGTCAACAAGCAAAGCCAGAACAAGATTGATGCAGCCGAGATGTGGTTTCTAAGAAGAATGTTGAGAGTTCCATGGACAGCAAAGAAAACAAACGAGACAGTCTTGATGGAGGCAGACACGAGAAGATCATTCATAAGGAAGATTAGGAAAAGACAGGCAACATTTATAGGCCATTTTATGAGGAAAGGGGAATTGGAGCACCTGGTCACAACGGGAAAGCTGGAGGGAAAGAGAACACCAGGGAGAAGATATTGGACGGACTTGCAAGGTGGCTGAAGACAAGGAGGGTGGAAGAGATGATTGATGCAACAAGAGATAGAGACAGATGGAAGTCCATGATCGCCAATGCCATGCGATGATGATAATGATGATGATGAGCCTCCGGCAAGAGATCTGTTGGTCGCACCCAGCAGCGATATAAAGATGTCTGCAAGTGTGATATGAGAGCTCTGGACATCAACTCAGCAAGCTGAGAAAATACAGCAGCCAACCGCAACAGATGGCGCAGTGTGCTCCAGAAACAACTCAGGCTGTGAAAAGGAAGATTCAGACCTTAGTTGAGGAAAAGAGAGTCAGGCGGAAAGCAAGCCCCTATGAAGACAATCCCATGGCCAGCATCCAAGCATGCATCCAATGTCGGAGAGGCTGCCTTTCCTGCATCGGCCTTACCAGCCACAGCCGACGCTGCTCCAGAGGCTCAATCGACAGGACACTAGGGCGCATCATCCATAGTCGACGCCTACTGACGAAGGCCTATTACTATTACACACACACACACACACACACCACACACACACACACACTCACACACACACAAGTTACGGTATAAGTCAGAACTTACTTGACATTTGTGTGTTGAATCAACGCCGAAGACAGCAACTGACAGACGCATTCACAGTAGCGTGTATTTTCTGCAACTTCATGCTACACAGTAAAGTAAGTGGACTAATAAATAGTCCCAGGTTGACTGGTGGCCGTTTCCCAGTGTAGAACGTACACAACGCAATAAAAAGAAATAAAACGTAAATTATTATCATTATGCTGACTTGTTTGACAGGTCTCCTGTCGCCAGCCGACAATGAAAACGTTTGTCTTCGTTTAACGGACTTGTTCGTTGATGTCAGATGGCAGTTCTTTGCTCCCTCTCCCAACCTCCCAACCCCCGCACACCACACACACACCCCCCTATCTCATGCTTTTCTCTCTTCTCCCCTGTCACCCTCCATCACGTTCCTACTCACCTTGTCTCCCAGCACCCACCCAATGTCCTCACATCATTCGCACGTAAGCTACTGGAGGATAAATGGGGTGACGGGTGAAGGGATTCCTACCCCCCCCCCCCCCATCTTTCTTTCCTTCTCCTTCTCTGCTTGTTTCTCTCTCTCTCTCTCTCTCTCTCTCTCTCTCTTTGATTTTTATTTCTTTCTCTTTCTCTCCTTCTCTGTCTCTGACTCTGTCTGTCTGCCTGTCTGTCTGTCTGTCTCTCTCTCTCTCTCTCTTTGATTTTTCTTTCTTTCTATTTCTCTCCTTCTCTGTCTCTGTCTGTCTGTCTGTTTGTCTCTCTCTCTCTCTCTCTGTCTTTGATTTTTCTTTCTTTCTCTCGTTCTCTGTCTCTGACTCTGTCTGTCTGTCCGTCTGTCTGTCCGTCTGTCTGTCTGTTTGTCTGTCTGTCTGTCTCTCTTTCTCCCCCCCCCTCTCTCTCTCACCCACACATACATACATACCCACACACATATGCACATGCACACATACAAACACACACACAAATACACAAACACACACACACACCACTCTTTTTCCCCTTCTTCCTATTTCTTCTCTATTCCCGTCAGATTTTCAGTCTCCCTATGTTTTTGAGATGGAGATTGTTTCGTAACAACCAGAGAGAGGGTATGGGTTTATGTATGTATGTATGTGTGTGTGCGTATGTGTGAGCAAGCGAGCGAGCGAACTAGAGAGACAGAGAGACAGACAGATAGACAGACAGACAGAGACAGAAAGAGAGAGAGAGAGACTTCAGACTTCAGATTTCAGATGGTTTATTCATATAGGCCACAGCCCCTTAGAAGGGGGATGCATTTAATTATGCATTCTCACATTCATATAAACATTAACTAGGCAATAACAATGTTTCTAATTACAAATGTTTTGTGTCGTACAAGTGCATAACAAATAAGCGGAAAGAACATAAGATATAAACATTCTATTCATATTCGAGCTTTGGGTCCCTTGGGAAGAATAAATTCTAAGAGACTCAAGAAATTGCCGTATTTCTGAATTTGTATAGAAATAAAACTAAACATAACACAAAATGTACTTTATCTTCTTTTGATATTTTGCACAATGGACATAATAGATCACTATCACTATGTGCTCTGTATCTAAAATAATGAACTGTGGCTTCTGATACGTCTAACCTAAATCGTGTCATTGTATATTTCAGATGTCTGTCCAGATCTACCTCTAAATATGTTTTCAAATCATGCATACTAGAAAAGTTCTGTACGTATTATACCTCTCACTATTAGTATGTTCTTTCCATTCCGACCACCTACAATAAATTAAACGTTGACAAAAAACAAAAAAACACGGGGAGAGAGAGAGGGGAGAGAGAGAGAGAGAGAGAGAGAGAGAGAGAGAGAGAGAGAGAGAGCGAGCAAAATATGTTATCAAGATTTTCTCAGCTGTTTTTGCATGGATCTTTACCAGTTGGGTCAAACGTGTGGACAATTGAGAAATGGCAAATGCCTAAGTTTAGAAATCATGGGACAAAGGTCAAGTGTAGGTCCAGGGGATCAAAAAATCAGAACTGTTTGAAGCAGGTGTGTGACCAGCACTTTCTCAGGAACTTCTGACAATATTTAACAACTGTTACTCACTGTCGTCATCATTGTCTCAGATGCACGTCAAGTTTTATTTTAACGGGGAGCTTCTTTAAGGTCACACTGACTTTGAGGAGCAAAACAATCTAAGATTTTCGGTAATATTTGTATAAAGGGGAAGTTCGTTACAGGCTTACGGCTTATGTTATGATTTTTTTTACCCTCTCCGTCATATGGCATCTGTTGGCGTCTGTGCTTAGGGAATATATTCCGAGCGCCTAGACACTAACTTTTGAAACTGAAAACAAAATTGAAACGGAGATTGAAATAATGGCCTGACCATCTTGGTCTGCTGCGATCATTCAGTTTGTTCGTTACGTTATGTTATGTTAAGCGGGCGTGTCCCTGCTTGCACGTTTTGATGGTCCTGCTGAAGACAGGAGGTATGGAAAGATTGCTTCTCCTTGTTCGTTATGGTAGTTTCTTCTTATTTTCCCTGTCTTCTTCTTCTTTCTTCTTTTTCTTCTTCTTCTTCTCCTTATTCTCTTCTTCCTTTTCCTTCTTTGTCTTCTCCTTCTTCGTCTGTAATGGGAAATTTTAGGCTCACACTTAAGAGAAGAAAACAATCAAAAAGTAATATCAAACTAAATCTTAAACTTTCTCAAGACAAACAAATTCAGTGCTCTGGAAAATATTATGGATAATGAGAAACGATGGACACATTTTGAAAACTCTGTCATTAAAGCTTGTGAAGAAAAAGAAGAATTGGACGACAAAAAAATAGTCTTGACAAATGAACGTAGGAAGGTAAAGGGAAAAGAGGAATAATACAAAAAGATAAAAAAGGAAACCAGGAACAAGTACAATGAAGCTAAGTAAGCTTGGTAGGAAACAAAGTGCAAAGAAATAGAAGACCGACATAAAACAGGCCCAGAGTCTGTGTACAGATATATTGAAAAAACTGATCACAGGTAAAGACATGTACATCAACTGGCTGCTTAAAATCAAAAGATGGTACGATTATTATGGAAAAAGACAAAATATTAGATAGATAAGAAGAGTACACTGAAGATCTTATTGACGATGACAGAAGAGAGGAACGCATCATTAGAAAGAACTTTGAAGGACCACCAATGATAAAAGATAATGTTAGAGCAGCGATGAAAAAAATCAAACAGGGAATAGCCCCAGAAACATGCAATATTACTAGAGAAATGATTTTGTGATTGAGGTTCTAGATCAATTTTGTATAGAAAAAGCACCACTCCTCCTTATTAAAATGTTTGACACTAAAAAAAAGTCCCACCGATAAGTCAAAGTCTATTTTCATTGCACTTCCAAAGACAGCAGCGGCTATAGAATGCAAACTCTATCGTACTACCAGTATTGGACGAATGTGACAAAGTGACAAAGATTTTATTAAAAATAATCATAATGAGGACAAGGAATAGAATCGAACCAGAAATAGCAGAAGAGGATTTGTCGAGGGAAAAGGAATGGTCAGTGCCATATACATATCCTAGGAACTCTCTTAGAAAGATCAATTGAGTTGAATAAAGATTTACATTTATGTTTTGTTGATTATACCGAGGCTTTTGATCAGGTAGGATGCGAAAAGAACTGATCAACTAACTGGAAACGATCTAAGAATAACAAGGAATATGTACTGGGAACAAACAACAGCAATGAGAGTAGAAAATAAGTGATAAACTCTTTTTAAAATATCAAAAGAAGGATAAGACATGGATGTCTTCTGTCACCAGACTTATTTTCATTTTACAGCGAAACCATCATAAGACCTAGAAGAATGCCCTGGGATTAAAGTTGAACAAAAAGTTACAAACAATCTTTGTTATGCAGATGACATCCTTCTAACTGCAAAAAAATGAAAAAGATAGCAAGAAGACTAAAGACATCGTAATCAGAAGAAAAAGAACAACAACAAGAAGAAATCGCCTCATGTAAAATAACAGCAAATGGCGCAGCACTGGGACAAGTTGATAAGTTTCAATATCAGGGAACAGTCACTCACAAGTTGACAGATGCACGTTAAAAATATCCAGAACTGTCTAAGCTAAAACAGCATTCAAGAAAACAAAAAGCGTGGTGGTGGTGGTGGTCTTTGATTTAATGTCTATTCACTAAAGTGATTTTAGACAATACAAAAAGCGTTCTTACCAACAAATGTCATCAATGGACATCGGGAAGAGAGTTTTTCAGTCTTACATAGAACTAATATTGTTGTACGGATGCGAAGCCTGGACAGTCAACAAGCAAAGTCAGAACAAGATTGAGGCAGCGAAATGTGGTTTCTAAGAAGAATGTTAAGAGTTCCGAGAACGGCAAAGAAAGCAAACGAGACAGTCTCGAGAGAAGCAAGCACACACACACACACATACACACACACACACACGCATGCACGCACGCACGCACGCACGCACGCACGCACGCACGCACACACACACACACATACACACACATACACACACACACACACCCTTGACCTGTTTTAGTTCAAATGTCATATGCATTCTGTTTAGCAATCCGTACTCAGCATAAAACCATAGCAAATACTTTTAAGACAATGTGTATCATTACGTCGTTTCCAGGTTCTCTCTACGCCGACTGTCTCCCTACTCTCCTCCCATTCATCACTGACATCATCAACACTTCTCTTCAAACTGGAACTGTCCCAGATTCTTTCAAGTCTGCTATTGTTCACCCTCTCCTCAAGAAACACAATTTAGACCCAAATGAACTGAAAAATTACCGGCCTATCTCTAATCTCTCTTTCTTGTCAAAACTCCTTGAAAAAGTCGTCCTCAACCAGCTGAACTCTCACCTGTCTGCCAACAATCTCCTCAATCCTTTCCAGTCAGCCTACCGCCAGTGCCATAGCACTGAAACTGCCCTACTACACATTCTCAACAATCTCCTCCTTGCAACTGATACTGGCAAAGTCTCTCTCCTCACACTCCTTGATCTGTCTGCAGCCTTTGATACCATTGATCATGGTATTCTCCTTTCTAGACTTCATCATACTTTTGGCATCTCTGACATTGCTCTGTCTTGGTTCACTTCATACCTATCAAACAGAAAACAAACCGTTCTCATCAATGGCACTTACTCTCAACCTGCATACCTGACCTGTGGTGTTCCACAAGGATCTGTCCTTGGCCCTGTTCTTTTCACTCTCTACACCTCCCCCTTGTCCACCATCATCAACTCCCACTCTATAAAACACCACTTCTATGCTGATGACACCCAACTTCAAACAGTGACTCACCTGATAATATACAGCGCCTGTTGACTCGCACCACTGAGTGTTACTCAGACATTAAGAACTGGATGACGTTCAACAAACTTCAGCTTAATGACGACAAGACAGAAGCTATCCCCATTGGCACCCGTCAGAAACTTTCTCAGCTGCCTCCTCTTTCTCTCCCATTATGTAACACATCAGTCCCAATTTCTGATTCAGCTAAAAACCTTGGTGTCTGCATTGACTCTACCCTCTCCATGAACAACTTTGTTTCTCAAACTGCCAGATCTTGCTACTATCACCTCCATCGTATAAGGCTGATCAGGAAGTATCTCTCTGTCGAAACAACTGCAAAACTCGTTCTCTCCTTCATAATGTCTCGCATTGACTATTGCAATTCACTCCTGTCTGGTCTTCCTGCCTCCACCATTCACATCCTACAGCGCATTCAAAACAATGCTGTACGCCTTGTACTCAAAAAGAAAAAAGCTGACCACATATCTCCTCTCCTGGCACAACTTCACTGGCTCCCTGTATCAAAGCGCATACAGTACAAACTAAACACCATGTGCTACAAAAGCCTCAATAACGCAGCCCCCGATTACCTGTCAAGCCTACTTGAGATCTATGTTCCCTCACGTACCCTCCGCTCTGCCTCCGATCCTCTGACTTTTCGCTTTCCACGCACTAAGCTCAATACCTATGGTCCACGAGCCTTCTCTGTTTCTGGTCCACTCTCCTGGAACAAACTTCCTCTCTCAGTCCGTCAGCAACCTACTTTTGTCTCCTTCAAGTCCGCTCTCAAAACTCACCTTTTCTCCTCTGCATAAAATCCTAACCTCACTCAACCCCCCCCCCCCCCCTCTGCAGCCTGTCTCCGCTCGGAGGGGAATCACATGGTTATAATATATAATTGTATATGCTATGCTCTCTATAATTTTCCATTGCTTTTATTCTTGCTTTTATTGCTTTTATTCTTTCTCCCCATTTATAGCCATGCGTGTGTGGGAGTGTGTGTGTGTGTGTGTGTGTGTGTGTGTGCGTGTGTGTGTGCGTGCGTGCTTGCGTGTGTGTCTGCTTCAGCGCTTAGATTTGATTTTATCAAGATTTTGCGCTATATAAATATTGTAATTATTATTATTATTATAGGAGGTGTGAGTGACGCTCTGTCCAGAAAGATCAGAAAACTGGGGGTGGCTGTACATTCCAAACCTTCCAACACCATACGCAGCCAGCTGGTCACCCCCAAGGACAAAACCAGCAAACTCGACAAAGCTGGCATTATATACAGAATAGACTGCCAGGACTGTAACCAACATTATGTCGGTGAAACTGAACGCCCCCTTCAGAAGAGACTAACAGAACACAAGAGGGACTCTTCTCCAGTAGGAGCTCACCTACACGCCGAAAAACATCAATTCAGTGCGGACAATGTCAACATCCTGGACAGAGAAAATAAGTGGTTCCAGCGAGGAGTCAAGGAGGCCATCTACATCGCAGCCACCAACCCCCCGCTCAACAGGGACCGGGGCCGTTACACCCTGCCCCCGGTGTACCATTCTCTGATTCGATCTCGTGAACTGGGTTCATCCCATGTTCGCGAGATCTGAGTAGAGATTCACGCAGACAGCATTAGAGCGCTGACGAAGATGGCGAGAACGCCATCGAAAGCTACGGAACTGTGAGTAGCGATTTTTACACTGTTGGGAGACCTTGTTCTTCAAAATTGGTAGCATTATATTATTATTATGTTTCATGTTTGTTTGTAGTGGGTCTTTTTTTCTCTCTCTTTCTTAATCGGTGTGTGTGCGCGCGCGCGTGCACGTGTGTGTGTGTGTGTGTGTGTGTGTGTGTGTGTGTGTGTGTGTGTGTGTGTGTGTGTGTGTATGTGTGTGTGTGTGTGTGTGTGTGTGGTGTGTTTGCGTGCGTGTGAGAAAAGGAAAGAGAAAGGGAGGGAGAGACAGAGGGGAGGTGGAAAGAGAGCATGTGAATGCGCGTGAGTGCGCGTGTGCATGTTTGTGTCGTGAGAGACAATGACAATGACAATCATTCTTCATTTTCAAGCTGGAAAAGTTATGGGCTAACAACCATGTTTCAAACTTGCCGTGAATAATGTAGTACATAATTATCTGCCTAGAACTGCATATACAAACGGAGATATATACTGTGAATCAAAATATACAACATAGTACGCAAAGAACTCAAAGAGCTTTTGCTGTGGTCTGAGAGAAATAGGAGAGACTTATGCTGGGAGAAGTAGAGACAGAGACAGACAGACCGACAGATAGACACAGGACAGAGAGAGAAGAGAGAAGAGTGAGACAGACAGACAGACAGACAGAGACAGGTACATAGAGAGAAAGAAGAGGGAGAAGAGAGAAGAGAGAATGAGAGAGAGAGAGAGAGTGTGTGTGTGTGTGTGTGTGTGTGTGTGTGTGTGTGTGTGTGTGTGTGTGCGTGCATGCGTGTGTGTATGTGTTCTATGTGAATGTATGTGTGTATGTGTGAGAGAGAGTATGTGTATGTGTTTTCTATATGAGTGTGTTTTTGCATATGTGTTTGAGACTCTCTCGATCTTTAAACTTGTAATATTATGCCTCTGGAAGATTGGACAAAACGTTAATCTTGAAAAGACTAAAGTTATGGTGTTTAGACAAGGGGGATATATGGAATCTCTTGCAAGCAAACAGGTGTACTTTTTCCAATGGATCTCATTTGGTATCTCTCCATATTTCTGACCCATACAATAACATTGGTAGAATCTGGCCATCAAAAAGCTTAAAGAAAATATTAGCAGAGCTACAGTGCAACCTTGAAAGAAGCTTTAACAATTCTACAACACCTTTCTTTGCACGTGTTATCTTATCGGCAGTGGCAACATTCCAACTCAGTTTTGTTGACATACCAAAATACTTACATGTATAAGAATGTACAACATCCATTTTCTCACATCCATACGACCATCTTTCCTTTGCTGAAAGATATCCCTCTCTCGTCTCCTTCGCTGCTTCACCTTTCCCTAACTTTGATAAAAGTCGGGTATCCATTCATAATTCACAGCTGTGTAAACTGGAAGCCGCAGGCATACAATATAAAATTCCACGGCTGTGTCGCACTAATGCAAACTCGTGCAGGCAGATTGGAAGGCGAGGCTCTACCTCTGCGCCAACCTGGCTAAAAATAATTATTCATGTGTAGTTAAATATAAAGCAAATACAGATAGAGAGAAAGAGAATGTTGTTTCTCTTGCAAAGGTAAGAATAAAAGAAACATCATCATCAAATACCATGCTGGATGGCGTTGGCGATCATGGCCCTCCATACCAATCTATCTATTTGTCGCTGCAAGTACATCTCCCACTCTCTCTGTCCTCAGCCACTCTGCAAAACTGTCTAATATTTTCTCTCTAGGTCTGTTTGGTGCTTTTTTTCTCTAGCTTCCCTGTTGTGACTAGGTCTCAAATTTCTCTTGCCTCATAAAATGTCCTGTAAACTTGCTTGTCTTTCCTAATTTTCTTCACTCATGTTCTTTTTGTGTTTTCTTCTTTCATGATCGTCTCGTTTGTTTTCTTTGCTGTCCACGGAACTCTTAACTTTCTTCATCGAAAGCACATTTCAGCTGCCTCAATCTTGTTTTGACTTTACTTGTTAATTGTCCAGGCTTCGCATCTCTACAACAGTACTTGTTCTGTATAACACTGAAAAGCTCTCTTCCTGACGTCATTTGACAGACATTTGTTAAAAAGAACGCTTTTCATTTTATTGGATTCTGTTTTAGCTTGGACAGTTCTGCTGGATATTTCTAATGCGCATCTGTTGTCTGGTGACATGACATTTCCCAGATATTTAACCTTATCAACTTATTTCATTGTTGTGCCATTTGCTGTTATTTTACACGAGGGGATTTTTTGTTTTTTACTGATGACCATGACTTTACTCTTCTTACTGTATAACTCTAGCCCTTTATTTCTGCTTCCAATTCTATTAATTCACGAGATTTTGTAATTTTATTTTTGTTTATTTTCTGCAATTAGAACTCTGTCATCTGTATAGCGAACATTGTTTATAATTTTTCCTCCAACCTTTATCACAGGCATCTTCCACGATGGTTTGGCTATAAAGTGAAAACAAATTTGGTGACAGAACGAATCCTTGTCTAATAACTCTTATTTTAAAAGGAGCTTATATCAGTTTACACTCTCATTGCTGCTACATGTTTCCAATACGTATTCTTTATTATTCTTAGATCTTTTCCATCAATATTGAGCTTTTCCAGTTGATTGACACAATGCATGTGATACAATGACATGAAGCCTGTACAGGTGTGTAAAACGGTTCTGTGACGCCCAAGAGATGTTCGGGCGCAGGGAACAACTTAACACGAGTTCAACGGGCCAGTAGTCAATTGGTAAACATGGGATTTCCAGTCGGAAGGCATGGGTTTGATTCTACCGGGTACCTCCTGCATTGTGGATAAAGAGTGCACTTTCTTTTCCTGATCTCCCGAGTCAGTATGCGTGCCGACCTGCCAGTGCTTAAATCTCTTCGGTATGTATACGCACACAGAACATCAAATATGCCCGTTATTGATCCTGTCAGTAGTGTCAGTGTCTGGTGGCTTATGGGTACATGAAAACACTCAGTATGCACAGCCCCCAAAACGGCGACTGCGCAGCTACATATCGCCTGCACCGTGTGTGAAAAACAACGTGTGTAAACGTATCCGCGAAAATTGAGATATAAGAAGAACAACAACAACAAAAAACCGTCTTTCTACAGGTGTGAGGTGGCTGGGGGGGAAGGGAGGGGGAGGAGTTGTAAAGAGACATCAGAGGTACATCCCACTGTGTGACAGGGCTATGAAGATGTCAGTGTCACAGCTCTTGTGTCTCTTTGTACAAGCGGGATTACGGAGGTATAGTGGGAGACAGGGGGGTGGGGGTGGGCGGGGTCGGTGTTAAAGAGAGAATAGAAGCATATGAGCTTGTATATAACACAAGGATTGGAAATGTATGTATGTATATTTGTGTCAATCTGATGAAAGACAAAAAGGAAGAGTCAGTCGAGAAAGACAAGACACCTTCGGTTTGTGTGTGTGTGTGTGTGTGTGTGTGTGTGTGTGTGTGTGTGTGTGTGTGTGTGTGTGTGTGGTGTGTGTGTGAGTGTGTAGTGTGTGTGAGTGTTGTGTGTGTTGTGTTGTGTTGTGTGTGTGTGTGTGTGTGTGTGTGTGTGTCTGTGTCTGTGTGTGTGTGTGTGCTTGTGTGTGTTTGCATATATGCGTGCGCATGTGTGTTTTTGTTCGCTTGTCCGTTCGTTTCTACATCTGTGCGTGTTTGCGCTCGTGTTACTGTCTTGTCGTGCGTGTGAGTACGTACATATGTGTGAATGCTTGAATGGATGGGTCATATCTGTCTGTCTGTGTGCGTGTGCATCATCATCGTCATCAGGTGCCCAGCCGCATGGCATTGGCGATCATGGATTTCCATCTGTCTCTATCTCTCGTTGCCCCTAGCATCTCCCCCACCCTCTTCGTCCCCAGCCGCTCTGCAAGTCCGTCCAGCATTTTCTCCCTGGGTCTACCCGGTGCTCTCTTTCCTTCCAGCTTTCCCGTTGTGACCAGGTGCTCCAAATCCCCTTTCCTCATAAAATGGCCTATAAATGTTGCCTGTCTTTTCCTAATCTTCCTTATGACTGATCTACTTGTGTCTGCCTCCATCAAGACTGTCTCGTCTGCTTTCTTTGTTGTCCATGGAACTCTCAACATTCTTCTTAGAAACCACATCTTCGCTGCATCAATCTTGTTCTGGCTTTGCTTGTTGACTGTCCACGCCTCGCATCCGTACAACAGTATTGGTTCTATATAACATTCAAGAACTCTCTTCCTGATGTTAATTGACAGGCATTTGTTGGTAAGAATGCTTTTCATCTTCTTGAATGTTGTTTTGGCTTGGCCGATTCTGCTGGCTATTTCTGATGTGCATCTGCCGTCTGATGAAATGATCGTTCCCAGGTATTTGAATTTATCAACCTGTGTCAAGGTTGTGCTATTTGCTGTTATTTTGCATGAGGGGATTTCATGTTTTTTACTGATTACCATGACTTCAGTCTTCCCGCTGTTTAGTTCCAGCCCCTTACCTTTGCTTTCTATTTATAGTATATTCATAAGGCTTTGTAGGTCTCGTTCACTTTCTGCAATTAGCACGGTGTCATCTGCACATCAATGTTGTTTATCATTTTCCCTCCAAATTTTTAATCCAGGGTCTTCTTCTAGGTTTCTCATGATGTTTTCGCTGTAAAGTGAAAACAGATCTGGTGACAAAGCACAACCCTGTCTGACTCCTCTTTTGATATTTTGGAAACAGCTTACATTGTTTTCTATTCTCATTGCTGCTGTTTGTTCCCAGTACATATTTCTGATTATTCGTAGATCTTTTCCATCAACATTGATTCTCTCCAGTTGGTTGATCAATTCATCATGTCTTACTCGATTGAAAGCCTTAGTATAGTCAACAAAGCATAAATACAAATCCTTATTCATCTCATTTGACCTCTCTATGATAGTTCTTAGAATGTATATGGCATCAATAGTTCCTTTCCCTTCCACAAATCCACACTGTTCTCTTGCTATTTCTCTTTTGATTCTGTTTCTTGTCCTCATCATGATTATTCTTAACAGTATTTTTGTTACATGACTCATCAAACTGATTGTGTGATAGAGTTCGCATTCTATAGCCCCTGTCTTCTTTGGAAGTGCTATGAAAATTGATTTTGACATATCTTTGGGGATTTTTCCAGTGTCGTAAATTTCATTTAGGAGGACTGTTATTTTTTCTATGCCAAATTTCTCCAGGGCTTCAATCATCTCTGTAGTAATGTTGTCTGGTCCTGGGGCTTTTCCTGGTTTCATCTTTTTCAGTGCCGCTCTAACTTCATCTTTCATTATGGGTGGTCCTTCAAAGTTCTTTTTTATGTGTTCTTCGTTTCTGTCATCCTCAAAAAGGTCTTTAATGTACTCGCCCCATCTGTCTAATATTTTGTCTTTTTCCATGATAAGCGTGCCATCTTTCGATTTCAAGCAACCAGTTGATGTGCATGTATTTTTTCTGTGGACAATTTCTTCAATTCTTCTGTACATACCCTGAGGATCCGTTTTGTGTCGGTCTTCCATTTCTTTGCACTTTGTTTTCAACCAACCTTCCTTACCTTCATTGCACCTATTCCTGATCTCTTTGTTTATTTTCCTGTAGATCTTCTCATTTCTCTTTGCCTTCCTCCTTTCCTCCATCAAGCCCAAAATTTCATTAGTCATCCAGTTCTTTTTTGCTTTTCTATCTGCATTAGGGATTTCCTCACAAGCTTCATTTATCGAATTCCTCAACTTTGTCCATTGTTCCTCACTGTCACCAAGGTCTTCCAGAGCACTGAATTTGTTTTGAACATGTACATTAAATTTTTTACGTTTCACTTCATTTGTCTTTAAGAGTCCAAGGTTTAATTTGATGTTGTTTTTGGTCTGTTTCCTTTTCCTCAATTTCAGTCTACATCTTCCCACTACAGGATGGTAGTCACTGTTGCAGTCTGTGCCTGGTAGTGTTTTTGCTGACAGTAACGAATTTCTAAATCTTTTGTTGATCAGGATATAGTCAATCTGATTTTTGGTATTATCTCCTGGACTCATCCAAGTCCAATTTCTTCTATTAGGTTGCTCAAACCAGGTGTTTCCTACTATAAACTCATTTATCTGTGCCCATTCTACAAGTTTCTCACCCCTTTCATTTTGCGTACCAAGGTAATGAGGTCCACCTATATCCTCCAACCCTATCCTGTCCCACTTTAGCATTAAAATCTCCCATTATTACAATAACTTCTTGTGATTTACATTGGACTTTGGCCATTTCTGATACTTCGTAGAAGTTGTCGATGTCTTCCTGAGTACTTGCGGATGTTGGTGTATACACCTGAATGATGTTGATATCAAATGGTTTGTCTCCCAGCTTGACCAGCAAAACTCTGTCGGACACAGCCCAGTATCCCTTAACTACTTTTGATTTGTCTTTGTCCATCATGATGCCTACTCCTCTTTCATGTGAGTTACCACCAGAGTATATCATTGTGTATTCTCCTGATGTTATCATGCCTGCCCCCTTCCATCTCACTTCCCCTAGTCCTAAAATACCAATGTTAAGTCTTTTACCCTTTTGCAACAGTGTTCTTGTATTCCATATTGCAACTTTGATGTTTTTAAATCTGAGTTTCGGGTTCGCAGTAACTTGCTGACGGTCTGGTTTCACCTGCGCCGCATGACGGTCCCTACCGGACGAAGCTGCTCCATAGGAGCACCTATTTACGTCTTTGTCTTTGATCTTTTGTGTTTCTGTCCATGATAACCTGGGAAAAATTACGATGGTGGTTTCCCGTTGCCTTCCATTGGTTTGTGTACGGTCTCTCCGCTAGCCTTACTCTCTCCCGAGATGTCCACAAGGCAGTGGGAGCTATTCACCCATAGCTTGGGGGTCTGGTTCGTGTGCATACACGCGTGAAAATGTTTGTATGGGTCAGTGCATATGCCCGTCCGTCTGTCTGCCTGCCTGTCTGTTTGTCTGCCTGCCTGCCTATCTGTCTGTCTGTCCGTATATATGTATGTATGAATGTATGTATGTATGTATGTATGTATGTATGTATGTATGTATTTATGTATGTATGTATGTATGTATGTATGTATGTATGTATGTATGAATTGATCAACCAACTGGAGAGACTCAATGTTGATGGAAAAGATCTATGAATAATCAGACCAACTGGAGAGACTCAATGTTGATGGAAAAGATCTACGAATAATCAGAAATATGTACTGGGAACAAACAGCTGCAACGAGAATAGAAAACAATGTAAGCTCTTTCCAAAATATCAAAAGAGGAGCCGGCGGAGTCGGCCAGGCCAGGACGGCATTCAGGAAGATGACAGGCATTCTTGCCAACAGATGCCTATCGGTTAACATCGGGAAGAGAGTTCTTGGATGTTATATAGAACCAATACTGTTGTACGGATGCGGGGCGTGGAAGGTCAACAAACAAAGCCAGAACGGGATTGGGGCAGCCGAGATGTGGTTTCTGAGAGGAGTGTTGAGGGTTCCATGGGCGGCGGGGAAGACAGGCGAGACGGTCTTGATGGAGGCGGACACAGGTAGATCACTCATAAGGAAGATTGGGAAAAGACGGGCAGCATTTGTGGGTCATTTTGTGAAGAAGGGGATTTGGAGCGCCTCGTCACAGCGGGAAGGCTGGAGGGAGAGGGAGCGCCGGGCAGATGGAAGTCCATGATCGCCAACGCCATGTGGCAGGGCACCTGATGATGATGATGTATGTATATACGTCTGTATATGCATGAATGTATGTATGTACGTATGTACGTATGGATGCATATAT
>JAPXFY010000017.1:65946342-65953842 GCA_030674185.1 Monoplex corrugatus | reverse complement strand
TTTGGAAACAGCTTACATTGTTTTCTATTCTCATTGCTGCTGTTTGTTCCCAGTACATATTTCTGATTATTCGTAGATCTTTTCCATCAACATTGATTCTCTCCAGCTGGTTGATCAATTCATCATGTCTTACCCGATCGAAAGCCTTGGTATAGTCAACAAAGCATAAATACAAATCCTTATTCATCTCAATTGACCTCTCTATGATAGTTCTTAGGATGTATATGGCATTAATAGTTCCTTTCCCTTCCACAAATCCACACTGTTCTTCTGCTATTCCTCTTTTGATTCTATTCCTTGTCCTCATCATGATTATTCTTAACAGGATTTTTGTTACATGACTCATCAAACTGATTGTGCAATGGAGTTCGCATTCTATAGCCCCTGTCTTCTTTGGAAGTGCAATGAAAACTGATTTTGACATATCTTTGGGGATTTTTCCAGTGTCGTAAATTTCATTTAGGAGGACTGTTATTTTTTCTATGCCAAATTCCTCCAGGGCTTCAATCATCTCTGTAGTAATGTTGTCTGGTCCTGGGGCTTTTCCCGGTTTCATCTTTTTCAGTGCTGCTCTAACTTCATCTTTCATTATGGGTGGTCCTTCAAAGTTCTTTTTTATGATATGTTCTTCGGTTCTGTCATTCTCAAAAAGGTCTTTAATGTACTCTCCCCATCTGTCTGATATTTTGTCTTTTTCCATGATAAGCGTGCCATCTTTCGATTTCAAGCAACCAGTTGATTTGCATGTATTTTTTCTGTGGACAATTTCTTCAATTCGTCTGGATGACTAATGAAATTTTGAGGATCCATTTTGCTTCGGTCTTCCATTTCTTTGCACTTTGTTTTCAGCCTTAGCTTCATTGCACCTATTCCTGATCTCCTTGTTTATTTTCCTGTAGATCTTCTCATTTCTCTTTGCCTTCCTCCTGCCCTCCATCAAGCCCAAAATTTCATTAGTCATCCAGTTCTTTTTTGCTTTTCTATCTGCATTAGGGATTTCCTCACAAGCTTCATTTATCGAATTCCTCAACTTTGTCCATTGTTCCTCACTGTCACGAGCGTCTTCCAGAGCACTGAATTTGTTTTTGTAGAGTAAGCTCCCTTGCGTAACTACGATATTCTCGTATTGATAATAATGTTTGCCTTAGTTACCGAGATATATAAAAGGACGCTCCTAACCACGCCTGGTCTGCTTTTATTTACGTTAGCGAACGTTACATGGCGTCAGATAGGTGGTCAGCAAGTCAGATCATCAAGAAAAATATCAAGAGAAGATTATCGTAAGTAACGATCTTTTCTATTGATTGAGAGATGACTGAAATGAGTGGAAGAAGTCAGCCAAGTGGCCCTCCTGTAAAACGGTTTACTGCTAATGTGCCAGCTCCAGAAAAGATGTGTCTGGAAGGTAATTTGTCACAGAACTGGAAAAGATTTAAAAGACAGTTTGAAAACTATGCTGTAGCAAGCAGACTGAATAAGGAGGAAGATCAAGACTATCAGGTTGCTGTCTTTCTCGCAACGTTTGGGCCAGATGCATGTGAAATCTATGACAATCTGAAGTTTGAGGCTGAGGCTGATAGAAACGATCTGAAGAAAGTCATGGATAAACTTGAAAAATTCTTTGTTGGGGACACCCATGAGGCATTTGAGTCCTACAAATTCCATCTCAGAAAACAGGAAGCGTCAGAGTCGATTGAGGCATACATAGCAGCACTGAGAAAGCTAGCTAAAACATGCAAGTTTGATGCCGTTGAAGAAAGGCTGATCAGGGACCAAGTTGTCGTTGGAGTAAGAGATGAGGGTTTGAGACAAAAACTCCTGGAAGACAAACAGTTGACACTAGACAAATGTCTAACTATTGGAAGAGCTTATGAAAGTTCAAAGCAGCAGCTTGAGTCAATGTCATCTGAGAGTGACACTGCACGGGTACAGCGTTTGTTCAACAGAGGAGCCAATAAAAACAACCATTCAAAGCCAACTCAGCGAGAAAGTGGAAAGAATGAAAAATCTACAGGCAAAACAAGAAAATGCACAAGGTGTGGAAAACATCCATCTCATAGTAGACAGGACTGCCCAGCCAAAGATGCTCAGTGCAGAAAGTGCAGCAAAACAGGTCACTATGCAGCAATGTGTAGAACCAAGACTGATGTTGGACACCTGGAAGAGGATGACAACATACTGGGAACAGTTACTAAAGAACCATCGCAGTGTGGTGCAGTAAACTGGCATGCTGACATTCAAGTGACTACCACTGTACGCAGTCGATCCATCAATTTTAGAATTGATACAGGAGCAGATGTGACTGTGGTGCCCGACAGATTTTTCAAGAAAAACTCACCACTGATCAGGGAGACCGACAAGAAGCTGTTTGGACCTGGCCAAAGCAAAATAAATGTTGTTGGCAGAGTTCAGGCAACACTGTCAGTGTGCGAAACATCCTCAGACCAAGACTTGTATGTCGTCGCAGATCTGAAAGAGCCATTACTGGGAAGACCAGCCATCGAAGCACTGAACTTGATTGAGAGAGTCAATGCTGTTGAAGATGAAAATCATCGCTACAGACAGGAGTTCCCAGAGCTGTTCACAGTCCTGGGGAAGATGAACAGAGTCTACACTATAAGACTACAGGAAAATGCTCAACCGTTTGCCATGACAGCACCCCGAAGACTCCCACTTCCAATGAAAGAAAAAGTGAGGGAAGAGCTGAAGAAGCTAGAAGAGCGGGACATCATCCGACCAGTGGAAACACCAACAAACTGGTGTGCACCCATCGTGGCAGTACCAAAAGCCAATGGAAAAATCCGATTGTGCATCGACTTCACCAAGCTGAATGAAAGTGTGCGTCGGGAGAATTTTCCACTTCCCACTACAGATCACTTGCTAGCCCAACTGGATGGTGCCACGGTCTTCACAAAGCTGGACTGTAATAGTGGATTTCACCAGATACCACTCGATGAAGCCAGTCAGGAATTAACCACCTTCATCACTCCATTCGGCAGATATTGCTACAAACGTCTACCGTTTGGGATCAGTTCAGGTCCAGAAGTGTTCCACCGAGAGATGACTTGCATTCTGGAGGGGATACCTGGCGTCATCTGTGATATTGACGACGTCCTAGGCAGGGATCAGCAAGAACATGACAGCCGACTGAGAATGGTCCTACAGAGGATGAAGAAAGCCGGTGTCACGCTCAATGAAAAGTGCAACTTCTCAGCTGACTCAGTGAAGTTCCTTGGACACGTGATTTCAAAGGAAGGAATCAAGATAGATCCAGAAAAAGTCCAAGCAATTTCCAACTTCCCCAAGCCAACAAACATCTCTGAGTTGCGACGGTTTCTGGGGATGGTGAACCATGTAGGAAAATTCGTACCCCACATGGCTGAGACATCAAAACCGCTGAGAGATTTGCTGAAAAAAGAGACTGACTGGACTTGGGATGAGCCACAAGAGAAAGCTTTCGAAACTCTGAAAAAGCAGCTGAATTCAACACCAGTGCTTGCTCACTACAGTCCAGACAAGCCTACAAAAGTGTCAGTGGATGCATCTTCATCTGGATTAGGCGGAGTCCTATTGCAGAAAGAAAAAAATGACTGGAAGCCAGTGTTCTACGCATCCAGATCTTTGTCTGCAACAGAGCAAAGATACGCACAAGTTGAGAAAGAAGCCCTAGCCGTGACTTGGGGCTGTGAAAAGTTTGCAGACTACCTACTCGGACTGTCAAACTTTACAGTGGAAACTGATCACAAACCTCTGTTAGTACTCTTGAAAACGAAGCTGCTGGAAGAGCTCACACCCAGAATACAGCGGTTTCGCATGCGACTGATGAGGTTCACGTACAACATTGTGTACACTGCAGGGAAGAACTTGATGACTGCAGACACTTTGTCACGGACTCCTGGGTGTACTCCTGCTGAACAGGATCGCTTAATGGAGGTCGAGACGAATGCCTTTGTCTGTTCAGTCATTCAAGGGATACCCGCAAGTGATGCACGGCTGGAAGAGATTCGGCAGAAACAATGCTCTGACAAGATCTGTAGCCAGGTCATGAACTTCTGCAAACTGGATCATTGGCCGCAAACAGCAAAGAAAGACGTCAACTTGCGACAGTATTGGCTTGTACGCACAGATTTGACTGTCCAACAAGGCCTTCTGCTGTTCCAAAGTCGTCTCGTCATACCTACTGAGCTACAAGATGACATATTGCACAAACTTCATCAAGGACATCAAGGTGTAGTCAAGTGCAGAGCATTAGCCCGAAGTAGCGTCTGGTGGCCAGGACTCTCAAAGAAAATTGAAGAAGTCGTTGGAACCTGCGCTACCTGTGAAAAAGAAAGAAGCTACCCGCCGGAACCTCTACAGCCAACCAAAACTCCAGACTATCCATGGCAGAAGATTGCTATGGATATCTTTGAGCTGAATGGACATTCCTATCTTGCAGTAGTGGACTACTACTCTCGTTGTGTTGTGTTGTGTAGTGGGCTATAGACAATAGGATACCTGATAATCCACGTACACTATAATATGTCTTTGTCGTAGTTCACGACAACAAGGACAGGAACTAAATATGAGGACCTGTATTGATTGCTCAGCCAGTAAGGAGTTCACGCCACACCCGTCTACTTATAAAACTAGGCATGCTGTATGTTCTTTATGGATGGGTCTTTGTCTCTCCTGGACCCTTTCCCATTTGCTGGTTTTCTACGTTTTGGAGGCTATGTGAATTTCCAGGAATGTATACACACCAGAATTTTTTTTTTCTGTCTTAACTTCTGTGCCACCTCAGTAACGATTGATCTTACGTCATTCATTCCTGCTCCACAACACACCACCGGTACATGATCTGCTGACTGCATCAGAACACTGGCCACTAGCTACAACAGAAAAGATTTGTTATGCAAAAGAAAGAAAACGGTTGTCTAAAAAAAATTCCGAGAATTGCAAGCATTGATTGGTGGGGATTGGGACAGAAAGGGTTTGAACTGACAAGGTTGACTGGAATGGGACACGGGTGTGGAGTAGACAGTGGAATGGGACACAGATGTGGAGTAGACAGTGGAATGGGACACAGGGTGTGGAGTAGACAGTGGAATGGGACACGGGTGGAGTAGACAGTGGAATGGGACACAGATGTGGAGTAGACAGTGGAATGGGACACAGGGTTGGAGTAGACAGTGGAATGGGACACAGATGTGGAGTAGACAGTGGAATGGGACACAGATGTGGAGTAGACAGTGGAATAGGACACAGGTGGGAGTAGACAGTGGAATGGACACAGTGTGGAGTAGACAGTGGAATAGGACACAGGTGTGGAGTAGACAGTGGAATGGACACAGTGTGGAGTAGACAGTGGAAGGACACGTGTGGAGTAGACAGTGGAATGGGACACAGTGTGGAGTAGACAGTGGAATGGGACACAGGTGTGGAGTAGACAGTGGAATGGACACAGATGTGGAGTAGACAGTGGAATGGGACACAGGTGTGGAGTAGACAGTGGAATGGGACACAGGTGTGGAGTAGACAGTGGAATGGGACACGGTGTGGAGTAGACAGTGGAATGGGACACAGATGTGGAGTAGACAGTGGAATGGGACACAGGGTGTGGAGTAGACAGTGGAATGGCACAGGTGTGGAGTAGACAGTGGAATGGGACACAGTGTGGAGTAGGGACCAGTGGATAATGGGAACACGGTGTGGAGTAGACAGTGGAATGGGACACGGGTGTGGAAGTAGACAGTGGAATGGTGACACAGTGTGGAGTAGACAGTGGAATGGGACACAGGTGTGGAGTAGACAGTGGAATGGGACACAGGGTGTGGAGTAGACAGTGGAATGGGACACGGTGGTGAGTAGACAGTGGAATGGGACACGGTGTGGAGTAGACAGGTGGAATGGACACAGGGTGTGGAGTAGACAGTGGAATGGGACACGGGTGTGGAGTAGACAGTGGAATGGGACACGGGTGTGGAGTAGACAGTGGAATGGACACGGGTGTGGAGAGAGTAAGACAGTGTGGATAAAGTGGAAACAGGGGTGTGGAGTAGACAGTGGGATGGGACACGGGTGGGAGTAGGAAAGGGGGATAAGGACACGGTGTGGAGTAGACAGTGGAATGGACACGGGGTGTGGAGTAGAAGGGGAATGGACACGGGTGTGGAGTAGAAAGGGGATCACGGATGTGGAGTAGAAAGGGGATAGGACACGGGTGTGGAGTAGAAAGGGGATAGGACACGGGTGTGGAGTAGAAAGGGGGAATAGGACAGGGGTGTGGAGTAGAAAGTGGGATAGGACACGGGGTGTGGAGTAGAAAGGGGGATAGGACACGGGTGTGGAGTAATGAAAGGGGGATAGGACACGGGGTGTGGAGTAGAAAGGGGGATAGGACACGGGTGTGGAGAGTAGAAAGGGGGATAGGACACGGGGTGGTGGGATGTAGAAAGGGGGATAGGACACGGGGTGTGGAGTAGAAAGGGGATAGGACACGGGGTGTGGAGTAGAAAGGGGGATAGGACACGGGGTGTGGAGTAGAAAGGGGGATAGGACACGGTGGGTGGTGGAAGTAGAAAGGGGGATAGGACACGGGGTGTGGAGTAGAGAAGGGGGATAGGACACGGGGTGTGGAGTAGAAAGGGGGATAGGACACGGGGTGTGGAGTAGAAAGGGGGATAGGACACGGGTGTGGAGTAGAAAGGGGGATAGGACACGGGGTGTGGAGTAGAAAGGGGGATAGGACACGGATGTGGAGTAGAAAGGGGGATAGGACACGGGTGTGGAGTAGAAAGGGGGATAGGACACGGGGTGTGGAGTAGAAAGGGATAGGACACGGTGTGGAGTAGAAAGGGGATAGGACAGGGTGTGGAGTAGAAAGGGGGATAGGACACGGTGTGGAGTAGAAAGGGGGATAGGACACGGGGTGTGGAGTAAGGAAAGGGGGATAGGACACGGATGTGGAGTAGAAAGGGGAGATAGGAACACGGTGGAGTGTGGAGTAGAAAGGGGGATAGGACACGGGGTGTGGAGTAGAAAGGGGGATAGGACACGGGGATGTGGAGTGGATAAAGGGGGATAGGACACGGGTGGGAGTAGAAAGGGGATAGGACACGGGTGTGGAGTAGAAAGGGGGATAGGACACGGGTGTGGAGTAGAAAGGGGGATAGGACACGGGGTGGAGTAGAAAGGGATAGGACACGGTGTGAGTGAAAGGGGGATAGGACACGGATGTGGAGTAGATAGAGGGTATAAGGGAAGGCACGGGTGTGGAGTAGAAAGGGGATAGGACACGGGGTGTGGAGTAGAAAGGGGGATAGGACACGGGTGGTGGAGTAGAAGGGGGATAGACACGGATTGTGGAGTAGAAAGGGGGATAGGACACGGGTGTGGAGTAGAAAGGGGGATAGGACACGGGGTGTGGAGTAGAAAGGGGATAGGACAGGGGTGTGGAGTAGAAAGGGGGATAGGACACGGATGTGGAGTAGAAAGGGGGATAGGACAGGGGTGTGGAGT
>JAPXFY010000017.1:65908842-65943842 GCA_030674185.1 Monoplex corrugatus | reverse complement strand
TTGGTTGGTTGGTTGGTTCTTTGGTTGGTTGGTTGGTTGGTTGGTTAGTTGGTTGGTTGGTTGATTGGTTGGTTGGTTGGGTGGTTGTTTTGTTTGTTGTTTGGTTTCTTTGCTTCTTTGATTGCTCGTTTGAGTGTATGCATGTCTAAGAAATAGATAGGGTAGCGAAGGACTCACAGACTAAAGATTAAGGACGTTTTTAATTACATAGGCCAACAGACCATACCACAATATCAGGAAGGAGTTGGGGTGGGAAGGGGCAACTGAAGATAAAAGTTCCTATTATGGTAATACATCCAAATGGTAAACAGAAGGAACGAAGAGAGGACGACAGGATTGCTGATCGTAAAACTGACTTCTTCGTTGAGATTGCAATGAGTTTATCAAAATCCCAGAAGCTACTTCAACGGTCACAACAACAACAACAGCAATAACAACAATAACAACGATCTTCCTCAGTACTGTAGAGTTTACATCACATGGGAAGAATAACAACAACAACAACGATCTGCGTCAGTATTGTAGAGTTTACATCACATGGGAAGAGTAGTCGGGTAGTATGGAGGGAGGTGCAGAGGGATGAGGAAGGAGGATTCAGTCAAGAGGTTGATGAAACAAAATGTTTGTCTGTCCTGGAGCAAAGAATTGTTCTCGAACCAGTTCTGAATTACATATAATGAAAATGTTAAACAATGACTGAAAAAGAAAAAAAGAAAGAAAGAAAAAAAGAAAGAAAGACAGAAAGAAAAGAAAAGAAAAGAAACAAAGAAAATCGTAACTTACGTAACATAATTTTCCTACTTCTATCTACTTTAAGGCGGATTCTTGTCAGCAGTTGTCTAAGCGTTTTAAAAAGCAATACGCATCTACCTATGAAAAGAAATGGGTGGGCAAAGATTTCTGAGGCCGGTTTTGTTTGTTTTGTTTCGTTTGTTTGTTTCTTTCTTTCTTTCCTTCTTTCTTTCTTTGATTGTTTTGGGGATGGGGTGTTTGTTTGTTTGTTTGTTTGTTTGTTTGTTTGTTTGTTTGTTTGTTTGTTGTTTGTTTGTAAAACCAAATCTGAGTTATAAGTCCCTTTCAGTGACTAGTTCCAAATCTCTGAGTATTGAATTAGAATTATGATTTTTCAAGAGAGATTCGTCGCACTCAGATATTTCCGTAAGCACTCCACCCATATCAGACAGTGATGATCTGACAGATTCTTGACCCTGCACCAAACCCTTTACGCTGGCAAGGTCTTGAAATGGAATGGGATGGGGGACCAATAAAATAATAAGCAGATTTCAGAATGAAGCAGTGAGATGGGTAACGAATAGGCCAGTGTTTATGTTGTGGTCTGAGACTGAAATCGAAACATCAGATCTTGAGTAAACGATTGTATCGGCGGAACCATCCAAGCCGCAGACACAAAAAGCAAACATACGGCGGTCTGCTTGAAGGTAGAACACATCACCCCTGCGTTATGAGCATAGCGTTCCAGCCAACAAAGCTAACGGGCCAGAAATTAAAAGCCGGTCTGTGTGTCAGATCAAACCAGAACGTTCAGGTCATCACGATGCCACCCCAACATCTTTTGTTGGCCATTTACAAGGCCAGGCCACATCTGGCGATGCATATTGCCATGTTTACCTTGTTTCTACTTCCTGCCGACTGTCATGAAGCTTGGTGGTCAGAGCAGTTGTTGTCGACCATGTCTCCTGCTGCTCCACGTGATAGAGGAGACATTGCTGCAGTATGTGTTCAGCTGTTTGATCCTCTTGGCTGCGCGGTAAGGTTGGTGATGGCATCAGTTTGAACTTGTGGTTGAAATATACGTTGAGCTAGTTGTGGCTGGTGCTGAGCCTCATCAGGAACACTTGCTAATCTCTGAACAGAAGGTGATAGTCGTCCCTTTCTCTCCGTGGCGTAATGAATGATCAAATGATGATGTTTTCATCTCGTTTTCACAGATGCAGTTGTCAGGTTGATCTTCCTTGGCTTTTCTTTTTGCTAGCTCATCTATAGTCTCATTTCCTGTAACACCAAGCTGGCACCACCAAAATAATTGAAGCATTAAGATAGGCAACAAACAGGCCATTTTTTTTAATTTTACAGGCTGGGACTGAACTCAAGACACCAAATATTGGGCGCACGACTCTATCAACAGAGACAAGAATACTTAGAACTTGTTATTGAAAAAGTCACCAAAGTCAGTTGGTTTCCTTGGTAAATTCTGCATATAAAATATTCAAGAAGTGCAAAAAATGAAAAGAGAGAGAGAGAGAGAGAGAGAGATGATTTAATTTATTGCTTTTTGCGTATATAACAACGATACTGGACCAGTACCAACCGTAGCTGTCTGAGGGTTTAACTGCGCTTTACGGAGATGTTGAGTGGGTCCATGCCAGTCATATTTCTCTGACTTTTTCATGTCTTTCACAGTCAGTCCAAACAAAGAGGCCGGCGTGCCTAGACGAATGGGGAACTTGTGCCATAGAAAACAAATGTGAGGATAGCTCGCGCGGTAGAATCGTCGAAGGAATGTGTCAGAAATGATGTTCATGTGTAATCTATATGTGTTTCTCTCCCAAGTTTCCTTGGTTCAACGGTTCTCTCTCTCTCTCTCTCTCCTCTCTCTCTCTCTCTCTCTCTCTCTCTCTCTCTCTCTCTCTCTCTCTCTCTCTCTCTCTCTCTCTCTCTCTCTCTCTCTCTCTCACAGGGTTCAGGGTTTATTTTTTGTATCTCTATACATGTGAGCGCTTAGCCAACTGATTATTAAGCACCCTCCTAGGCTGCAAGAAAGCCAGGTTTAAATCACAAATTGGACAGAATTTTCCCCCTCTCCCGCACTACCACCAGATTTTAAATGATGATCCTGTCTTTTGAATAAGACGACAAAATCGACGTCCTGTGAGCATCACCCACTGAACGTACATGAATTAGCCCACAGCAAAATAGGAGCTGTCTTTGGCAAACGTCACTTTCGTGGGTAAAAAGAAATGCATGAAATCGGAGCACAAAAAGGAAGGGAGGGGGGGGGGGGTAAGAGTGACGCTGCACTGCGCATCCCACCCCTCCCGGGGAGAGCTGCGATAATTTTACATGATAAATTGATTGTCAATAAACAAATAATAGACAAATGAATAAATAAAGGAATGAAAAAATAGATCTTTATGTCTGTGTTTGAATCTTATGTGTGGTTGAGAAAAGGAGTGAGAAAAAAAAGAAAACATTAGAGACGCTTTTTTGTCTCGGTATGAAAAAAATGCATCCTTTGTTTTACAAGCCAGGGAAGGAGAGTATTTTTTGTTTGTTACATGGGGAAATACAATTAGAGCCTGAGGTTAATGAACAGATTGGGCAGAATATGAAAAAGGCCAAAACCATGAAAAGGTTTTTTAAGTTTCCATTTAGAGTCGGTACAACTGCTCTGAATGAACCTTTCAAGACATGTGAAGTTGAATGGAAATTCCTAATGTAATGCTTCAAAAAGAAAACAAAGTATTGTTATAAAAACTAGCGTAAGGCATTTTTCATTTTTCCGGTATCATCATCATCATCAAGTGCCCTGCCACATGACGTTGGCGATCATGGCCCTCCATATGCATCTATCCCTTGTTGCCGCAAGCACTTCTTCCACCCTCTCTGCCCTCAGCCACTCTGCAAGTCCGTCCAATATTTTTCCCTGGGTGTACCTGGTGCTCTCTTTCCCTCCAGATTTCCTGTTGTGACCAGGTGCTCCAATTCCCCTTTCCTCATAAAGTGGCCTATAAATGTTGCCTGTCTTTTCCTAATCTTCCATAATAAGAATGATCTTCTTGTGTCTGCCTCCATCAAGACTGCCTCGTTTGTTTTCTTTGCTGTCCATGGAACTCTCAACATTCTTCTTAGAAACTACATCTCGGCTGCCTCAATCTTTTCCTGGTTTTGCATGTTGACTGTCCCCGCCTCACAACCGTATAACATTAACGGTTCTATGTAACATTCAAGAACTCTATTCCTGGTGTTAACTGATAGGCATTTGTTGGTAGAACGCTTTTCATCTTCTTGAATGCTGTTTTGGCTAGGCCGATTCTGCTGGCTATTTCTTATGTGCATCTGCCGTCTGGTGAGTTGATCGTTCCCAGACATTTAAACGTATCAACCTGACTCAAAGCTGTACTGTTTGCTGTTATTTTGCATGAGGAGATTTTATGGGGTTTTTTACTGATTACCATGACTTCAGTCTTCTTGCTGTTTAGTTCCAATCTCTTACCTTTACTTTCTATTTCTATTATAATCACAAGGTTTTGTAGGTCCCTTTCATTTTCTGCAATTAGCACTGTGTCATCCGCGTATCGAATGTTGTTTATCATTTTTCCTCCAACCTTTAATCCAGGGTCTTCTAGGTTTCTCATGATGTTTTAGCTGTAAAGTGAAAACAGATTTGGGGACAAAACACAACCCTGTCTGACTCCTCTTTTGATGTTTTGGAAAGAGCTTCCATCGTTATCTATTCTCATTGCAGCTGTTTGTTCCCCAAATATATATTTCTGATTATTCGTAATCTTTTCCATCAATATTGAGCCTTTCTAGTTGGTTGGTCAATTTTTCATGTCTTACCCGATCGAAAGCCTCGGTATAATCAACAAAGCATAAATGTAAATTCTTATTCAACTCGATTGACCTCTCAATGATAGTTCTTAGGATGTATATGGCATTAATAGTTTCTTTCCCTTCGACTAATCCACACTGTTCTTCTGCTATTTCTCTTTTGATTCTATTCCTTGTCCTCATGATTATTCTTAATAGGATTTTTGTCATATGACTCATCAAGCTGATTGTGCAATGAAAATTGATTTTGACATATCTTTGGGGATTTTTCCAGTGTCGTAAATTTTATTTAGGAGAACTAATTTTTTTCCGTTATATTTGTTTCAAAGCAGAATATTTAGTTAAAAAGTTCCTTTCCTTTTTTGTCATAAATATCTAATTTCACAACTTTTTTGTTATAAATATGGCATTTCACATATCAAGTGCATATCAAAGATTTTTCTACGTATCTCTGCATCATACTGGGCGAACATTGCTTCATTATATATATGATCGCTGCAAAAAGAGTAGATAGTAAATATGCTTCAAACTTGATGCATAAGTGCAAGTACTTCCACCGACAAGATTGTATATTTTGGTTTGTTTGTGAATGGTAGATGAAAAAGCTCCACTTCTCGGCCTGTTGCACCTGACTTCTTCCTTAGAAAAGTTGGATGTTCTGTCAGTGTGAATATGTAGCATTCGCACTTTCTGGAAAATCTGTACTTGAAATTTTCTCTTTTCTAATACTATCCTTGTTTCTGCCTTTGTTTGGTTGTTAGATCAGTTAGATGGTTGTTGGTTGGTTGTTGATTGGTGGTTGGTTGGTGGCTGTTTGGTTGGTTGGTTGGTTGGTTGGTTGGTTGGTTGGTTGGTTGGTTGGTTGGTTGGTTGGTTGGTTGGTTGGTTGGTTGGTTGGTTGGTTGGTTGGTTGGTTGGTTGGTTGGTTGGTTGGTTGGTTGGCTGGTCGGATGGTCGGTTGGTTCATTGGTACGTTGGTTCGTTGGTTCGTTGGTTCATTCGTTCGTTCGTTCGTTCGTTCGTTCGTTCGTTCGTTTGTTCGTTCGTTCGTTCGTTCGTTTGTTTGTTGGTCGGTTGGTTGGTTGGTTTGTTGGTTTGTTGGTTGATTGTCTGTATATGTTTGTTTGTTTTTGTTTGTTTGTTTGTTGTTTTCTTTTTGTCTGTTTTTTTTTTTTCGTTTGTTTGTATTTTGTATTTGGTTGGTTGATTGTCTGTTTGTTTGTGTGTTTCTTTGTTTGTTCGTTTTTTTGTTTGGTTGTTTGCTTGGGTTTTGTTTGTTGTTAGTTTTGTCTTCTTTCTTGTCTTTTTCATTTAATTGTTTGTGTTTTGTTTTTGTTTGTTTGCACATGAACTTCTACTTTGTTTTTCTACCTTGCTGAATTGAGATGAATAAGGATTTGTATTTATGTTTTGTTGACTATACCAAGGCTTTCGATCGGGTAAGACATGAAGAATTGATCAACCAACTGGAGAGACTCAGTGTTGATGGAAAAGATCTACGAATAATCAGAAATATGTACTGGGAACAAACAGCTGCAATGAGAATAGAAAACAATATAAGCTATTTCCAAAACATCAAAAGAGGAGTCAGACAGGGCTGTGTTTTATCACCAGATGTTTTCACTTTACAGGAAACCTAGAAGAAGACCCTGGATTAAAGTTTGGAGGGAAAATGATAAACAACATTCGATACGCAGATAACACCGTGCTAATTGAAGAAAATGAAAGGGACCTACAAAACCTTGTGAATATACTAGAAATAGTAAGCAAAGGTAAGGGGTTGGAACCAAACAGCAGGAAGACTGAAGTCATGGTGATCAGTAAAAAATATGAAATCCCCTCATGCAAAATAACGGCACAACCTTGACACAGGTTGATAAATTTAAATACCTTGGAACGATCATTTCATCAGACGGCAGATGCACATCAAAAATAGCCGGCAGAATCAGCCAAGCCAAAACAGCATTCAAGAAGATGACAAGCATTCTTACCAACAAATGCCTATCAATTAACACCAGGAAGAGAGTTCTTGAATTTTTTATAGAACCAATACTGTTGTACGGATGTGAGGTGTGGACAGTCAACGAGCAACGCCAGAACAAGATTGAGGCAGCCGAGATGTAGTTTCTAAGAAGAATGTTGAGAGTTCCGTGGACAACAAAGAAAACAAACGAGACAGTCTTGATGGAGGCAGACACAAGTAGATCATTCATAAGGAAGATTAGGAAAAGACAGGCAACATTTATAGGCCATTTTATGAAGAAGGGGGATTTGGAACACCTGGTCACAACGGGAAGGCTGGAGGGAAAGAGAGCACCAGGTAGACCCAGGGAGAAAATGCTGGACGGACTTGCAAAGTGGCTGAAGACGAGGAGGGTGGAGGAGATGTTTGGGGCAAAGAGAGCTAGAGGCAGATGGAAGTCCATGATCGCCAACGCCATGCAGCAGGGCACCTGATGATGACGATGACCTTGCTGAACCATTTCAACCTGTATTTTGTCCAGGTAATTTTGCTTTTTTTTCTTCTCTTACTTACCGAAGTCTACAGTGTGCAGACTGTGCAGCAATGTATGTTGCCTGCACAGCATGGGCCACCCACCAGAACAACATGCATGCAGACACCACAGCCAGCATGAACATGCCTCAGGTAAATTTCATTTAAGGTCATGAAAATCTCAAACGTATGAGGTTTCTCGCTTGGTCTTGGCTCCTGGACTGAGTGATTGTTGTTTGAAGACAACTTAGTAAGCAGTGTCCTTATCACGTTTGACACAGCAGGCACTGGTAAACTCTACCAAAGCACTCAGCACTAATGCAGAGTATTCTTCAGTAGGGGCCTTATACACTGGCTTGAGATAAGGGCCCCATGCGCTTCCTGGCAGTGGGTCTTGGACTAAATGAACATGGGGTTAGTGATGTGTTGTGGAGTTGGAATGAGCAGTGTGAGATCGACGTCACATAGGAGGTGCAGAAGTTGGGACAAACAAACAAACAAGCTTCCAACATAAAAGAAGGAGCAGACTGCCTGATGATGACTGTTGTCTACCTGACTGCGAGTCTGGTTCTTTTTTGTTGTTATTTGTTTTGTTTTGCTTGTTCGTCTGTTTGTTTGTTTTTATCATGTGTGTGTTTTTATGTTTTTTTTCGTCACTATTGTTTAGAGGTGTTACGAGAACAGCATTGGAAAGTTCATGATCCCATGTGTCAGTGTGAGTGTGGTGTGTGGATTGGGGGAATGAGGGACGTGATTAAGTCTGTGTGTGTGTGTGTGTCTCTATGTGTGCTTGCATAATTGAGTCATACTTTACAACAGTTATCAGTTATTTTGTAAACTTCTCGGTTCCACAGTTTTAATTCATGTTTCTCCATTAAGTGATGTAGTTTACAGTACGTCAAGTTTACATGTTAGCAAATTACGTGTATGTGAATGTGTGCGTATGTGCGCATGTGTGCATAACTAACTCCAGGACACATTCATGGTGCGTAGGCTGTACCAGATCAAATTTTTCACTCAGCGAAATAAAATTCTTCTATCAAATAACAGGCATTTTTAGTTTCCAAACATGAGTGGTTCATCTTGTCAGTCTCACGAGTCACTATAAGCATGCTTCATTACTCGTAACTTTCTTCCTGCTATATTCGATTGCCATGCGTTTCGCTCGTGCGCGCGATCCGATGTCTAGCGCGTGTGTTACCATGGTGATGACAAAGGAATTAATGGCTGATGGAAGAGAAGAAGACACAGGTAAGTGTGCGGATGATCCTGCCGGAAACCATCCCTCCTCTTGTGGCAACTGGAGAGGTCCTCGTTTCCAGGGGCTGATTTGTCTTATTGGCATGTGAAAAGCATTACCAGTAATTGACTGTGAGTTTCTCCTTTTCTCTTGTATGTGGCCTGGTGGATGTAACACTCATCTCGGATGCGAGAAACCAAAGCTCGATTTTGAGTCCTCCTTCCAAGTTGGTAAAAAGGATGGAGACTTACATCTCCCAGGTCAACAGCGTGTGTGCAGTCTTGTTAGTGCCTAAACCCGCTTTGTGTGAATACACAGGCAGAACATCAGATATGCGCATTAAAGATCCTGTAAGTCGTGTCGTTATCTGCTGGCTAATGGAAACATGAAAAATTGGAACGTTAAAAAAACACATACATGCGCGCATACACACACACACACACACACACACACCACAAACACAAACACACGCACACACACTCACACACATACACACACACACACACACACACACACACACACACACACACACACACACACACACACACACACACACACACACACACACACTCACACACACAGAGATTCCCATCCCAATTGGAAAAGGATTTTCTCTTCCCTCCACCTCCCCTGTACTAGAATTCAAATGGTGGTTTGGATGGTAGCCTTGCAGATAAGATGATAAACTGAGGTGCTGTGTATTGTGAACAACTCACGCACGTTAGAGAACTCGTGGTGGAGAAGGCAGCTGTCCATGGCAAAAATAATAATAATAATAATTACAATATTTATATAGCGCAAAATCTTGATAAAATCAAATCTAAGCGCTGAAACAGACACACACGCACGCACGCACGCACGCACGCACGCACACACACACGCACACACACACACACACACACGCGCACGCGCACACACACACACACACACACACACACACACACACACACACACACACACACACGATGGCTACAAATGGGGAGAAAGAATAAAAGCAATAAAAGCAAGAATAAAAGCAATGGAAAACCACAGAGAGCACACCTTACACAATTATATATTATAAAAATGTGATTCCCCTCCGAGCGGAGACAGGCTGCAGGGGGGGGGGGGTTGAGTGAGGTTAGGATTTTATGCAGAGGAGAAAAGGTGAATTTGCAGGGGGGGGGGGGGGGTTGAGTGAGGTTAGGATTTTAAGCAGAGGAGAAAAGGTGAGTTTTGAGAGCGGACTTGAAGGAGACAAAAGTAGGTTGCTGACGGACTGAGAGAGGAAGTTTGTTCCAGGAGAGTGGACCAGAAACAGAGAAGGCTCGTGGACCATAGGTATTGAGCTTAGTGCGTGGAAAGCGAAAAGTCAGAGGATCGGAGGTAGAGCGGAGGGTACGTGAGGGAACATAGATCTCAAGTTGGCTTGACAGGTAATCGGGGGCTGCGTTATTGAGGCTTTTGTAGCACATGGTGTCTAGTTTGTACTGTATGCGCTTTGATACAGGGAGCCAGTGAAGTTGTGCCAGGAGAGGAGATATGTGGTCAGCTTTTTTCTTTTTGAGTACAAGGCGTACAGCATTGTTTTGAATGCGCTGTAGGATGTGAATGGTGGAGGCAGGAAGACCAGACAAAGAAAGAGGCATAGAAAGAGGCATTTTCATAAGAAAACATGCATTCAAAAAAAAGTTTTAACATTGTCACTCATTTTTGACGGAAAGAAACGTGTTCCAAAAGAAAAACAATAACATGAATAATTGGAGAAAGAAATTAACTAAATCCCTGTCCATTCCTCTGTCCATGCAAAGTGGGAGAGGACGAATAATGGTTGATGATTCTGAGTCGTGTACCTAAGACCTAAGACAAAATCTTTAGTTTTCTTTGTAGACAGTGTCCTTAGTAAGTTGGATATGAAAAGGCACTGTTGAACACCACAGAAGTGATTCAGCAACAGTGCAGGATCTTCTCTGGTTGGTGATCCTATGGTGGCTTGACAACTCTCGCTCCCATGGGGATATACTTTGGTTTCCAGAGATGTTTTGCATCAGATATCAGCATGTGAAGTACGATGGAATTGTTGTGGGTTCCTCCTCCTCTTCTCTGTTTGTCTATCTGCCTGCCTGCCTGCCTGCCTGCCTGCCTGCCTGCCTGCCTGCCTGCCTGTCTGTCTGTCTGTCTGTCTGTCTCTCTCTCTCTCTCTCTCTCTCTCTCTTTCTCTCTCTCTCTCATTTTGTGGAAAATAACAGAATAAAAACAAAAAAACTTTGTGACAAAGAACTTATAGTTCACAATCTTGCACCCTACTTTAGATGGAGACTGGGCCTTTGTAAGCTTGAAAATGGATCATGACGCGTAACGTGTGTAAATTATGTCTTTTTGCAAACATTTCACACTGCAACAAACAAAACTAATTTGTAGAGATTCGAAGGTATGGCTTTTGATACAAGAGTAAGTTATTTTTGCTTATTTTGATTCATTTTAGCAAGATACAAAGACTAAAACTATTAGCAAAACAGAATCAACCACACGAAAGACTTCAAATTCGACCTATTTGTGGAACGTGCACATCCTCATCAAAGAATCTATATACGAGTAAGTGCATGAACTGTCATCAACACCAAAAGCGTAAAATGTCAGAAGAAATATAAACGGGCAGAACATTGACCAACGTTCATTTTATATGTCGTAAATGAACAAGTGACTTTAGTAAGCTTCATATGTAAGCAGTGTTAGACATGGCAGCCGCAAAACAAAAGTTGTTTATGAGCATCTAGTGCAGTTTTTGTCTTCAATATGTGTCTATCTATATGCCACCTTAAAGCTACAGCGGATTGTGTGTTGTTTTTTTGTTTGTTTTTGTTGTTGTTGTTGTTTTGTTGTTGTTTTTTGTTTTTTCTTTGTTTGTTTGTTTTTTTACTTAAAGGTACATAGAATTCATCTTGAGCATGAAACAAAGTCATAAAAATCGAGGAAACCTATTTTAATACAGATGTAAAAACAAAAAATATTAATAGTACCTCACTTTTTCCCACAGATTCCAATCAGTTCCATTCTGCAGGAAGCGGAAGATAGATCCATATTTTGTAAATTGTATTGTATTCCCATGGTCCAAATCGTTTAGAATTCAATGAACACGTGTTCAAAATAAGCATTAATTATAATTACAGAAGTTTTTGTTTAAAGGGAAATTTTAGAGGATGCAGTCTATTTGCGGCATGTACTAGTAAGTACATTAAAAAGCATGCAGCACTTATCATCGAAACACAAATGTCACCAACTGTACAGGAAGAGGTGGCAGACAAAATTGCTGACAAAGAGGAGTGAAGATTATAGGTATTGAGTGCTGGGCATCACCATGACAACCAGACAGTCACAGTGAATAGACAGCGGGTGTGGTGCACCTGACATGGCATCATCATCATCGGTCAATCAATACAATTTGGTCACCATAGCAATCGCCTATTGTCACTGGCCAGTAGGCATTTTTTGTAATTGATTTCTACAGAGACACAAGTACACAGACAGGCAACTAGCACTGTATCATTATTTGATATAATAACCTCACCATGCCACGGGCCCAGCAAACATACAGAGTTGAATACTGTTGCTGTGTCATTGAATCAGATTCGAATCAATTTTGTGGCAAATTTCTGTGATTAGCAAAACAGAAGATTGTAAGTAACTAATAAATCATTTGAACGGAAAAGAGTCGACGGAAAATACCCAAGATTGAAACACAAACCGAAAAAACAACTCAGAAAAAATGCTCCATGTTTGCGTAGTAATATACAAATAGGAGAGTCGCCGAGGTACTCTGGTAAACGTACAAACTACAGACAGGGAGGTTGCGGGTTTGAATCCCATCGGTTCTGTCAAAATCATTGTGGGATTTTTCGTCCGTTACGGCTTCTGCTCGAGTTTAGTTTGAGAAGAGTTCATTGGTGAGACTACATCACCCAGGCATGGTTGACATCAGGCTATATTACGAAAGGAAGCCAAGAGTACAGACTTTTCACCACAGTCTTAAACTGCGTTAAAACTCAGTAACATAATTATCATCCCCGTCATCACCAGCGTAGAAAACGAGACGGCAAACAATAGCATAAAAAGGAGCTATACAAACACGACATTGTTTTACCGGGCAACAATCTGTAACTTGTCTCAACGTCATTTTGAGGCTAAAAATGAGAGGTGAAGGTTTGTCCATAAGCCTAGTGTCGTAGGGGAGTAGGGTGGTAGATACCTCAACTTTTCTCAGGCAAGCGTTATGATGACAGTCTATCCCCTCTCGTTGCTTTACCTTTCCCTAGACTTTGGAAAGTCAGATACTTATTTCAGATAGCCAAGCCTGGCTTGAAGGCATAAGCATACACCCTTTTTGTCCAGCGGTGATTTCCCCCTCTACGCAGCCATCTTTTCGTCTCACTCCACTCCTGTCCTCCCCCTCCCTCATGCATGTGCTTTGTCCACTAAAGTGTTTGTCATTTTGAATGAATTTTTAGTGAACGATGAGAGTATGCCCTTTGATTTAAACTGTATGTCACAATTTAGCGCTTATAAATATCATTATTCTTACTATCATTAATCACGGCTGGGTAGACAGGAAGCTGCACGCACATAGATTCCCTGGACGTAACTCGCATCTGTCCAAACTTGTGGACCCATTTCAGGATATAAAGGCGTTCATTAATCAAAAAAATTCAAATGGAGATTGGATGCAGAAGGCATCATAGCCAGGTTGCCAAGTTGCCGATCTATACATATTGGTCGGTGATTCCTAGAACTGTATTTGGAAGTTTCTTGTCGTTTTCTTTTTTCTTTCCTTTTTTTTTTGGGGGGGGGGGGTACGTTTGTATGTGTGGGTAGATGAGTGTGTGTGTATGTGTATGTGTGTGTGTGTGTGTGTGTGTGTGTGTGTGTGTGTGTGTGTGTGTGTGTGTGTGTGTGTGTGTGTGTGTGTGTGTGTAGGAGTGTGTACGTGCGTGTGTATGTGTGTCCGTAAAAGAGACAGACAGACAGACACAGAGTGAGAAAATGCTGAACATAAAGTCAGTTAATTAATCAATTGTAGATGAAATATTTCTAGTCTACAGCAAAGACAACGGAGCCGGTCGATCCAACATTAGATTAGGAACACAGCAAAAGAACTGTCCTCATGTGTCGAGTTCAGACCCAGCTGGTAGCCCAAGCACTGGTCTGTTCACTGCCCATTCTGCTCCAATTATTCTGGTAACGTTGCCAGTGCTCAGGGGTTTGAGCAAGCTCAAAGAGCCTGTCTATCACTGGCAGATTTTAACAGAGCGCGTGAGGATCTGTCCCAGTGCAAGGTATTCATTTTGAACCAACACAGTCACGTTGCATTGTGATAATGGACTGGTAGCCAGTGCAAATTAACCAGGATCGAAGTGGCATAGTGTGTGTGTTTGTGTGTATGAGTGTGAGTGAGTGAGTGAGTGAGTGAGTGTAGAGAGAGAGAGAGAGTGTGTGTGTGTGTGTGTGTGTGTGTGTGTGTGTGTGTGTGTGCGTGTGCGTGCGTGTGCGTGTGTGTGTGTGTGTGTGTGTGTGTGTGTGTGTGTGTGTGCGTGCGTGCGTGTGTGTGTGTGCGTGTGCGTGTGCGTTTTCCACGATTTTGTTTTTAAGGTACACGTTCTAAATATCCTCCTTGTATTTTTGTATTTTATTTTTGCACATACCGAACATTGAATTTCTGTAACCTGTGTATAGACAATAAACAAGTTTTCAGTCTCGAAAAATCTTTCATCGTGTCACACCTCCAGCAGCTTTCGACTTAATGATTTATTAATGAATTTGGCAGTAAATCGTGTTGGAAAACACCCACAGAGATAACGCCTTTGGTAGTTGAAATATCAAGGTTGGGTTATTGTTGGTGCATCATCATCATCATCATCATGTGTCCTTCCGCATGGCGCTGGCCACCATGGCGCTCCACAACGAATCTATCTTTTGTTGCTGTGAGTGCATCTCCCACCCTCTCTGTCTTCATCCATTCCGCAAGTCCGTCCAATATTTTCTCCATGGGTCTACCTGGTGCTCTTTTTCCTTCCAGCTTTCCTATTGTGACTAGGTGCTATAATTTCTCTTGCTTCGTAAAATGTCCCTTAAATCTTGATCGTCTTTTCCTAATCTTCATTAATGTTGGTTTGGTTACTGTCACTTTCAAGACTGCCTCGTGTTTTCTTTGCTGTCCATGAAACTCAACTTTCTTCTTAGAAGCCACACTTCAGCTGCCTCAATCTTGTTCTGACTTTGCGTATTGACTGTTCAAGCGTCACATCCGTACAACATCGGTTCTATCTAACACTGAAGAACTCTCGTCCTGATGTTAATAGTTATTTGTTGATAAGAACGCTTTTCGTTTTCTTGAATGCTGTTTTAGCTTGACCGATTCTGGTGGCTAATACTAATGTGTATCTGCCGTCTGCTGAGATGACTGTTCTCAGATATTTAAACTTATCAACTTGTCTCAATGTTATGCAATTTGCTCATATTTTACATCAGGGGATTTTTCATTTTTTTCTCTGATTACAATGACTTCAGTCTTTCTATTTAGCTCCAACTCTTTATTTTCTACTTTCTAGTTGTATTATATTTACAAGATTTTGCGGGGTAGTATTTTGTTTATTTCCTGCAATCAGAATGGTGTCATCTGCACAAGGAAGATTATCATTTTTCCTCCAACCTTAATCTTCTAGGTTTCTCATGATGGTTTCGCCATAAAGTGAAAACAAATCTGATGACAGAACACATCCCTGCCTAACCCCTCTTCCGATATTTTGAAAAAAGCTTATATCAGTTTTATTCTCATTGCTACCGTTAGGATCGCTAAGGCCTAAACTATAGACAAACAGAGACAGACATACTTACATTCATACAACAACACCACCTTAAGTTGGAACTTCCACACAGATTTCTTTATTAATACACACGCAGTCGTTCTCACTCACACAACATTACAAGTACTCCCGCATCATTAGTTCACATCCAACACAAATGGCAGACACTACTTCAACATCAGCCGAATCGCACGGTCTATAGAAACGTCTTCAGGAATTAGCACCAGGAGTCATGAACTGGCACTGCCGACGCTGAACAGCACAAGTCGAAGGATGCACACAACAACTGTAGTCAAATAATTCATTAAAAAATAATAGAATGATGTATCAGTAGACTGAAGAGAAGAAACTGCTGAAGGCGACTGGCGACAACATCTCCAAATTTATTGTGGCGACATGAGCTGAAGTGCCTTCTAGACTGCAGGGATTCTGCCGATGAATGGCTGGTTCGCAGGGGTTCTGCTGGCAGCCAAAGGCCCCTCACAGCAACGATGGAAGTCCCACAACAGCAAAGAAGGGAAGAAGGGAGGCAATCTTGAACACAATATGTTCTTAAGCCACTAACCCAAGACCTCCACAATCTTTGTCCAGCCCTTATGTGAACATTGTAGCGTTTAGACATATACATGTGACCTAAACTGGTCATAAGCGCGAATGTATACATGTATACCTATGAATCTATTAGCACATCCAATTTCACACCAGTATATGAGAGCAAACCTACACATGAACATGTGGCACACGCACACACGTATATATGTAGTGGACTATCTGTCACCACAAGTATTACCTTGTGTGTGTGTATGTATGCCTGTATATACGCACTGAGTACAGGTACAAGTGGACTCTTGCGTGGGAGTGCACGTGTGCACGTGCGTGTTCATGACGCACACACTCCTTTTCTCACAATGAAATTTGCCAAAATACCTGAATCAAATTAAATCACATCATGTTTATAGCCCCACCGTTCACATGGGCCATAGCCAAAATCTTAACATATCTCAGTATTGTTAAATTATATTGTCAACCTCAAATTTGTTCTTCACTGTACGATAACTAAAGTCATGACAACAAAATCGAGTGCTCACTTTTGTACGACGATACATGCACATCAATACGAAATACCAATTAATTCATATTAACTGTATAATTAGCTGTATCCTAATATTTCTTCCACAATATTTCATAGGTAATTTGCTCAATCAATCAGCAAAGTCTTGTATCCAAGATTGTAACATATAATATCCACTGACATCAAAACAGACAACGAACGGAATTGGCCTGTAAGTTTACGGTTTCCTACCAGTAAATGTTCCGACCGCAGCGTTCAACATCGCCTCACACGATTTAGGTTCAACAATAAAATTCCTCACACGAATGTGTTAGGAATAATTTCTTCATGTAGAAATTACTCGAAATTATCGATGTTGCCATTCTTACACGTATTTTGTAAAGAATTGAAATTCATACATGTCAATTTCCGTAGTTTAACAAACTATTTTCTACAATTCCGGCCTTTAAAGTATGAACTGTTCCATTCGTCAACACACACAATTTCGAATTGAAATAAGATTTTTAAATCACCATTTATTCCAACCATATAGTTTTTGCTATGCAGCGTCAGTGCCACAATAGCCTCCTCCACTTAAGTTCCTCTCATAGAAAACAATGCCTACCATCCAATTTTTGCTGACCATGCTATTCATTTCGACTGGCCAATGACCACGCTATGCTTGACTATCAAATGCTCATAGCTCTTCCGCTGTGGACTCACGACTTTATCACATTCTCGTTCTAAAGTCTACAATCCATGTTTGCCAGCGACCTGCATGGTGAACAATTCCTGTATGATTTCCTTGCCTAGCTCGCAGCTTAACATTCACTGCAAAGTATCACAGGAGTACAAAGCATTCAGTATTAACATTGATTTCTTACTAAATATATCACTATGTACATACCACCCATGGATTTAACGTCAATTCCTTTATCCTATTTTATCTTCTTCCAATTTTCAGCTATCGCGCTTGAACTGCAACCGTATATATACGATATAGTACTGACCTTCACAGTATCTAAAAGGATATACGATGACGACAGAACTGGCACTACAAAACGAAACTACAACACAAAGTACTCCCATCCCACACCAGCTGGGGATGCTAAGATACCTCTCTGAAGTAGTGTTCTATGGCATTAAACCTGACTACAACACTACTCGAAATCTGTCTGAGACAGATACAGTTTCATCTCGATCTCTCCTAACTCCTTCTGCTAGAAGAACTGAAACCGAAGTGATATGAACTTGAATATAGAGACAGCACTACAGTTTTTTTTCCAAACACTGTTTACACACAAATTTTAGCAAACCATAAGCTCTGCCTCTGCAACGTGAAGACCGCATTCTACATCAAAACTGCCTTCTATTCGAAAACTGCTTCCTTAACACAGAATGCTCCCCACGTGAAAAATCTTCCTTTCCTATCTCGCAAGTCTGCAACATTGCCTTACCATACTGAATCTCATCCATTTTTTTAAAGAATCTTATAACACCAGTTGATCCGGTCGTGATAGAGTGTCTCTCTTTCTCTATCACACACACACACACACACACACACACACACACACACACACACACACACACACACACACACACACACACACACACACACACAGAGTTGATACGGTAGTGACTATTGCGGTTTTTTTCCCAGTACATATTCCTTATTATTCTTAGATCCTTTCCATTAACATCGAGCCTTTCTAATTGGTTAATCATTTCTTCGTGTCTTACGCAATCAAAAGGCTTGGTATAAATAAACATATAACATAAACATATATCCTTACTGACAAATAATCTTTCTGTGAGAATTCTTAAGATGTATATTGCATTAATAGTCCCTTTACCGTCGACAAATCCGCATTGTTCTTCTGCTGTTTTTCTTTTGATTCTGTTCTTTGTCCTCATCATGATTATTTTGAATAGAATCTTTGTTACATGACTCGTCAAGCTGATTGTAAGAAAGACTTCGCATTCTAGATCCCCTGCTTTCTTTGGAAGTGACATAAAAATTAACTTCGACATAATTATCTTTAGGGATTTTTCCGGTGTCATAAATTTCATTTAGGAGGATTGTTATTTTGTCAGTACCAGATTCATCTAGGGCCTTAATCATTTCTGTATTAATATTGTCTGGTCCTCGGGATTTTCCAGGTTTCATCTTTTTCAACGCTGCTCTAACTTGATGTGTTGTTATGGCTAGTCCTTAAAAGTTCTTTCTTATGATGTGTTCTTCTTTTCTGTCATCGTCAAAAAGGTCTTTAATGTACTCTCCCCAACTAAGCCAGGATTATGATTCTGCAAATGTGTTGCTACAGGCTGCTTTGGGAACTGATCCTGTGATATTCATAAATATTTGGTGATAGGAATAATGTTGTATAGTATGACAGGCTAGATGGCAACTTGAGAAAAGATGGCTTTCAAACCAAAATATTCCCCTTAGAGGCTGGAGCAAAGGGATTGACTTTATGAACAGACCTCGATTTCTGTGAAGGAAAGGAATAGAGCCCTAAACGCTATGTCCAAAGCAGCTGAAAAGATTTTTTCAGATAGATCTGGTCGAGGAAGAACAAAAGTGAACCTCAGAGGGCTTAAAATTCCCCTGTATACTGCATGTGTCCGATAGCTAAGTGGTTAAGAAGTCTGTCATAAGGGTAACTTGACCTGCACACGCCCGACCACCTTGCATGCATGGGTTCAAACCAAGGTGGGGGACTAATTTCTAAAAAAAATGACGGGAGCAGAGGGGCAACTAGGGGCTATGACCTGGATATATCCTGGTCCCCTTAGAGTGTAAGTAATTAGAGCCGAAATACTTATAAATACTTATTTGTGGGCTTCTCTTCTGATTATCTTCTCTTGTTCAGATCTCCAGTTTCTCGCTGCATTCCAGAGAGTTAAGCAGGCACCACCTCCCCTATGTCCATATCTAGTGATCTCTCTCTCTCTCTCTCTCTCTCTCTCTCTCTCTCTCTCTCTCTCTCTCTATCTATCTATCTATCTATCTATCTATCTATCTATCTCTACCCAACACGACCGAATTCGCAGCCAGACATGTGGCATTCCTGTCCGTAATAATTTTATTTTTACTTTGTTCTGTTGCCCTGATATTTTTAACCTGCGCTGAGTATTTGTTGCACATGGGATCTCAGTTTATAGTCTCATTCGAAAGACTAGCACTTAGACCACGTGTTTAACCGGTAACTGAGTTTTGATGACGGGCGCGGTAGTCAAAAGAGTAAGACATCAGACTTCCAGCCGGATGGTCTGGGGTTCGATTCTGTCCGCGCACTTTCTGCCTGATGGGTAAAAGAGATTTTTCTGATCTCCCAACTCAACATAATGTGCAGACCTGCTAGAACCTGCATCCCTGTCATATGTATACGCGCCCAGAACATCAAAATTCGCATGTTAAAGATCCTTTAAGTCATGGCGGTGTCTGGAGCTTATGGCAACACAAAAATACTGCCTGCACAGTGTGGGCAAAACAACTTGCACAAACGAAGAAATATCGGAACCCAGAAAAAGAAGTTTCGTTGACTTAAAAATTAACACGAATTCATGGATCTGTGCAGGAAAGACCCATTATCTTTCAAACATTTTAGGCTGAATCTTATCTGTGTGTAAGAAAACGAATTCAGGTAGGATCGGTACCCAGAGCAGTGTGTAGCTGTATGCATTTTGCAGGCACTGTTGCTTCGGCCAGTGTTCTACCGGTCACGGTTGTTGACCTGGAGGACGGCCCGAGTCATGGAAAGGTCAGCTGGGACAGGTTGGCGTGAGGCGGGCCGTGGGACTGTAGAAGGATGGGTGGCTGTAGTAGTCTTACACAGCTTATTGTAAGCTTTTCTGTTGGGGATCAACAGTGACGACCTTCCGGAACACGCTTGACAGTCGTATTGTTTGATGGTCTGTCTGCTGCCCAACTATTTTTTGTTTTGTTTTGTCTTGTTTAATAATCCCGAGTTGGCTTTTCTATTGACTGAGTGTCCGGCACCCTCTCTCTACTTTAGTTGTTGTCTCTCATCACGCACTCCTCTCCTTGATAGGTTCGCAGTTTGTTCAAAAGAGATTCATGGCACAATTCCATATGCGCTCCATCCAAATGTACCAGTAATTATCTGGCAGGTTTCATGAGTCTGCACAAAACCTTACGCGCTGTCTAGATTGTGAATCCCTCGGCCTGGTAGACGCCAGGATTTATTATGAAAGTAAGCGCAGAGTACGGCCCCGTCATGCAGTCTCAGTCCGTACTGGAATTTTATAGCATCACCACTATCATCTTCATTCTCATTGTCATCGTATTTGGAAAAAAATATTCCAGTTTCTGTGGCCCTTCAAGCCCTGCTGTCATGGTGACCTCAGTTTCTGTGGGTTTAGAGAAACATCAAAATTCAAGCTTCAAAACTAATGCTCAAGGATAGTAGCATTAGGTCCCACTGGACCTATCGGCCAGCCAGCTCATCCTTGTTACACTTAATATAGTCATATTAAAAAATCAAAAAATGAAAGAAAATAGGAGCATTAAAAACAAAACAAAAAATTCACAAAAACGGAGGTGTGAAATACGTGAACATCGACGCTAAGATGAAACAGATGCACCACAACACACACAATCCCGAAGAAGCTACTGAAATCATCTACAACAAAACATCCATCTCTCATGTCAGTGTTGAGAAATGTCGGAGAACCAAAATGAGCCGTGCAGACGAAGTAACAGAGAGGCGGTGCAGAGGATTAGGCAGGAAAGGAAAAGAAGAAAAAAAAACAAGTTCAAGAAAACAGACTCCAAAAGGGCCAAGCAACATATTTACTTAACCCGGGACTGAATTCGAACACCTTTCACTTTTCCGTATGGGTGGGGATGTTCTTTACCATGAGGCTACCACCATTCCACGACAGAGCGATTTGATACCTGATGCATTGGAGAGATCTGGCAGGTTATCCCCATAGTTAACGTGGAGAGTCCCTTGTTGGCCATTTCAAAAATAATAAACAGGGCGAAGTGAGACACATGAAATTGGTACCTCCCCATAGATTAGAAAATGGTGCTTTTGTTTCTGTTAGGTGGTAAGGTGTAGCCTCCGAGGACAAGAAAGAGAAAAGGGGAGAAAGGTTGGGCTGGAAGAGAGAAACACACACACACACACACACACACACACGCACGCACACATGCACGCACACACACATACACACATACACACACGCACACACACACACACACACACAAATATACACACACGCACGCACATACACATGCACACATAATACGCGCGCGCGCACACACACACACACAAACACACGAACACATTTACACACACCAAAACACTCCACACACACATGTACACGCGCGCATGTATCCACACATACACACAACGAGTACACACACGCGCATGCACGTACGCACATACATGTACACAGGCGCATACATGTACACTCACAACTACACACATAAACGCTCACGCACACGTACACACACATACGCATATGCACATTGAGGAGGGGGGCAGAGAGAGTGTGGAAGGTGCAAGTGATGGCAAAGAACTGTAAAGCACTTTTTTTTCCTTTTGGATGGAGTACACGTTAGCGTTTCGATCTGTCAGTCTTTTGTCCATCTGTTTTTGTGCCTGGTGTGTATCCGTGTGTGATGGTGTGTGTGTATATGTCTGCGCGCGCGCGCGCGTGTGTGTGTGTGTGTGTGTGTCTGTGAGTCTGTGTGTGTCTGTGTCTGTGTCTGTGTGTCTGTGTGTGTGTGCTCTTTCTGTGAAAAAACGGAAGAAAGATGTTTCCTCGTAGATAAGTTTTGTTCTCTCTCTCTCTCTCTCTCTCTCTCTCTCTCTCTCTCTCTCTCTCTCTCTCTCTCTCTCTCTCTCTCTCTCTCTCTCTCTCTTTCTCTCTGTCTGTCTGTCTGTCTGTCTCTGTCTCTCTCTCTCTCTCTGTCTCTCTCACTCTCTGTCTGTCAGTCTGTCTCTCTCTCTCTCTCTCTCTCTCTCTCTCTCTTTCTCCCTTTCTCTCTTTCTCTCTTTCTCTCTCTCTGTCTCTCTCACTCTCTGTCTGTTAGTCTGTCTCTCTCTCTCTCTTTCTCTCTTTCTCTCTTTCTCTCTTTCTTTCTCTCTCTCTCTCTCTCTCTCTCTCCTCTCTCTCTCTCTCTCTCTCTCTCTCTCTGTTACTCTGTCTTTCTTTCTCTTTCCTGTCTTAATCCACTCTACCCCCAGCCTCTCTCATTTCCTTTCCTTATCTCTATTTCAAGCTCGAAATGGACCTCTTCTGCCTTCACTCAGAGTACATTCTTTTCTTCTTATCTGTCTGCAGTTCATTTCTCTCCACGTGCACCAACTATCTTGAAAGTCAGAATGGAAGCAGAAGAAAATAGAAAGGAAAAGCATGTGGGGCTGAGCTCAAGCCATAAGGGGTGCCAAGTTAAGCTATAATCTGGCCCATGCCTGTCCTCCCAGTCCTCCTTGCAGTGCCCTCAATATGCAGGCCTCAAGAAAAGTTGGAGTCTCTACTGTTTCCATCCCCTACTGCCCTACTGCTTTAAGGTTATGGGACAATTGTTATTTTATTATCCACTCGCCTTAACGTGATCCATCTCTACGCCTTAAACTAACCTATTTCCTTTCTCCTCTCTTTCACTTTTCTCTTGCATTTTGCTTACTGTTCCATGTCCATTCGTTAGATTTTTACGGTGCGTGGGTGATTGTGTGTGTGTGGGGGGGGGGGGGGGTGTATGTGCATGTGATGAGCCAAGTGAACGCAATTTTATTTTTCCAAATTTGAATTAGCAAAGAAGTATTCTATTTTATTCTGTTCTGTTCTGTTCTGTTCTGTTCTGTTCTGTTCTGTTCTGTTCTGTTCTGTTCTGTTCGAATCGGTTCTGTTCTGTTCTGTTCTGTTCTGTTCTGTTCTGTTCTGTTCTGTTCTGTTCTGTTCTGTTCTGTTCTGTTCTGTTCTGTTCTGTTCTGCTCTGCTCTGTTCTGTTCTTGTCACTATGGATTTACGATGTAACATTCAGGCTGATCTCTTCAGAGACATTGCACAGCCGCAGTGCAGCCTCGCAAATCTATTCCACTTTTGTTTCTGTATGCGTATATTTCTGCTTAATCTCGTCATCATGTGAAATGCCGCATGGCGTTGGCAATCATGACCCTCCAAACGAATCTATCTTTTGTCGCTGTAAGTACATCTCCCACCATCTCTGTTTTCATCCACTCCACAAGTCCATCCAATATTTTCTCCCTGGGTCTACCTGGTGCTCTCCCCCCTCCCCCAGCTTTCCTGTTGTGACTAGGTGCTACAGTTTCTCTTGCCTCATAAAATGTCCATAAATGTTGCTTGTCTTTTCCTCATCCTCTTCATTAATTTTATTTTTGTATTTTCCTCTGTCTCGTTTGTTTTCTTTGCTGTCCATGGAACTCATTATATTCTTCTTAGAAACCACTTTTCAGCTGCCTCAATCTTGTTCTGACTTTGCATGTTGACTGTCCACACTTCACATCCGTACAACAGTATCGGTTTTACATAACACTGAAAAACTCCTCTACCTGATGTTAATTGACAAGTATGTGTTGGGAAGAACGCTTTTCATTTTCTTGAATACTGTTTTAGCTTGGCAATTTCCCAGTTACTTAAGCTGTCAACTTGTCTCAATGTGCCATTTGCTGCTTTTTGCATAAGGGGATATCTTAGTTTTAACTGATTCCCATGACTTCAGTCTTCTTGGCTATTTAGTTCCAGCTCTTTATTTTTGCATTCTATTTTATTACATTCACAAAATTGTGTAGATCTTTTTCATTTTCTGCAATTATAGAACGGTGTCATCTGCGTAACGAAGATTGTTTAACATTTTTCCTCCAACCTTTATTCCAAGGCATTCTTCTGTTCGTTCTGTTCTGTTCTGTTCTGTTCTGTTCTGTTCTGTTCTGTTCTGTTCTGTTCTGTTCTGTTCTGTTCTGTTCTGTTTCTGCTCTGCTCTGTTCTGTTCTTGTCACTATGGATTTACGATGTAACATTCAGGCTGATCTCTTCAGAGACATTGCACAGCCGCAGTGCAGCCTCGCAAATCTATTCCACTTTTGTTTCTGTATGCGTATATTTCTGCTTAATCTCGTCATCATGTGAAATGCCGTTCTGTTCTGTTCTGTTCTGTTCTGTTCTGTTCTGTTCTGTTCTGTTCTGTTCTGTTCTGTTCTGTTCTGTTCTGTTCTGTTCTGTTCTGTTCTGCTCTGCTCTGTTCTGTTCTTGTCACTATGGATTTACGATGTAACATTCAGGCTGATCTCTTCAGAGACATTGCACAGCCGCAGTGCAGCCTCGCAAATCTATTCCACTTTTGTTTCTGTATGCGTATATTTCTGCTTAATCTCGTCATCATGTGAAATGCCGCATGGCGTTGGCAATCATGACCCTCCAAACGAATCTATCTTTTGTCGCTGTAAGTACATCTCCCACCATCTCTGTTTTCATCCACTCCACAAGTCCATCCAATATTTTCTCCCTGGGTCTACCTGGTGCTCTCCCCCCTCCCCCCAGCTTTCCTGTTGTGACTAGGTGCTACAGTTTCTCTTGCCTCATAAAATGTCCATAAATGTTGCTTGTCTTTTCCTCATCCTCTTCATTAATTTTATTTTTGTATTTTCCTCTGTCTCGTTTGTTTTCTTTGCTGTCCATGGAACTCATTATATTCTTCTTAGAAACCACTTTTCAGCTGCCTCAATCTTGTTCTGACTTTGCATGTTGACTGTCCACACTTCACATCCGTACAACAGTATCGGTTTTACATAACACTGAAAAACTCCTCTACCTGATGTTAATTGACAAGTATGTGTTGGGAAGAACGCTTTTCATTTTCTTGAATACTGTTTTAGCTTGGCAATTTCCCAGTTACTTAAGCTGTCAACTTGTCTCAATGTGCCATTTGCTGCTTTTTGCATAAGGGGATATCTTAGTTTTAACTGATTCCCATGACTTCAGTCTTCTTGGCTATTTAGTTCCAGCTCTTTATTTTTGCATTCTATTTTATTACATTCACAAAATTGTGTAGATCTTTTTCATTTTCTGCAATTATAGAACGGTGTCATCTGCGTAACGAAGATTGTTTAACATTTTTCCTCCAACCTTTATTCCAAGGCATTCTTCTGGGTTCTTCATGATGGTTTTGCTGTAAAGTGAAAACAAATCTGGTGACAGAACACATCCCTGCCTAACCCCTCTTTTGATATTTTGGAAAACATTTATATCATTTTCTACTGTTATTGCTGCTGTTTGTTCCAAATAAATATTCCTGATTATTCTTATATGCTTTCCATCAACATCGACCCTTTCTAGTTGGTTGATCAATTCTTTATGTCTTACATGATCAAAAGCCTTGATATACTCAACAAAACATAAAATAAATCTTCATTTAGTTCAATTGACCTTTATATGAGGGTTCTCAGGATGCATATGGCATTCATAGCACAGTTTCTTTCAACAAATCCACATTGTTCTTCCGCTATTTTGCTTTTGATTCTGTCCTCATCGTCCTCATCGTGATTATTCTTGATAGAATCTTTGTTACATGACTCATCAAGCTGATTGTAAGAAGGTGTTCGCATTCTATGCCCCCTGCTTTCTTTGGAAATGCAATGAAATATAACTTTGACATAAATTTAGGGTTTTTTTCGGTGTAACAAATTTCATTTAGGAGGATTGTTATTTTGTCAGTACCAAATTCATCTAGGGCCTCGACAATTTCTGTAGTAATATTGTCTGGTCCTAGGGATTTTCCAGGTTTCATCTTTTTCAACGCTGCTCTAACTTCATCTTTCATCGTGGGTGGTCCTTCAAACTTCTTTTTTATGATGTGTTCTTCTTTTTTTCTGTCATCATCAAAAAGGTCTTTAATGTACTCTCCCCATCTATCTAATATTTTTCTTTTTCCATAATAATCGTTCTATCTTTAGATTTTAAACGATCGGTTGATGTGCACGTCTTTTTCCTGTGGGCAGTTTCTTCAGTGTTTCTGTGCATAAACTTTGGGTATGTATTGTGCCGGTGTGCTATTTCTTTGTAATTTGTTTCCAGCTAAGCTTTATTGCATCTATTCCTGATTTCCTTATGTATCTTTTTGTATTCTTCCTCTTTTCCTTTTACCCAGCTATCAAGCTTAATCTTTCTTTTGTCATCCATTTCTTCTTTGTTTTTCATTCAATTCTAGGGATTTCTTCATAAGTTTCATTTATTGAGGTTCTGAAATTTGTCTACTGTTTATCACTGTCACCAACGTCATCTAGAGCACTGAAATTGATATGTTATGAACATGTACATTAACTTTTGCACGGGTCGATTCGTCTGTCTTTAGGACTCCAAGATTTTGCTTGATTTTACTTTCTGTTTGTTTTCTTCTCTTTGATTTCAGCCTAAATCTTCCCATTACAGGATTGTGGTCACTGTTGCTGTCTGCGCCTGGTAGTGTTTTTGCTATCAGTAAAGAATTTCTAAATCTTTTATTTATGAGGATGTAATCAGTTTGATTTCTTGTGCTGTCTCCTGAATTCACCCATGTCCATTTTTTTCTGTTAGTTGCTCAAACCAAGTGTTTCCTATAAGAAATTCTTTTACTTGTGCCCACTCAACAAGTTTCTTTCCCCTTTCATTTCGTGTGTCCTACTTTAACATTAAAATCTGCCATTATTATTGTGATGTCCTGTGATTTACACTGATCCTTGGCTGTTTTTAATTCTTCATAGAAGTTGTCAATTTCTTCCTCAGTACTTGCGGATATTGGTGCATATGTTGATATCAAATGGCTTGCCATCCAATCTAACTAATAAAACTCGGTCTGATATAGCTCAGTATCCTTTGATAGATTGGTGCATAATGTTGATATCAAATGGCTTGCCATCCAATCTAACTAATAAAACTCCGTCTGATATAGCCCAGTATCCATTGATAGACTTTGACTTGTCACTGTCTATTATGATTCCTGCTCCTCAGGTGATACGACAAAAATATGATTCAGAAACTTGTCTTACGTCATCGTGATTTGCAGGGATTGTTGTATCATCTGCAAAAAAATATCACAGTCAGCATTAACACAGAGCAAAATCTCACGATGTATATGTAAATATCAGTGGACCCAAAACGCAACCTTCAGGTACTCAATACTTTATCATCATCATCACCATGTGCCCTGCCGCATGATGTTGGCGATCATGGCCCTCCTCACGAATCTATTCCCTGTCGCTGCAAGTACATCTCCAACCTTCTCTGTCTTCAGCCACCCTGCAGGTCCGTCCAATATTTTCTCCTTGGGTCTACTTGGTGTTCTCTTTCCCTCCAGTTTTCCTGTTGTGATCAGGTGTTATAATTCCCCTTTCTACATAACGTGGCCTATAAATGTTGCTTGTCTTTTCCTAAACTTCTGTATTAATGATCTCCTTGTGTCTGCCTCCTTCAAGACTGTCTCGTTTGTTTTCTTTGCTGTCCATGGAACTCTCAACATTAGCACGGTGTCATCTGCGTAACAAATGTTGTTTATCATTCTTCCTCCAACCTTTATCCGAGGACATTCTTCTAGGTTTCTTATGATGTTTTCGCTGTAAAGTGAAAAGAAATCTGGTGACAGAACACAACCCTGCCTAACCCCTCTTTTGATATTTTGGAAAGAGCTTATATCGTTTTCTATTCTCATTGCTGCTATTTGTTCCGAATATATATTTCTGATTATTCTTAGATCTTTTCCATCAATATTGAGCCTTTCTAGTTGGTTGATTAATTCTTCGTTTCTTACCCGATCGAAAGCCTTGGTATAATAAACAAAGCATAAAAATAAATCCTTATTCAACTCTACTGACTTCTCTATGATAGTTCTCAGGATGTAAATGGCATTAATAGTTCCTTTCCCTTCCACAAATCCACACTGTTCTCCTGCTATTTCTCTTTTGATTCTGTTCCTTGTCCTCATTATGATTATTCTTTACAGGAGTTTTGTTACATGACTCAGCAATCTGATCGTACGATGGAGTTTGCATTCTATAGCCATCGTTTTCTTTGGAAGTGCAATGAAAATTGATTTTGACATATTTGTGGGGATTTTTCCGCTGTCATAAATTTCATTTAGGAAGACTGTTGTTTTTTTAATACCGAAATCTTCTAGGGCCTCTTCATTTCTGTTGTAATATTGTCTGGTCCTGGAGCTTTTCCCGGTTTCATCTTTTTCAATGCTGCTCTAACTTCATCTTTCATTATGGGTGGTCCTTCAACGTTCTTTCTTACAATGTGTTCTTCGTTTCTGTCATCGCTAAAAAGGTCTTTAATGTACTCTCCCCATCTATCTAATATTTTGTCTTTTTCCATGATTAACGTACGATCTTTCGATTTCAAGCATTCAGTTGATGTGCATGTCTTTTTCCTGTGGGTAATTTCTTCAATTTTTCTGTACATACTCTGAGGATGTTTTGTTTATCTTCTATTTATTTACACTTTGTCTCCAGCCAAGCTTCTTTAGCTTCATTGCACCTATTCCTGATTTTCCTGTTTATCCTCTTGTATTCGTCCTCTTGTCCCTTTGCCTTCCTCCGTTCTCCCATCAAGCCTATAATTTATTTTGTCATCCAGTTCTTCTTGCTTTTCTTTCATCATGGCCAGCCAAACACACGAAAAAGGATTATACCAACATAAATAGGGCCTTCTGTGGAGCACCTTCGTCCAGCGGGGACCGTCATGCTGCACAGGTGACACCCGACCGTCAGCAAGCTACCGCGATCAAAATAAAAAAATCCATCAAAATTGCAACATGGAATGTCAGGACACTGCTGCAAAGAGGAAAATTGGGAAATGTCAAGATAGAAATGGAAAGGCTTACCATCAATATTTTAGGACTACGAGAAGTGAGATGGAAGGGAGCAGGCATGATAACATCAGGCAAGTGTACAGTAATATATTCTGGTGGAAACACATGAAAGAGGAGTAGGCATCATGATAGAAAGGGACAAGTCAAAATTAATCAAGGGGTACTCGGCTGTGTCAGACCGAGTTTGTTAGTGAAGTTAGAGGGCAAGCTATTTGATATCAACATCATCCAAGTATATGCACCAACATCCGCAAGTACTCAAGAAGAAATTGACAACCTCTATAAAGTATTAGAGACGACCAAAAGATCAATGCAAATCACAGGATATTACAGTCATAATGGGAATTTTAATGCTAAAGCAGGACAGGAAAGGGTGAGGACATAGTTGGACCTCATGGCCTTGGCAAACAAAATGAAAAGTTGGACCTCATGGCCTTGGCAAACAAAATGAAAGGGGATAGAAACTTGTGGAATAGGCACAGATGAATGAATTCATAGTAGGAAACACCTGGTTTGAATGGCCTAACAGAAGAAAATGGACATGGATGGGTCCAGGAGCTAATACTAAAACTTAAATTGATTACATACTGATAAATAAAAGATTAAGGAATTCTTTACTGATAGCAAGAACACTATCAGGCGCAGGCTGCAACAGTTACCACAATCCTTTAATAGAAAGATTTAGGCTAAAACTAAAGAAAAGAACTCTATACTTTACACTGTTAAATGAGGGGTAGTTGAGAGAGAGAGAGAGAGAGAGACGAGAGAGAGAGAGAGAGAGACGAGAGAGAGAGAGAGAGATGGGAGGGGAGGGGAGGGGTCTTCTAACCCAATCATTAAATAAGGCATCCTAGAAGAACAATTGCACACTATGTTGAAGTGTAGTAGGAATATGTAGTCCACATTTTTAACAAATCATGACGGACGTCTCGGACCCATGGGGTGTTGTTATGCTTTTAAAAAATGCACGGTGATCTTGTTGCATCTTCGATGAGAATGGTGGCAAAATGGCAGAAACAGGAGCAGGTTAGTTTGGTAGCATGTCTTCCACATAATATATGGCATGGAAATCATAACACACACATACACACACACACACACACACACACACACACACACACACGCACGCACGCACGCACGCACGCACGCACACACACATACATATATACATATATACTATCATCATCATCATCGTCCTCCTCCTCATCGAAATCATCATCACCATTACTCGTATCGTCATCATTAATCACCTATTGCCAGGTAAACATATGATTGAACAGACATATTGAAAATATGCAAAACTCCATTTGGAAACACTTAAATACATAATGAATGAAACGCGAGAAAAAACTTTAAATTTGTAAAATACAAAGAACGAAACAAAGCTTACAAAAACATTCCATCACTTCATATACAGTAAATGTTTTGCTTTCTCTTGGAATGCTAATTGATCTGGCAGCTTCAATTGAAGGTCATGCATACTGGCTCGAAGTTTACGTTTTTCTGTGTGTATGCGTGTGTATGTGTGTGCGCGCGCGCGCGTGTGTGTATGTATGTATGTGCGTATGTGTGTATATGTCTGTTTGTCCAAGGCTGGTTAGAATAAGTTGGCACTAATGTTGATGATTTCAAACGTTTACACACACACACACACACACACACACACACACACACACACACACACACACACACACACACACACACACACACAAACACACACACACATACACACACACACTCTCTCTCTCTCACACACACACACACACACACACACACACACACACACACACACACACACACACACACACACACACACACACACACACACACACACACAAAGCCATGTGAAGAAATAGCGGTGTGAACAAGATGACTTAAGTCCACAGCCAACTTCAGGTACCTCAGGACCATCAGCAGTAATGGAGGGTCAAAACCACAGGTCTTTCCAATAACAGTGCAAACAACGACAGTCATGACAAGCCCGTGGCCTGTCCAAAGTAAGGAAGAAAGCCATGTTCCTTTATATCAAGACTAGTTAACGTGGTGAGTGGTTAGCGCAACGGGCTACTCACTGACAAGTCATGGGTTGATCATTTTCCCCAAACAGTCCCAAAAATGTATAAGACCTTTCGGCCTAACCAGCTCCTATCCAGAGTTGAGCATGCAATGATCTCGTTGGTAAAACTGGGACCACATAGCCAAATATCATATGGTTAATTTCTCTGATCATCATCACATGTATCTGTCAGGCTTGGTTGACACCATGACATATTCTGAAAGTAAGCGTCAAGTACAGTACTGTCTTGCAGTCTCAATCCAAAATAAAATGCTGTATCCCGATCACCACTAGCACTTCATTCTTTTCATCACAGCATTGTAAGAAGCTGTTCCATATTCTGTGTCATTACATGCTTTGCTCTCATGGAGACTTCAATTTTCCGGGGTTTTGAGGTGTGATAGAAGCCCAAATGAGCGGACTGGGGGTAAAGACACAGGATCGGTGCAAAAGATGGGGCAGTAACAAAATACATCTTATTACAGCGATTTATCTGTCTCCTCCTTTCTGCCTTTTCTTCTCTTTTTTCTTCTTAATTATTTTCTTGTTCTTTTTTTCTGAGTTTTCTCAGATGCGTATGCGCACTTCTGAACCATTGTGCAGGCGGTATGTTACTGCACAGTCTGCGTACTCCATGTTCGGTGGGCACGCATGCTGCGTGCTTTTTGTGTTTCCAGAAGCCACTGACATGACTCACAAGATCTTTAATGTGCATATTTGATGTTCCACATGCGTACATACAAGAAGAGGGTTTAGATACTAACAGATCTGCATACATGTTAACTGGTAGATCGGAGAAAATGTTCCACCCTTTACCTACCAGGCAGAAAGTATCCTGGCAGGACCAAACCCAGACCTTAATTTTGATTGGTAGTCTGATTTATGACTGCTTCTTACTGTGGTAATATTTCGCTCTAGTTTCCCATGGCAGAATAAAAGGTTGTTAATATGGATAGACAGTACGTATTTTTAACTTTTAAAAAGTTGTGACAACAGGCCCGGTGAGGCGAACGATTGGCGGCTGTGCTGTAGTGGGAATAAGAATGATGAGGGGTGAGGTGGAAATCAGAGGGAAAATGTATTTAACTTGAGTCTGTATGCAGAGACTGCCGGTCTAATCTTGACAATAGAACGTTAACCACTATACAAGTGTGTGTGTGTGTGTGTGTGTGTGTGTGTGTGTGTGTGTGTGTGTGTGTGTGTGTGTGTGTGTGTGTGTGTCTGTGTCTGTGTCTGTGTCTGTGTCTGTGTCTGTGTGTGTCTGTGTCTATGTAAGAATGTGTATCAGTGTGTGCGTGTATGTGTGTGCATGTATGTACACACTGTATGAGTGTGCGTGTGTGTGCGTGAGTGTAACTGTGTGCGTGCGTGTGTTGTGCGCTTGCGTGTTCAACTAGAATATTAGCTATGTAATTACTCTCTGTCTCTCTCTGTCTCTCTGTCTGTCTCCCTCTGTGTCTGTCTGTCTGTCTGTCTGCCTGCCTCTCTCTTTCTCTCTCTTTCTCTTTCTCTCTCTCTCTCTCTCTCTCTCTCTCTCTCTCTCTCTGTCTCTCTCTTTCTCTCTCTCTCCCTCTCTCTGAAAATGATATAACCAGTACAGTAACATAAAGTTCACGCTTTTTGTCTTGACTCTCTGGCATGGTGTTAAGTCACATATGTTTCTGCTGGTTTCCTGTCTGTCCACGCACACAACCGCACACCCTAATTAAAAGTGCTGTTGGACTATTTTCTTTAAAATTCCAGACTTTCCGAATTCTCTCTCTCTCTCTCTTCTCTCTCTCTCTCTCTCTCTCTCTCTCTCTCTCTCTCTCTCTCTCTCTTTCTGACTTAATGCTATTGAGTGTGTGTTTTTAATGCATTTTTACAATTTATTTTTATTTCATCAATTTGATTCTTAATAATGCTTTTCACTTTTATATCTTTATGTTTATGGATTAGCAAGGACTAGCTGTAAGACAGGTCTAGTAGGACTTATATTACTAGCCTTAGGTTTTAAAGGGTTTTTTTTTTTAAAGTTTTGAAATTTGAAAGTCACTTACTTTCTCTCTTACAAACACACACACACACACACACACACACACACACACACACACACACACACACACACACACACACACACACACACACACACACACACACACAGAGTTTTTACAAACTTTCTCTTATTCTGTCTCCCCTCAGCGTCTCCCCTTCCCCACTCTCATCCTCCAAGCTTATGTATAGATTTTTTTCTTTTCGTCTATTATTACCCATAGTGACAAGACGTTAAAGCAAAGAACAAACGAACGAACAAATAAACACACACACACACACACACACACACACACACATACACACACACGCGCGCGCGCGCGCGCACACACACACACTCACACACACACACACACACACAACACACACACACACACACACACACACACACACACACACACACACTCACCAACAATAAAAACTATCGCAAGAACATCAATGACCACATCACCACCACCACCACCACCACCACGACAACAACAAGAACAACATACGCTTACGCACAACACATGGACACGCATTCATTTGACCATGACTAGAAAGCCAGGTGAATGCTCTGAAAAATCAGTCAGGTGTACAATGACTGGCTGAACAAGCTTGGGCCATGTTTGATAAAGTGAGCTGCCTATTTATTTGATCCCTTGCCTCACCCAGTTATTTCAAAATAAAACAGACAATTTTTGTATCAAACTGACCAAAAATTTGTTTTTTTAGGTTGACTGACTGGTTGCTCGGTAGGAAATTTGTAACTTTTAATTTGTAACATTCATGGCATATGGGCTGCCATGAATGTGTCCTCTTGACTACCTCGCTTATCTTTAAATATGGCAGACATCATTTTTGTGTCTACCCCAACTTCTACTTTGATTTCTGGATGGACTTGGCTGGCTGGTTGGCTAAGATGTGTCATTATATAATTATAGTCTGCTATACATTTAAATGGTCGCTTGATTCTCCAAGATATATTTGACACGAAACAGCTTTATTCTTGTATCTAACCTATTTCTAGTTTAATTTCAGAGGTGACTGGCTGGCTGGTTGAGATGTGTCACGTTATATAATTACGTTCTCTTGGGTGGGTGGAGGGGGCCTCTTTTTATGGTCTCTTTTGCATATAGGCCACTTGGTTCGCCTGGTTAGTTCAAAATAATACAGATATTTTTCTTCTATCGAACCAATTTCTAGTTTAATTCCTGGATGAACATGTTGGCAGGCTTGCTCGCTTGCTTGAGGAATATGTGCAACGTCACAAATAATTATAGCCTGCTGTGCATTTGGTCGCCCGATTCACTCAGTTTATACCTAATGGACTTACATTGGGTCAACTGGCGGGCAGCTTGGTTAAGGATGTGTCACATTATATTGTTACACTCTACCATGCACTTGAACCTCCAAGTTATTTGAAATGAGACGGACACTTCTTATATCTAACCTACCACTTTTTGAGTTGAGGGTGTTCCATGTTTATCTTCTTTTTCTTTCGTTCACTGTCCATGTGATCAGGCCATATCTGAAGATGAATGTGGTCGTTTCTTTTTCTAGTTTGTGCCACTGGCAATGGAGTTTGGTGATCATCAGAGGTGGAGTTGGCCATGTTGTGTAATTGTATTCTGATGCAATTTCATGATGTCTTGTGATGCAGACAAGACCTGATTCAGGAAGAGTCTGATGCGCTACTCTATGCTATCTAAATATGAAGCGAAGGCCTAATTCCCAAAGAGACATTGGTATAAATCATGGCAGGTTCTACGGCATACCAACACAATACCCACTCCCTCTGGACAAACCCAAACAAAAATGGATGTATGAAGCAGTAACCACAGGGAAGTGATCGGCTCAATGGGCTGATGTTGTGAGTTCTAATCCCATAACCCCGAAC
>JAPXFY010000017.1:65876342-65903842 GCA_030674185.1 Monoplex corrugatus | reverse complement strand
TGTCGTGTCGTGTCTTGTCATGTACTGTGCTGTGCTGTGCTGTGCTGTGCTGTGTTGTGTTGTGTGCTGTGCTGTGCTGTGCTGTGCTGTGCTGTGTTGTGCTGTGCTGTGTGTTGTGGGTGTGCTGTGCTGTGTTGTGCTGTGCTGTGCTGTGCTGTGTTGTGCTGTGCTGTGCTGTGCTGTGCTGTGTTGTGTGTGCTGTGCTGTGTTGTGCTGTGCTGTGCTGTGTTGTGCTGTGCTGTGCTTGTGTTGTGCTATTGCTGTGCTGTGCTGTGCTGTGTTGTGCTGTGCTGTGCTGGGGCTGTGTGTTGTGCTGTGCTGTATGTGTTGGCTGTGTGTGCTGTGTTGTGCTGTGCTGTGTGTGTTGGTTCTGTGCTGTGGGTGTGTTGTGCTGTGCTGTGTGTGTGCTGTGCTGTGCTGTGTTGTGGGCTGTGCTGTGCTGTGTGTGTTGTGCTGTGCTGTTCTGTGCTGGTTGTGCTGTGTTGTGCTGTGCTTCCTGTGCGTGCTTGCTGTGTTGTGTTGTGCTGGCTGTGTTGTGCTGTGCTGTGGTCTGGCTGTGCGTGCTGTGCTGTGTGTGCTGTGTTGTGCTGTCTGTGCTGTTGTGTTGTGCTGTGCTGCTGTGTTGGCTGTGCGTGCTGTGTGTGCTGTGTTGTGCTGTCCTGTGCTGTGTGTGCTGTGTGTGTGTGCTGTGCTGTTGTGCTTTTGTGCTGTGCTGTGCTGTGTTGTGCTGTGTTGTGCTGTCCTGTGCTGTGTTGTGTTGTGCTGTGCTGACATATGCTGTGTTGTGCTGTGCTGTGCTGTGCTGTGCTGTGTTGTGCTGTGTTGTGCTGTCCTGTGCTGTGTTGTGTTGTGCTGTGCTGTGCTGTGACGTGTTGTTGTTGTGCTGTGCTGTGTTGTGTTGTGCTGTACCGTGCTGTGCTGTGCTGTGCTGTGTTGGGCTGTGCTGTGCTGTGCTGTGCTGTGTTGTGCTGTGCTGTCCTGTGCTGTGCTGTGTTGTGCTGTGCTGTCATGTGCTGTGTTGTGCTGTGCTGTGCTGTGTTGTGCTGTGTTGTGCTGTGCTATGTTGTGCTGTGCTGTGCTGTGTGTTGTGTTGTGCTGTGTTGTGTTGTGCTGTGCCGTGCTGTGCTGTGTTGTGTTGTGCTGTGTTGTGCTGTGCTGTGTTGTGTTGTGCTGTGCTGTGTTGTGCTGTGCTGTGCTGTGCTGTGTTGTGCTGTACCGTGCTGTGCTGTGCTGGGTTGTGCTGTGTTGTGTTGTGCTGTACCGTGCTGTGCTGTGTTGTGCTGTGCTGTGCTGTCCTGTGACGTGACGTGATGTGTTGTGTTGTGTTGTGTTGTGTTGTGCTGTGCTGTGCTGTGTTGTGCTGTACCGTGCTGTGCTGTGCTGTGCTGTGTTGTGCTGTGCTGAACAGAGAAATGAAACTAGAACAACGCTAACATTAAATGTAAAAGAAAACATCGTCATAAAAAACAAAACAAAACAAAATAAAATAATAATAATTAAAATAATAACCTTAAAGTAACGCATTAACAGGACTGTGAACCAATGATTCTGAAATTTTAACTAACAGAACTTGATCTGATATTACTTCTTTAAAGTGCTTTTCAAGATAGTTTCCTTGTGTAAACATCTTTGGTAGAAAATAACGAAGCTTTCTGCAGTAAAACAAACAGTGATACAATGTGAATTGTTCACCTCAAATACGTAAAACGTTTTTACAATATTTAATTTTCAAAGCGTTCAGTTGAATACGAAAATATGTGGTAACAATTAATCTCAAATGATATAACGAAGAATACTGCATTTTTTGACAGATATTTTGAACTGAAAATTTGATTCTTTTTTGAGACACAAATTTTTCATTTAAATGTTCATGAAATCGAATCCATGATGCTAATTCTAGCGAGTTGTAAGCTTCTTTTACCGAGGTGTTAACATGTAATTCTATGGAATTTTCAGAATTGAGTGCACCGGATTTAGCTGCTCTGCCAACTACGTTGTTGCCGTGAAGACCAACGTGAGAAGGCACCCAGCATAAACTGATTTCCGAGCCATTTATCTTTAAACAGTGTATTAGATGATTTGCCTCAATTATTAAATCAGGTCTTGTGTCTGTATCAAAAGACTGTAAGGCATATAATACAGATTTTGAATCAACAAAGAGAACTACTTTGAAAGACACAGGCCGAAGGCTTATTAAATAATGCAATGCTTAAACAACAGCGACCAGTTCTGCTGTATATACTACACGTCATTATTTAAGGGCCAGGAACGTTTTTGAGTCAATTTTTGAAAGGAGAAATAACCTATTTTCTCTTACTCTTTTCTCCAATTCGTTGCCGTAACTGAATGGATAAGAGCTCAGACAACATTGCAGTTTCCTTTTGGGCACGTGTTTGGGGATTTGCAGATTTGCAATGGGCGGCCCAAGGAAGACAATTTCCACACGAAATTGTCGAATCTTCAGCAGGGTCTCTCTGACGACGCAGGCAAGGTAGCGACAAAATTCGCTTTGCACGTGCAAGGCAAGCCCTTTTTGAACACTACTCCAGCCAAAGTTGCCCGCAGACGAGGATAAAAAGGACCCGTTCTTGGTTCGTTTTAACCATTCTTGCAAGACGACGGATGACGGATGAGCAGCGGGGGAGAGCCCTCGCTCTGCTTGATGAAGGCCTAGCGCAGCGGGAAGTTGCTAGACGACTTGAAGTGTCGCATTCCACAATCCAGAGACTGCTGGTGCGCTTCAATGAGACTGGAGCAGTCCAGGAAAGGCGTCACACGGGTCGACCCAGAGTAACGACAAGACAGCAAGACCGCTACCTTGCCCTCTCCGTCCTGAGGGAAAGGGCATCCACTGCGGTGACCTTGAGGGGTCAGCTGAGGGACGCAACAGGTGCTAACATCAGCTGCAGCACGGTGAGAAGACGGCTACATGAGGCAAACTTGAGGTCACGGAGACCGGCCGTCCGACGCGTGCTGTCACCGGTCAACAGAGTGCGCCGCATGACCTGGGCCAGGGAGCACGTGACCTGGACAAGGCAACAGTGGGCCCGGGTCTTGTTTTCGGATGAGTCCAGGTTCACCCTGACCTTTAACGATGGCCGGGCTCGGGTGTGGCGACGTCAAGGGGAGAGGTTCGCTGACGCCACTGTCCAAGAGCATAACCGGTACGGCGGCGGGTCGGTGATGGTGTGGGGTGGCATGAGCCGTGGTACCCGGACCCCCCTGCTCCCCATTGACGGCATCCTGAACGGGGTTCGGTACCGGGACGAGGTTCTGGCGGCCGTGGCACTGCCTGCGCTTGTGGACCTTGGTCAAGGCGCCATCTTCCAGGACGACAATGCACCTGCGCATCGAGCACGCCTTGTGACAGACTTCCTGGAGCAGCATGAAGTCGTCCGTATGGCCTGGCCAGCGTGCTCACCTGACCTGAACCCAATTGAACACCTCTGGGATGTGCTCGGGAGGCGCATCAGGGACAACCACCCCCCACCGGGCACCCTGGCCAGGCTGGTCGACATCCTGCAGATCGAGTGGGCGGCCATCCCTCAGGACACACTCCGTACCCTTGTGGGGTCGATGCATCGGCGTTGTGAAGCATGCATCCAGGCTCGGGGCGGACACACGCGATATTGAAAACAGATTGGCCAAATCTGACACTTTCTGTTTTTTGAAAAGGGGGGGATGTTCCTTTAAATGCATGTGCTGTTCACTAATGGGTCATTGTGCTAATTTCTTTTTCCAAAACAGGTGTGGAAATGATGAAATAAAACATAGAATCAATTCTAAACATTGTCAATTATTTCAACTTAAAATTAGAGAGGAAGGAAGAAGTGGCCCTTAAATTATGATTAGGAGTATATATAGATACATTTGCCCCAATGAAAAAAGACTTTTTAATGTTAAATTTTGGAACATAAAACGCTGCTCCAGCGCTCTGATTTGCTAAGACTGACCCATCGGTAAAAATGTGGAGGTGGGTACGGTACTTTTCATCGATGTGTTCACAAGCTGTGGATAGCGTAATGTTGACATTATCATCTTTTTTAACGTCTGCATAATCGAGATCAAACGTGGCCTTTAGCATTTCCCATGTAGGGATAGGCGTTAACGTTGGTTTCTCGGCTATTTCATCCATAGTTATGCTGGATTGTTTGATCAGGTCAGATATGCAAGTTGCGGTTGTAATTTGTGATGAAATGTTTTTTGCTCGTTTTGGAAAGTCAATATCAGACCTGATTTTAATTTCTTTGCTCACAAAATTATTCGCTTGTGAAGTAGTTCTAATTGCAAACTTTGCTGTAGCTAGCTCACGATGGTTGTGTGTGTGTGTGTGGTGTGTGTGTATGTATGTGGTGTGTATGTGTGTGGTATGTGTGTGTGTGTGGTGTGTGTGTGTGTGGTGTATGTGTGTGTGGTGTGTGCGTGTGTGTGATGTGTGTGTGTGGTGTGTGTGTGTGTGTGGAGTGCGTGTATGTGTGTGTGTGTGTGTGGTGTGTGTGTGTGTGGTGGTGTGTGTGTGTGTGTGTGTGTGTGTGTGTGTGTGTGTGTGTGTGTGTGTGTGTGTGTGTGTGTGCTGTGACAGACCAAACAGGAGGTTCTGTCAGAAAGGTCTGTTTGTGTTTGTTTGCTTATCGGTCTGTTGTTCTGTTTGTTTGTTTGTCATTATCATCGTATTGCGAGGTAGACAACCTTGCTTTCCTTCTCTTGGGTACTGAGGATTACCAACTGCAGATAAATCTTCCAATCTCTTTGTCACAACCACATTCGTAAAATTGTGTAACTTTCTTTTTCAACTTTGAGAGACTTTTTCACATCAGAAATGTGTTTGTTTGTGTGTCTGTTTGTCTGGTTTGTTGTCAATCATGTTGTTGTTATTAGTTGATTTTTTTTGGTTTATCTGTCTGTTTGTCTTTTCAAACCAAAGTAATGGTATAATAATAAGGTTTAATAACGATGATGATGATGATGATGATGATGATGATGATGATGATGATGATGATGATGATAAAACATAAAACATTGAAAAGTAGCTTGTTTGTGAAAGATGTGGGTGAGACATACCGCTCATTGGATGACCGTTTTGTGTAACATTTAAGATCCATAAACTGAACTACAACAATCCAATAGGCCAACATTTCGACAGCCCTCAACACAGCTACGTCCATGCACAAATTTCAGCAGTGTGGCAAAACACCAGAGACCGACAATACAGAAAATACATGGAAAACTGCATCGTCCACCGACTGGAAACAGTCCAGCCGGCGGGCCTGAACACCCGAACTGCCGACACCAGATGGTGCCTGGGCCCTCTCCTTGTCCTACTAATCCCTACTGTTTCCCCTCTTCTCCCCCACCCCATCCCCCACCAGTACTGCTCTGTCAGATTTATTTTCCACGTTATTTCATTTTCCACGTCACTTTCATTTACCACTTTTCATTCACTTGACAAAGAGCCTGGGCTTGAAACGTCGTGCTTATATTACTCCAAAGGATCTTTCACAAACAAGCTACTTTTCAATGTTTTATGTTTTACCCTAAAGATCCAGCGGTCATATTTTGTTTTTATCTTCAGATGATGACGATAGTACTAATACTAGTGATGATGATGATGACGATAATGATGATGATGATGATATAAATCCCACTTAAATTCACAAACAGTCAAAAGCATGTGTCTTGCACTTTACAGGGAATAAAGTAACAACAGATATTGACAGGACACGAATATGACGAATATATTGACTTCTTATGACTGTTCCTTCTCCACCAAATTGGCATGATATTTATCATTCTGGCCAAAACTGCAGTGTTATGTTTTGCCTCCTTTCGGGGAAAATCCAAACGTGGACATTTACACACAACGTTCTGATTTCACAATGGTTCATTGCAACAATGCTGACCACTTGACAGTATATGCAAAATGAATGCTGACTCTCCCACCTCAATCTCCATCTCCACTCTTCTCTTATACCCCCTCTTGAATCGACAATCAGCACACAGATGTATGCCCATACAACATCATTTATAATACTTCCTGTTTTAAAAACTACCACTCTCTCAGGGTGTACTGGAATGATACTCTTTTCCCCCAGCTGACGAGAGCACTGCCATATTATTGTGAGGTGTCCATATTGTCAGATGGCTGGTCATAGGATGACGAACCCTCCCATGGGGGCTGACCTTTCATGGAAAGACGCACAAATGTCCACACACGTGCCAACTCTGGACATAACTCCTTTGTTTGGAGAGTATCCTGTTAATGTGTCCAATAGACTACGTATTGAGGCGACGGGAGTGAGTTTTTTTTTTTTTGGTGTTGTTGTTGTTGCTGTTGTTGTTGTTCTTTTTGTTGTTGTTCACATATTCATTCGTTGGTTGGTTGGTTGGTTGGTTGGTTGGTTGGTTGGTTGGTTGGTTGGTTGGCTGGCTGGTTGGTTGGTTGGCTGGTTGGCTGGTTGGTTGGTTGGCTGGTTGGTTGGTTGGTTGGTTGATTGGTTGGTTGGTTGGTTGGTTGGTTGGTTCGTTCGTTCGTTCGTTCGTTCGTTCGTTCGTTCGTTCGTTCGTTCGTTGTCTTGTCTTGTCTTGTTTTGTTGTATTAAATACGCGTTCATATTTTTCTTTCGTGTTTTTTCTGGTTCCTGTTTGCTTGAACGCGGGCATTCAGACTTGGTTTGGGTTTCCTTCGTTTGTTCGTTCGTTGGTTCGTTGGTTTGCTTGTTTTCGTTTGTTTTTTTCTTGATATCATGACATGTGTCATACCTGGATAATGATTCAGTCTTCAGGTTCGACCGCTTCCAGTAAGTCTGTAATATGAAATCATCATGTTTATCACCGTGTGCCCTGCCGCATGGCTTTGGCGATCATCGCCCTCCATACAAATCTATCCCTTGTTGTTGCAAGTATATCTCCCACTCTCTCTGTCCTCAGCCACTCTGCAAGTCCGTCCAACATTTTCTCCTTGGGTCTACCTGGCGTTCTCTTTCCCACCAGCTTTCTCGTTGTGACAGGTGCTCTAATTTCTCTATCCTCAAAAGATGTCCTATGAATGTTGCTTGCCTTTTTCTAATCTTCTTATAATACTCTTCTTGTGTCTGTCTCCTTCACTACTGTCTCGTTTGTTTTCTTTGCTGTCCACATTTCAGCTACCTCAATTTTGTTGACTTTGCGTGTTGAATATCCACGCCTCACAACCGTACAACAAACAGCATTGATTCTATATAACACTCAAACACTCTCTTCCTGATGTTAATTGATAGGCATTTGTTGGTAAAAATGCTCTTCATCTTCATGAATGCTGTTTTGTCTTGGACAATTCTGCTGGCTATTTCTGATGTGCATTACCGTCTGGTGAGATGACCGTTCCCAGATATTGACACTTATCAACCTCAAGGTTGTGCCGTTTCCTGTTATTTTGCATCAGATGATTTCTTGTTTTTTATTGAGAACCATGACTTCAGTTTTCTTGCTATTTAGCTCCAAACCTTTATTTTTGCTTTCTATTTCTATTATATTCACAAGGTTTTGTAGGTCTTTTCTATTTTATGCAATTAGCACGGTGTCATCTGCAAAGAAGATTGTTTATCATTCTTCCTCTAATCCAAGGGCATTCTCCTAGGTTTCTCATGATGGTTTCGCTGTAAAGTGAAAACAAATCTGGTGACAGAACACAACCCTGCCTCGCCCCTGTTTTGATATTTTGGAAATAGCTTGTATCGTTTTCTATTCTCATTGCTGCTGTTTGTTCCGAATATATCATCATCATCATCAGGTGCCCTGCCGCATGGCGTTGGCGATCATGGACTTCCATCTGTCTCTATCTCTCGTTGCCCTAGCATCTCCCCCACCCTCCTCGTCCCCAGCCACTCTGCAAGTCCGTCTAGCATTTTCTCCCTGGGTCTACCTGGTGCTCTCTTTCCCTCCAGCTTTCCCGTTGTGACCAGGTGCTCCAAATCCCCCTTCCTCATAAAATGGCCTATAAATGTTGCCTGTCTTTTCCTAATCTTCCTTATGAGTGATCTGCTTGCGTCTGCCTCCATCAAGACTGTCTCGTTTGTTTTCTTTGCTGTCCAGGGAACTCTCAATATTCTTCTTAGAAACCACATCTCGGCTGCCTCAATCTTGTTCTGGCGTTGCTTGTTGACTGTCCACGCCTCACATCCGTACAACAGTATTGGTTCTATATAACATTCAAGAACTCTCTTCCTGATGTTAATTGATATGCATTTGCTGATAAGAATGCTTGTCATCTTCTTGAATGCTGTTTTGGCTTGGCCGATTCTGCCGGCTATTTCTGATGTGCATCTGCCGTCTGATGAAACGATAGTTTTCAGGTCAACCGAATATATGTTTCTGATTATTCTTAGATATTTTCCATCAATATTGAGCCTTTCTAACTGGTTGATCAATTCTTCGTGTCTTACTCGATCAAAAGCCTTGGTATAATCAACAAAGCGTAAATCCTTATTCAACTGTACTGACCTCTCTATGATAGTTCATAGGATGTATATGGCAGATTTGATGCGTCTAGTGTGTCGGCTAGTGACTGCGTGCTTGTCACCTCTCACTTTCAGCCTGCACCGCTGGCTAGCACTGCTGCTTGCAGCTATGCGAAAAGAAGAGCAGAATGCGTAAGTCTTTTCCTGTCTGTACATAGCCTCTTCATCAGCAAGCCCTACGTTATGCCTTCTCGTGGCGTCATGCGGTAACTGAGCACTTCACGGACTCAGGCTAAATCTCGAGGGACTCGGAGGTCTGGCCCCCAGAAGTGCGGCACGCAGACCCACCGGCGTGTGGACATGCCCTGGTGCCCACGAACCAGACCCCCAGATATGGGTAAATAGCTCCTTTTTGAAGATGACAGAAATGAAGAACACATTATAAGAAAGAACTTTGAAGGACCACCCATAATGAAAGATGAAGTTAGGGCAGCATTGAAAAAGATGAAACGAGGAAAAGTCCCAGGACCAGACAACATTACTACAGAGATGATTGAAGCCCTGGAGGAAATTGGTATAGAAAAAATAACAGTCCTCCGAAATGACACTGGAAATATCCCCAAAGATATGTCAAAATCAATTTCCATTGCACTTCCAAAGAAAACAGGGGCTATAGAATGCGAACTCCATCGCACAATCTGTTTGATGAGTCATGTGACCAAGATCCTATTAACAATAATCATGATGAGGACAAGGAGTAGAATCAAAAGAGAAATAGCAGATGAACAATGTGGATTTGTAGAAGGGAAAGGAATTATCAATGCCATATACATCCTAAGAACTATCATAGAGAGGTCAATCGAGATGAATAAGGATTTATATTTATGCTTTGTTGGTTATATCAAAGCTTTCGATCGGGTAAGACATGAACAATTGATCAACCAACTAGAAAGACTCAATATTGATGGAAAAAATCTACGAATAATCAGAAATATGTATTGGGAACAAACAGCCGCAATGAGAATAGAAAACTATATAAGCTCTTTCCAAAACATCAAAAGAGGAGTCAGACAGGGTTGTGTTTTATCACAAGATCTGCTTTCACTTTAAAGAAAGGAAGACCCTGGATTAAAGGTTGGAGGAAAAATGATAAACAGCATTCGATACGCAGATGACACCCTGCTGATTGCAGACAGTGAAAGGGATCTACAAAACCTTGTGAATATACTAGAAATAGAAAGAAAAGGTAAGGAGTTGGAACTAAACAGCAGGAAGACTGAAGTCACGGTGATCAGTAAAAAACATGAAATCCCCTCACGCAAAAAAACAGCAAACGGCACAACCTTGAGACAGGTTGATAAATATAAATACCTGGGAACGATCATTTCACTAGAAGGCAGATGCACATCAGAAATAGCCAGCAAAATCGGCCAAGCCAAAACAGCATTCAAGAAGATGAAAAGCATTCTTAACAACAAATGCTTATCAATTAACATCAGGAAGAGAGTTCTGGAATGTTATATAGAACCAATACTGTTGTACGGTTGCGAGGCGTGGACAGTCAACAAGCAAAGCCAGCACATGATAGAGGCAGCCGAGATGTGGTTTCTGTTGAGAGTTCCACGGACAACAAAGAAAACAAACGAGACAGTCCCAATGGAATCAGACACAAGTAGATCACTCATAAGGAAGATTAGGAAAAGACAGGCAACATTTACAGGCCATTTTCTGAGGAAAGGGGAATTGGAGCACCTGGTCACAATGGGAAAGCTGGAGGGAAAGAGAGCACCGGGTAGACCCAAGGAGAAGATACTAGACGTACTTGCAGAGTGGCTGTGGACAAGGAGGGTGGAAGAGATGCTTGAGGCAACAAGTGATAGAGACAGATGGAAGTCCATAATCGCCAACGCCATGCGGCACGGCACCTGATGATGATATGGGATTAATAGTTCCTTTCCCTTCCACAAATCCACACTGTCCTTCTGCTATTTCTCTTTTCTTGTCCTCATCATGATTGCTCTGAATAGGATTTTTGTTGCATGACTCATCAAGCTGAATGTACGACTGAGTTCGCATTCTATAGCCCCTGCTTTCTTTGGAAGTGCAATGAAAATTGATTTTGAGATATCTTTGGGGATTTTTCCGGTGACATAAATTTCATTTAGGGGGACTGTTAATTTTTCAATACCAAATTCTTCTAGGGCATCAATCATTTCTGTAGTGATATTATCTGGTCCATGGCTGTCCAAAATTCGAGAAAAAGATGATGGGAAATAGGTTTTTTAGATAGTTCAGTTGGTCATTCGGTCGGTCGGTTGGTCGGTCAATTGATCGTGCGGTCGGTCTATCAGTAGATCGGTCAGTCAGTCAGTCAGTTAGTTTGTTTGTTAGTTTGTTAGTTAGTATGTTGTTTGATTGGCTTGTTGGTAAGTTTCTTGATTGCTTGGCTGATTGAATAGTTGGTTGGTTAGATGGTTGGGCACATCCATAGGTAAGTACGTATTAGCAGTAGCAGTAGTAGTACTATTGTTGTTGTTGTTGTCGTCGTCGTTGTTGCCGTCGTTGTTGTATTATCATCATCATCATCATCATCACTATTGTTATATCATTACTAGTGCTGTTGTTATTGTTATTATTATTATTGTTGTTGTTACTATTATTATCGTCATCATTAGTATTATTTCTATTATTATTGCTACTAATATTATTTTTAAATTGTTCTTGTAAGCACTGTTCTCCAAGCTCATGTGGACTCGATGCGCATTACATACAATCAGACTTTTCAGTAGAGCACGGAGAACTCAATCTGTTAAATGAGCTGATCATATTCCATTGTGTTTTTGCACAACAGACTTGAGGGTTACTTAGCTAACCAGTTATTGATTTTTCCTTACTTTCTGGTTTGTTATGCCCATAACGCATAGAATCTGACGTACGTTCTGAGAAAATTAATGATATTAGTATCTTCCATAGTCTTATTTTGAATTAATTGATTGACTGATTGATTGACTGACTGACTAGTACTACAAATGATTGATTGATTGATTGATTGATTGATTGATTGATTGATTGATTGACCTGTAGTTTTGTCTATTTATTCATTTACATATGGACATCTACACACATCTAAACATAGCGTCATATCTAGAAAAGAAAAATTTGTTTATTTGGTGAAGTTCGAATGAATGCTTCCATGTAAGGTGTCAATAAAATGAGTGAACGTGTGGAGGAGGGGAAAATAAAGAGGGGTCCATTTCATTTTCTCATTTGTCTATTCTTTATCATTATTATTTTGTTTTGCAGTGTCGTAATATTCATTGAAAAAATTGTGAGGCTTCATTTTATTTGTCTATTTTTTGGTCAGCATATCACTTCAACATGCGCTCTCTCTCTCTCTCTCCTCTCTCTCTCTCTCTCTCTCTCTCTCTCTCTCTCTCTCTCTCTCTCTCTCACACACACACACACACACACACACACACACACACACACACACACACACACCACCACACATGCACACAAACACACACACACACACACACACACACCCCACACTCACTCACGCACGCACACGCACAAGAACACACCACAATACACACACTCACACACACGCACATACAGAGAGAGAGAGAGAGAAAAGAGACAGACAGACAGGCAGGCAGAGAAGAGGAGGAGGAACCCACAACAATTCCATCGTATTTCACATGTTGATATATAATGCAAAACATCTCTGGAAACCAAAGTCTATCCCCATGGGAGCGAGAGTTGTCAAGCCACCATAGGATCACCAACCAGAGAAGACCCTGCACTGTTGCTGAATCACTTCCGTGGTGTTCAGAGTGCCTTTTCAGATCCAACTTACTAAGGACACTGTCTACAAAGGAAACTTAAGATGTTGTCTTAGGTCAACTGTACTTATACACGACTCAGAATCATCAACCATAAGTCGTCCTCTCCCACTATGCACGGACAGAGGAATGGACAGGGATTTACTTAATTTCTTTCTCCAATTATTCATGTTATTGTTTTTCTTTTGGAACTCATTTTTTCCTCACAAAAGTGAGTGACAATGTTAAACCTGGACTGCTGTAGAGGTGACCGTTTTTTGGTTTTTTATTTTTGTTTTTCTTTTGAATGCACATACTTATTTTTGTTTTCTTATGAAAGTGTCTTTTTCTATGGATTTTTGCCATTGACAGCTGCCTTCTCCCCACGAGTTCTCTAACGTGCGTGAAGTGTTCACAATACACAGCACCTCAGTTTATCATCTTATCTGCAAGGCTACCATCCAAACCACCATTTGAATTCTAGTACAGGGGAGATGGAGGGAAGAGACAGTCCTTTTCCAATTGGGATGGGAATCTCTGTGTGTGTGTGTGTGCGTGTGTGTGTGTGTGTGTCTGTGTGTCTGTGTGTGTCTATGTGTCTGTGTGTGTCTGTGTCTGTGTGTGTGTCTGTGTCTGTGTGTCTATGTGTAGGCGCATCTGTGTCTGTGTGTTTGTGTCTGTGTGTAGGGGTGTGTGTGTGTCAATGTGTATGTGTTGTGTGTGTGTGTGTGTGCACGCGCGCGAACGCGTGTGTGTGTATGCGCGCATGTATGTGTTTATTTACCGTTCTATTATGACGTGTGTCATAATGGCTGATGTGACGCGTCTAGCGTGTTGGCTAGTGATTGTGTGCTTGTTACCTCTCGCTTTCAGCCTGCACAGCTGGCTAGCACTGCTGCTTGCAGCTATGCGAAAAGGAGAGGAGAGTGCTTAAGTATCTCTCTTGTCAGTACATAGCCTCTCCATCAGCAAGCCCTACGTTGTGCCTCCACATGGCGATACACGGTAACTAAGCACCTCACAGACTCAGGATAAATCCTCGAGGGACTCGAAGGAGGTCTGGCCCCTAAACGTGCGGAACGCAGGCCCACCGACATGTGGACATGGCCTTGTGCCTACAAACCAAATCCCCAGCTATGGGTAAATAGCATCACTGCCATGTGGGTGACTCAGGAGAGACCAAGGCTAAGGAAGTAAACCCTAACAGAAAATCATCATTCTCTTGTAGTTATTTCGGGAGAGACTAAGCTAAGGGAGTAAACCCTAACAGAAAAAACACCACTGCCTTGTAGTTATCTCGGGAAAGACCAAGGCTAAGGGAGTAAACCCTGACAGAAAATCACCCCCACTGCCTTGTGGGTAGTCGTGGGAACGACAATGGCTAGCGGAGAGTCCGTACGATATCCAATGGAAGGCAAAAACGGGAAATCACCATCGTATATTCCCTCGATACTCATGGCAGCCAAAAGAAATGAAAACCAAACGACGTAAATAGGGGCCCCTATGGAGCTCCTTTGTCCGGTAGGGAATGTCATGCTGCGCAGGTGACAGCCGACCGTCATGAAGCTATTGCAATCAGACTTTTAAAAAAACATGAAAATTGCAGCCTGGAATGTAAGAACATTACTACAAAAAGGAAAATTAAAAATGTCAAGATAGCGAGGGAAAGGCTTAACACCAATATTTTAGGACAAGAGGAGGTGAGATGGAAGGGAGGAGGCATGATAACATCAGGCAAGCATAAAATTATATATTCTGCTGGAGACACATGAAATAGGAGTAGCCAACATAATGGACAATGACAAGTTAAAGGCTATCAAAGGATACTGGGCTATATCAGATCGAGTTTTGTTAGATTGGATGGCAAGCCATTTGATATCAACATCATCTAAGTATATGCACCAACATCTGCAAGTACAGAGGAAGAAATTAACAACTTCTATGAAGGATTAAAGACACCCACGGCTCAGTGTAAATCACAGGACATTGCAATAATAATGGCAGATTTTGATGCTACAGTGGGACAGGAAAAATTAGATGACATAGTTGGATCTTATGGCACACGAAATGAAGGGGAAGAGGAACTTGTTGAGTAGGCACGAGTAAATGAATCCATAATAGGTAACACTTGGTTTTGGCAATCTAACAAAAGAAAATGAACAAAGATGAATCTAGGAGACAGCACAAGAAATCAATTTGATTACGTCCTGATAAATAACAGATGTCGACCTTCTTTACTGATAGCAAAAACATTTACCAGGCACAGACTGCAACAGTGGCCACAAACCTGTAATAGGAAGATTTAGACTGAAACTCACCTGTCTCACCTGTCGGCATCACCGGGTGCGATGTTGGTCGCTGCAGTCAATGACACCGACAGAGTTATCCTCCTCCATTTGGTACGGTCTTCATTGGCCCTGCTGACTTCATGGATTCTCATGCCACTGGATTCGGTGATGTTGCCAATGAGAAAAGCTGGTGGTTTGCCTCTTTTTCATTTTGCCTCAGTCTTGCCTTGAAAGACAGACTGAAACTAAAGAGAAGAAAACATACCAAAACTAACATCAAACTAACTCTTGGACTCTTAAAGACAGATGAAAACTTTAACGTATATGTTCAAAATAAATTCAGTGCTCTGGAGTACACTGGTCACAGTGAGGAATAATGAACAATGGTTAGAAATTCTATTAGTGAAGCTTGTAAAGAAATCCCTAGAGCTGAAAAAAAGCAAAGAAGAACTTTTCGGCTTGATGGAAGAATGGAGGAGGGCAAAGAGAAAAGAGGAAGAATACAAAAAGATACACAAGGGAATCAGGAATATGTGTAATGAAGCTAAGGAAGCTTGGCCAGAAACAAAGTGCAAAGAAATAGAAGACTGACACAAAACAGATCCTAGGTTTATGTGCAGAAACACTGAAGAAATTGCCTACAGGAAAAAGACATACACATCAACTGGTTGCTTATTAAAATCTAAAGATGCTATGATTATCACGAAAAAAGACAAAATATAAGATAGACAGTACGTTAAAGACCTTATTGACGATGATAAAAAGGAAGAAAACATCGTAAGAAAGAACGTTGAAGGACCACCCATAATGAAAGATGAAGTTCGTTAGAGCAGCGTTGAAAAAGATGAAACCGGGAAAAGCCCCAGGAACAGATGATATTACTACAGAAATAATTGAGGCTCAGGATGAATTTGGTATTGAAAAGATAGGTCCTCCTAAATGAAATTTATGACACCGGAAAAATCCCTAAAGATATATCAAAATCAATTTTCATTGCTCTTCCAAAGAAAGCAGGGGAATACAGAATGCAACCTCTATCGTACAATCAGTTTGATGAGTCATGTAACCAAAATTCTATCAAGAATAATCATAATGAGGACAAGAAAATGAATCAAAAGAGAAATAGATGAAGAACAATATGGTTTTGTCGAAGGAAAAAGAGCTATGAATGGCATATAGTTTACATCTTAAGACCTATCATATAAAGATCAATTGAGTTGAGTAGGAATTTATATTTATGTTTTGTTGATAATACCAAGGCTTTTGATCGGGTTGAACACGAAGAATTGATCAACACCAACAAGAAAGACTCAATATTGATGGAAAAAATCTACGTATAATCAGAAATATGTATTGGGAACAAACAGCTGCAATGAAAATAGAAAACGATATAAGCTCTTTCCAAAGTATCAAAACAGGAGCCAGAGAAGGTTGTGTTTTGTCACCAGATCTGTTTTCACTTTACAGCGAAAACATCATGAGAAACCTAGAAGAAGACCCTGGATTAAAGGTTGGAGGAAAACATGGTAAACAACATTCTATACGCAGATGACACCCTGCTAATTGCAGAAAATGAAAGGGACCTATAAAACCTTGTGAGTATACTAGAAATAGAAAGCAAAGGTAAGGGGATGAAACTATAAACAGCAAGAAGACTGAAGTCATGGTGATCAGTAAAAAAAAAACAACAACATGAAATCCCCTCATGCAAAATAACAGCAAACGGCACAACCTTGAGACAGTTTGTTAAGTTTAAATATCTGGGAACGATCATTTCACCAGAGGGCAGATGTACATCAAAAATAGTCAGCAGAATCAGCCAAGCCAAAACAGCATTCAAGAAGATGAAAAGCATTCTTACAAACAAATGCCTATTAATTAACATCAGGAAGAGAGTTCTTGAATTTTATACAGAACCGATAATGTTATACGGCTGTGAGGCGTGGACAGTCAACAAGCAAAGCCAGAACAAGATTGAGGCAGCCGAGATGTGGTTTCTAAGAAGAATGTTGAGAGTTCCGTGGACAGCAAAGAAAACAAACGAGACAGTCTTGATGGAGGCAGACAAAAGAAGATCATTCATAACATAAAGAAGATTAGGAAAAGACAGGCAGCATATATAGACCATTTTATGAGGAAAGGGGAATTGGAACATCTGGTCACACTAGGAAAGCTGGAGGGAAAGAGAGCACCAGGTAGACCCAGGGAGAAAATATTGGACGGACTTGCAGAGTGACTGAAGACAGACAAGGTGGAAGAGGTGCTTGCGGCAACAAGAGATAGAAACAGATGGAAGTCCATGATCGCCAATGCCATGTGGCAAGGCACTTTATGAGGAGGAGGATACCAAGAATTGATCAATCAACTAGAAAGGCTCAATGTTGATAGAAAGGATCTAAGAATGATAAGGAAGATGTATAGGGAACAAACAGCAGCAATCTTTCCAAAATAGAAAAAGAGGGGTTAGGCAAGGATGTGTTCTGTCACCAGATTTGTTTTCACTTACAGCAAAACTATCACGAGAAATCTAAAAGAATGCCCTGGAATGTACGTTGGAAGAAAACTGACAAACAATCTTCGTTATGGAGATGACTCCACCCTAATTGCAGAAAATGGAAAAGACCTACAAAACCTTGTGAATATAATAGAAATAGAAAACAGAAAAAGAGGGCTAGAGCTAAAAAGCAAAAGGACTGAAGTCATGGTAATCAATTTAAAAAAATAAAATCATTTCATGCAAAATAATGGCAAATGGCACAACTTTGAGACAAGCTGATTAGTTTAAATATCTGGGAACAGTTATCTCACCATACGGCAGATGCACATCAGAAATAAGCAACAGAATCAGCCAGGCTAAAATAGCATTCAAGAAAATTAAAAGCGTTCTTATCAACAAATGCCTATCAATTAACATCAGGAAGAGAGTTTTTCAGTGTTGTATAGAACTGATATTGTTGAACAGATAAGTAGCGTGGACAGTCAACACGCAAAGTCAAAACAAGATTGAAGCAGCTGAAATGTTCTTTCTAAGAAGAATGTTAAGAGTTTAATGGACAACAAAGAAAGCAAACGAGACAGTCTTGAGGTAGGCAGTGACAAAAAGGATAATAATGAAAAAGATTAGGAAAAGACGAGCAACATTTATAGGACATTTTATGAGGCAAGAGAAATTAGAGCACCTGGGCACAACAGAAAAGCTGGGGGGAAAAGAACACCAGGTAGACCCAGGGAGAAAATATTGAACGGACTTCTGCACTGGATGAAGACAGGCAGGATGGGAGAAGTACTTGCAGCAACAAAGGATAGATTCATATGGAGGGCCATGATCGCCAACGCCATGTGGCAGGGCACAGACCATGATGAACGTTCCAATTTTTCATATTTCCATTAGCCACCAGATACCGACGTGACTTGCAGGCTCTTTCACGTGCTTATCTGATGTTCTGCCTGCGTATTCACGTATACACACAAAGCGGGTTTAGGGAATAACAAGACGGCACAGATCCTTCAATCAGGTGGGAGGACTCAAAAACGAGTCTGGGATTTCTCACATCCAAGATGAGCGTTACATCCTCCAGGCCACAAACAAGAGAAAAGGAGAAACTCACAGTCAATTACTGGTAATGCTTTTCACATGCCAATAAGACAAATCAGCCCCTGGAAACGAGGGCCTCTCCAGTTACCACAAGAGGAGGGATGGTTTCCGGCAGGATCATCCGCACACTTACCTGTGACTTCTTCTCTTCCATCAGGCCATTAATTCCTTTGTCATCACCATGGTAACACACGCGCTAGACATCGGATCACGCGCACGATCGAACGCATGGCAGTTGAATATAACAGGAGGGCCTTTCCGAGTAATTATATGAAGCATGCTTATAGTGACAAGTGAGACAACGGGAATCACTCATGTTGGAAACAATAAATGCCTGTTATTTGATAGAAGAATTCTATTTCGCTGAGTGATGTAATTTGATCTGGTACAGCCTACGCACCACGAATGTGTCCTGGAGTTAGTCGTGCACACACGCTCGCATACACACATGCACATAACGTATTTTGCTAACATGCAAAGCTTATGTACTGTAAATTGTATCACATAAAAAAAGAAATATGAAATAAAACGGGCATTTTGGCTCTAGGGGAATGAGATATACCGAAGCAATTTTAGGTAATTTCGCCAGTTTTTATACATGTTTTAGAGTTCCTGGTTATGTTTGAATTTGTATTCAGGTATGTTTTTTAAATCCCCTGTGTGATAAATTGGACAGACTCGTCAACGCCAGGGGCATCTCCTTGGATTATGTGCGCGAATGCATTGATATGTGTACTTAATTTTCTTTTTTCTTTTTTTTTCTTTTGGGGGTAGGTGGGTGGTGTGTTTGGTTGTTGTTCTTGGGGTTTGTTTTGTTTTGTTTTGTTTTTCCCGTTGAAATGTTGTGTATGTTTTTAAATGGCTATAGCCCTGATATGGATCTGAACAGTCAGCTGGGCTTTAAACAACAATACCAATAACGATAAACAGACTATCAACTAACGAACCAACCAATTGATCAACCAACCAATCAACTAACCATCCAACCAACCGATCTAACAACCAAACAAAGGCAGAAACAAAGATAGTGACTGAAAAGAGAAAATTTCAAGTACAGAATTTCCAGAAAGTGGGAATGCTACATATTCACACTGACAGAACATCCAACTTTTCTACTGAAGAAGTCAGGTGCAACAGGCCGAGAAGTGGAGCTTTTTCATCTACCATTCACAAACAAACCAAAATATACAATCTTGTCGGTGGAAGAACTCGCACTTATGCATCATGTACGAAGTATATTTACTGTCCAATCTGTTTGTGACGGTCATATTTATCATGAAGCAATGTTCGCCCAGTATGATACAGAGATACATACAAAATCTTTGATATCCACCTGATATGTGATATTAGATACATGTATTTATAACAAAAAAGAAAAGGAACTTTTATAATTTAATGTCTTTCTACAATTCTGATTTGAAACAAATAGACCAAAAAAATGAAAAATGCCTTACGCTAGTTTTTATAACAATACTTTGTTTTCTTTTTGAAGCATTACATTAGGAATTTCCATTCAACTTCATATGTCTTGAAAGGTTCATTCAGAGCAGTTGTACCGACTCTAAATGGAAACTTAAAAAACCTTTTCATGGTTTTGGTCTTTTTCATATCCTGCCCAGTCTGTTCATTAACCTCAGGCTCTAATTGTATTTCCCCATGTAACAAACAAAAAATACTCTCCTTCCCTGGCTTGTAAAACAAAGGATGCATTTTTTTCATACCGAGACAAAAAAGCGTCTCTAATGTTTTCTTTCTTTCCTCACTCCTTTTCTCAACCACACATAAGATTCAAACACAGACATAAAGATCTATTTTTTCATTCCTTTATTTATTCATTTGTCTATTATTTGTTTATTGACAATCAATTTATCATGTAAAATTATCGCAGCTCTCCCCGGGAGGGGTGGGACGCCGCAGTGCAGCGTCACTCTTACCCCCCCCCCCCTCCCTCCCTTTTTGTGCTCCGATTTCATGCATTTCTTTTTACCCACGAAAGTGACGTTTGCCAAAGGCAGCTCCTATTTTGCTGTGGGCTAATTCATGTACGTTCAGTGGGTGATGCTCACAGGACGTCGATTTTGTCGTCTTATTCAAAGGACAGGATCATCATTTAAGATCTGGTGGTAGTGCGAAAGAGGGGGAAAATTCTGTCCAATTTGTGATTTAAACCTGGCTTTCTTGCAGCCTAGGAGGGTGCTTAATAATCAGTTGGCTAAGAGCTCACATGTATAGAGATACAAAACACAAACCCTGCATCCCTGAGAGAGAGAGAGAGAGAGAGAGAGAGAGAGAGAGAGAGAGAGAGAGAGAGAGAGAGAGAGAGCAACCGTTGAACCAAGGAAACTTGGGAGAGAAAACACATATAGATTACACATGAACATCATTTCTGACACATTCCTTCGACGATTCTACCGCGCGAGCTATCCTCACATTTGTTTTCTATGGCACAAGTTCCCCATTCGTCTAGGCACGCCGGCCTCTTTGTTTGGACTGACTGTGAAAGACATGAAAAAGTCAGAGAAATATGACTGGCATGGACCCACTCAACATCTCCGTGAAGCGCAGTTAAACCCTCAGACAACTATGGCTGGTACTGGTCCAGTATATATTAATAATGATAATAATAATAATAATGATACATAATAATAATAATAACAATGACCTGTCGCCGTGGAATGAGGTCGTAGGTTTGAATCCCCATCAGTTCTTTCACAAATCATTGTGAGATTTTTTTTTTTTTTTGCTCTAGCCAGCCCTATCCAGAGCGTGCTGTATGCTCATTAGGAAGACTGGAACCACACAGTCGAGTCTCATCCACTTCACGCTCAAATTTTCTTACTAATATTGTAGATGTCTTTATCTCTCAGGCTGGTTGATGCCAGGATGTATTATTTGAAGTATAACCCTGTCACGCAGCCTTAACCCTAGATACAACCCCATAACTTCGTTGTTATCATCCTCATTGTCATCATCATCGCATTTTTAAAGTGTCTCACCTCTAGCGAGGAATCGGGGACAATTTTTTTCCTTTAAGTTAGACAAAGAAAACTGCCTAAATCGATGATCCTAAAAGAAAATATATGAATTCATTAATTAATAAGAATAACAACAATAACCAAAAAAATAGAAATGAGGAGGAGGAGGATAGTAGTAATAAAATGATGATGATGATGATGATGATGATGATGATGATGATGATGATGATGATAAATAGGTATAGTAATAACAATAATAATTAGAAGTAGAAGAAGAAGAACAACAACAACACAACAACAGCAATAAAGTAACAATGATAATGATTATACTAATAACGATAATAGTGATCATGTGTACAACACCTCATCTGACAAGAGTCCCATGCATTTCACAGAAGCGCAAGTGATCGAGGCGCACAGACACAGCAAAGTCATGTCACCCCACATCGCCTCGACCAAAGGGACGGACCACAAAATACATACTGTTAAAAACGAACAAACTACGACCACATGTCAACCGTTACTATAACGACGATAGTAAATAATTGGAAAGGTACATAAAATCAATCGCCTTTTAAAGTATGAAAGAGTGAATATATCCCTCTCTCTCTCTCTTTCATTCACACACACACACACACATTCTCTCCCCTTCCTTCCCTAAATCACGAACACACACACACACACACACATACACACACACATGCACAAACAAACACACATATATCCACATCTATACACACAAACACATGTCATTACAGTATTTATATGGCGCCAAATCTTGACAATTCAAATCAAAGCACACCTATGCATCAGACATCCGCATGCGATCAACGCAGGCACCTTACAACACACGAAAACACACACACACACACACACACACACACACACACACACACACACACACACACACACACACACACACACACACACACACACACACACGCACATGCACATACACACACACATATATCCACATCTATTCACACAAACACACGTAATTAGCCTACAGTATTTATATGGCGCCAAATCTTGACAATTCAAATCAAAGCGCACCTATGCATCAGACATCCGCATGCAATCAACGCAGGCACCTTACAACGCGCGAAAACACACACACACACACACACACACACACACACACACACACACACACACACACACACACACACACACACACACACACACACACACACACACACACACACAAACAAACAAACCAAACGAACGAACAAACAAACACAAACACATGGAAAGAGGGTTGAAAAATCCATTGTCGGGAAAAGAGGTGAGTTTTTTACATTGGATTTATAATCAGAAAAGGTAGGTGATAGACGAGGGAGAATGGAACTTTATTCTAGGCAGATGGTCCTGATACAGCAAAAGAACGTGGCCGACAGTTGATAGTTTAAATCTAGGAACCTGAAGAAAGCTGAGCGCTAGGTGAGAGTTGGCGTATAATTATTGATGTTGCCACAAAGGTATGATGGAGCAGACTGGTGAATAGATTTGTAACACAAGGTATCCAGCTTATATTCAGTTCTGTTCAAAACAAGCAACCAGTGCAGAGAGAGAAGGAGAGAACGACATGATCAAACCTTTTCTTTCTGAGGACAAGACGACTAGCTGAGTTTTGTATGCTTTGCAGACAGAGGAGAGAAGCTGGTAGTCCAGAAAGGAGAGCGTTACAATACTCAAGACGAGACAAAATTAGAGGTGTCACAAGCTTAGATGCAGCCTCAGTTAAAAGATATCTTCCAGTGTAACCAAAGCACTGAATATGATAGTAGTACGATTGGCGGGTCTGTTTTAGTAACTTCAGCATAGAAAGAGTGTTGTCCAAGGTCACATCCAGGTTCTTGACAGAATCAGAGAGAAGGGTTGTGTTATCACTCATCTGGATGATATTCAGTGTAATAGAGGCAAGTCTGTTTCAGTTGCCTAAGAGCATGGCTTCATGGCTTCATTTAAGTACAGTATATTTTGTGTCATCCAGTTCTGGATATCATCATCATCATCATCAGGTGCCTTGCCGCATGGCGTTGGCGATTATGGACATCCATCTGTCTCTATCACTTGTTGCCTCAAGCACCTCTTCCACCCTTCTTGCCCACAGCCACTATGCAAGTCCGTCTAGCATCTTCTCCATGGGTCTACCCGGTGCTCTCTTTCCCTCCAGCATTCCTGTTGTGACCAGGTGCTCCAATTCCCCTTTCCCCATAAAATGGCGTATAAATGTTGCCTGTCTTTTCCTAATCTTCCTTATGAATGATCTACTTATGTCTGCTTCCATCAAGACTGTCTCGTTTGTTTTCTTTGCTGTCCATGGAACTCTCAACATTCTGCTTAGAAACCACATCTCGGCTGCCTCAATCTTCTTCTGTCCACGCCTCGCAACCGCGCAAGAGTATTGGTTCTATATAACATTCAAGAACTCTCTTCCTGATGTTGATTGATAGGCATTTGTTGGTAAGAATGCTTTTCATCTTCTTGAATGCTGTTTTGGCTTGGCCAATTCTGCTGGCTATTTCTGATGTGCATCTACCCTCTGGTGAAATGATCGTTCCCAGATATTTAAACTTATCAGCCTGTTTCAAGGTTGTGCCGTTTTACGGTTATTTTGCGTGAGGGGATTTCATGTTTTTTACTGATCACCATGACTTCAGTCTTCCTGCTGTTTAGTTCCAACCCCTTACCTTTGCTTTCTATTTCTAGTATACTCACAAGGTTTTGTAGGTCCCTTTCACTTTCTGCAATTAGCAGGGTGTCATCTGCGTATCGAATGTTATTTATCATTTTTCCTCCAACCTTTAATCCAGGGTCTTCTAGGTTTCTCAGGTTTTCGCTGTAAAGTGAAAACAGATCTGGTGACAAAACACAACCCTGTCTGATTCCTCTTTTGATGTTTTGGAAAGAGCTTATATCGTTTTTGTTTTTTTGTTTTTGTTTTTTTGTTTTTGTTTTTTTATTCTCATTGCAGTTGTTTGTTCCCAATACATATTTCTGATTATACGTAGATCTTTTCCATCAATATTGAGTCTTTGTTGTTGGTTGATCAATTCTTCATGTCTTACCCGATCGAAAGCCTTGGTATAGTCAACAAAGTATTTAAATATAAATCCTTGCTCATCTCGATTGACCTCTCTATGATAGTTCTTAGGATGTATATGGCATTGATAGTTCCTTTCCCTTCCACAAATCCACACTATTCATCTGCTATTTCTCTTTTGATTCTATTCCTTGTCCTCATCATGATTATTCTTAATAGGATCTTGGTTACATGGCTCATCAAACTGATTGTGCAATGGAGTTCGCATTCTATAGCCCCTGTCTTCTTTGCGAGTCCAATGAAAATTGATTTTGACATATCTTTGGAGATTTTTCCAGTGTCGTAAATTTCATTTAGGAGGATTGTTATTTTTTCTATACCGAATTCCTCCAGGGCTTCAATCATATCTGTAGTAATGTTGTCTGGTCCTGGGGCTTTTCCTGGTTTCATCTTATTTAAAGCTGCTCTAACTTCATCTTTCATTATGGGTGGTCCTTCAAAGTTCTTTCTAATAATGTGTTCTTCATTTCTGTCATCTTCAAAAAGGTCTTTAATGTACTCTCCCCATCTATCTAACATTATGTCTTTTTCCATGAGAAGTGTACCATCTTTCGATTTTAAGCAACCAGTTGATGTGCATGTGTTTTTCTTGTGGACAATTTCTTCAATTCGTCTGTACATAACCTGAGGATCCGTTTTGTGTCGGTCTTCTATTTCTTTGCATTTTGTTTTCAGCCAAGCATGCTTAGCTTCATTGCACCTATTCCTGATTTCTTTGTTTATCTTCCTGTATATCTCCTCGTTTCTCTTTGCCTTCCTCCGTTCCTCCATCAAGCCTGAAATTTCTTTTGTCATCCAGTTCTTTTTTGCTTTTCTATCTACTTCAAGGATTCCTTCACAAGCTTCATTTATCGAACTTCTCAACTTTGTCCATTGTTCCTCACTGTCACCAACGTCTTTTAGAGCACTGAATTTGTTTTGAACATGTACATTAAATTTTTGACATATCACTTCATCTGTCTTTAAGAGTCCAAGATTTAGTTTGATGTTGCTTTTGGTCTGTTTCCTTTTCCGTAATTTCAGCCTTAATCGTCCCACTACAGGATTGTGGTCACTGTTGCAGTCTGCGCCTGTAGTGATTTTGCTGACAGTAAAGAATTTCTAAATCTGTTATTAATCAGGATGTAGTCAATCTGATTTTTTTTGGTATTATCTCCTGGACTCATCCAAGTCCATTTTCTTCTGTTAGGCTGCTCAAACCAGGTGTTTCCTACTATGAACTCATTCATCTGTGCCCATTCTACAAGTTTCCCTCCGCTTTCATTTTGTGTACCAAGGCCATGAGTTCCAACTATATCCTTCACCCTATGCTTTCCCAATTTGGCATTAAAATCTCCCATTATTACCGTAACTTCTTGTGATTTACATTGGGCCTTGGCCATCTCTAATACTTCGTCGAAGTTGTCGATGTCTTCCTGAGTGCTTGTGGATGTTGGTGCATACACCTGAATGATGTTGATATCAAATGGCCTGCCTCCCAGTTTGATCAGCAAGAGTCTGTCGGACACAGCCCAGTATCCCTTAACTGCTTTTGACAGTTCTGGATATGTTAACAAGAAACACCACGAGGATGTGGATGGGACCCAGAGCATCAATGCCTTGCAACTTCCCAGACAATCACCTCCCAAGCTCCCAACGCCATTCGATAGTCATTTCTACAAGCAAATAGGGGGGGGGGGGATGGGGGCTGCCCGTGTGTTGCATGACCCATTTGGACCCAGTCATCAGTTACCTTGCTCACAACCGAATGGCAAGGTGAGGAGATAACAAACCCCGTGATACAACCACACAACGCGCCAACCAGGTGCAGCCCAACCTACAGACCAAGAGAGTCTATGCCTTGACAAGGTTTTGAAAAGGGGAGAGTAGGGAAGGGACTTATGAAACACTAAGCTGACACCACCAAAATGATGGAAACATTAAGTTGGGCAGTGAGCAGGCCAGGTTTTAATGTTGCATGCTGGGCTGAACTCGACATATCAGATCTTGAGATCACGGCTGTATCAAAAGAACTAACCAGCCCTCGAAGCGGGCCACCCCCTTGGCATGCAAGACTTCTACTATTAGACCAGTAGCTCATTGGCACTAAGCACAAGCTTTCCACTGTCAAAGTTTTTTTTTTCTACCCAAGTAGGGGGACAACACTCTAGTACTTTTCTAATTCAGTCAAGAACCTTGGCGTTGTTTTTGCAGAAATTCATCACCCAAACTTGTTAGTCGTGTTACTGTCAACTGTGGTGTTTCAGTTCTGTTAGTCGTTATCCTTTAACTTCATTAGCATTTAGACCCACGATTTCTTTTAGCTTGTCTCGTATTGATTATTGTAACTCTCTGCTGTCTGGCTTGTCCGCTTCTTCTATCGCATGCCCCCAGTGTTTTCAGAATTCTGCGGCCCGTCTTGCCTTCGTACAAATAAGCATGATCATATCACCCCCTTGCTTGACTTTCTCCACTGGCTGTCTATTTCTGGAAGAATTTCATACAAAATAAATACATTGTGCTACAAGTGTATCAAGGGTACTGAACCTCCTTATCTTTGTAACCATCTCCAAATGTCACCCCTGCCTGACCTCTTCATTCTGCTTCTGGTACTACTTGTTTACAATTCCTCAATACATATGTTCCATAATCAATCGCCACTTCTTCTATGTGTTAGGCTCGCTAATGCCTAAACTATAGAAAGATAGACAGAGAGATAGACCTACTTACATTCATACAACAATACAACACCTGAAGTTCAAATTTCCACAGGACTTTCTTTATTGAAATACACACGCAATCATTCTCACTCACACAGAATTACAAATATTTACACATTATTAGTTCACATACAACACAAATGGCAGTCACATTCTCAACATCAGCCGACACGCACTATCTGTAATTCAGAAATGTCTTCAAGCAATGGCATTTGGAGTCATGAACGCTGAAGATCACAAGTCGAAGGATGCTCACAACAGTTGTAGTCAAAGATGTGCACAAATACACGATGAACGCGCACAGTGACACTTAAAGATGAAGACACCTTAAAAATGAAGTGACGAATCAGTCTTTGTAGTCTGCAGGGGTTCTGCCGATGAATGGCTGTTTGCAGGGGTTCTGCCGATGAATGGCTGGTTTGCAGGGGTTCTGCTGGCAGTCGATGGCGCCTCACGCCAACAGTAAAGTAGTAGAGATGAAGAAAGGCGGCATTTCCACAATACCCGAAAGGGTATTATACAACGACGATGATGACAGAGCTGGCATCACAAAACGATATAGAAGCTACAATACTAGA
>JAPXFY010000017.1:65866342-65871342 GCA_030674185.1 Monoplex corrugatus | reverse complement strand
GTTATTTTTTAGTACAAGATAGAACTTAAGAAAGTGAAAAAGAAAGTAAACCGTCAATGTGAAAAATCCAGACTGTGGCAGCGTTTTCAGGGAACCATCTGTGGCGCCGCTGCCGCCTACATAACACTCCACAGGGCAAGACTCCAACGTCTGGCAGTGAGCGTGCACGTAACAGGCCAGGAGAACTAGGTGTCACTGACCGTTGGAATCATTGCAGCAGGCATCAGTTTAACCCCATTTCTCGACTGACCACCTACAGTGCTACACTCGTCACTTGCCAAACGGATTGAGACTGGGCGAGTAAACAGAGTGGTAGAGGTACTAAACTCACAAATCGTCTGAAACTCCACCATCTTAGAAAAACAAGGAATCCATTTTGGAAGGAATTATTTGGAGGTTCTGTTGAAAGGTGGTGTTCTTGAAAACTTGATGGTAACATTCTGTCGTCAGATGATGAAAACCTGATGGCTACTTTCAGTCTTAGGTGATGAAACTTCCGAAAAGTGTTGGTAGACCTGTTGTTTACAGGAAACAAAACTCGGAAACTATAATTATTTCTATTCTGGATCAGTTTAAAAAATCGAAACCTGCTTGCCGTTTTTGTTTTAATCTTATTTCATTTTTTGTAACACGAAAAAATGTATTATCTATTGCAACGGAACAAGTGTCGTGAATTTCTGTTTTGAAGTAGCAGTGTTCACTTTGTAATCAGGAAGCAGAGGTGTTTATTGTTTGCTGTGGTGGTATTTGGCATCCTTGCAAGCAGCCTGCCTATCAGTGTTACCAGTTTGGACAAGTTCTGTGTTGTTTTCTGAATGAATGGCTGGACCGAAGTACTGAATATTTTGTGAAACATCTGTTAGGTCTGTCAGATAACGCTGACTGTAAATTGCATTTTTGTGTTTGTTTGTTTTTTGTGGCATCAAACTTCTGAATATCTCGTTAGATACTCGTATGGCGTTGTAAAATGCATTACGTATGGGTAAAAAAAACCATGAGTAGTCCGCAGAAATGATCTGACATTGATATAAGTTCAGGACATTGAACTACTAGGCTGAAAGTGCTTCGCTTGGCCTGCCTGATAGTTAACCTTTATTCGAGTGCCTTTGTCACACTTCTTTTGTTCAACACTAAGCTTGTGGAGTGTAGAACTGAAAAATAGCCAGAACAGATCAGTTACTAAGATCGATACGTTTTACCCTGTTATGTAAATACTTTGTCACTACTGTGTGTTGGGCTGTGCAGCTGTGGTGTGTTGATTTAGCAGTGAATGACAGACACAAAAGTGCTGCTGATTGACAGGTCTACTCATTGATCTTTGGGAGACTGCGTAGACTGCCAACAGACACATTATGTGATTACCTATACTTTTTATTGCCATGAGACATATTCTGTGACTACTAATACGTTTTTATGAAACACAAAGCATACTGACTCGCTGAGGGAGTCTGTTGACAATTTGAAGAAGAGAGCAACAGATTGCTGAGCGACGTTAAGCCGTTGCTAATACAAAAAAGAAATACACTGGTCTGCCAACAGAAACGTATAGACACTACTGTCAACTGAACACAAAAAAACATACAAATACCAAAGAGAGATCAGTTAATTAACAATTGAATGGGAAGAGATATAGGTCTTTGCAAAAAGGAAACTGGTGTTTCACAACAAAGAAGTATTTTGTCGCTGACGGAATCAAAAATCAGTTTTAGCAATTGGATTTTGGAATCAAAAACCTTTCTAGTAATTGGTATGTCGAAATCAAATAACAAATAAGTCCTCTTAGCAATTAGTGTGTCGGCAAACTGTCTGGAAACAAGAGCAGAACAAAAACAGGGGGAAAAAAGCAAGAGGGGTCCTGTAGCGACTGTAGCCGTGTGATTTGATTGGAAGAAAGTCCAGGCGCAGCGTTTCTTGACGGCTGACGCCAGCTGTCTCATCGATTACAATCAAAATGGTGGTCACTTTTGATCAGGTGAGTTCGGCGGTTGGGTTTCTTCTTCTTCTTCTTCTTCTGCTCCTCCTTCTCCTTCTCTCTCTCTCTCTCTCTCTCTCTCTCTCTCTCTCTCTCTCTCTCTCTCTCTCTCTCTCTCTCTCTCTCTCCTGATTGTAGAATACACATACTGGCTGTTATATAAAATGTATGAAATGAAGAAAACCGCGGCCCCACGCCCACCCACCCCATTGTTCGTATTGTGGCCCATAGCTGTACGTTAAAAGTTCCGAGTATTGTGATCTGTCTCTCTCTCTCTGTGTCTCTCTGTGTCTCTCTCTGTCTCTGTCTCTGTCTCTCTCTCTCTCTCTCTCTCTCTCTCTCTCTCTCTCTCTCTCTCTCTGTGTGTGTGTGTGTGTGTGTGTGTGTGTGTGTGTGTGTGTGTGTGTGGTGTGCTTTGCATTCCCTAACACTGAACAGTGTACGAGTGTCTGGTACCCATTCACAGCAGAATGGACCCACAGAAAGATTTAATCAGGCGAGATTCGCGCCTGTTCAGTCGGAGCTGAACTGTGCAGTATGGGACTAGTGACACAGATGTAGTGCAGAAAACGGACCGGCAAAAAATGTTAAATAAATAAACATGCTTACCTAACCAGAAACACATGAAAAATAAACGAGCACGCGTATTTAATCAACAAAACAACACAAACGCTATTTTCTAACAACTGGCCTTTGTCAAGCGTATACAAAAGACAACAACAAAAAGAAGACAAAATTCCCAGCACGTTCTCAGAAACTGTTTGACAGTATTCAAAACCTGTTTTCATTGTTGTGACAGTACTCACTCACTCCGATTGAAATAAAACAAATTCGCATTTGAAACAAAGGGGGGTAAAAAACATGAAATTCAAACATTTATATTTCAACACAGCATGCGTTTAAAAGATTAAGGAAGGGGCGGGAGGAATCGAGGAGTATTGGCTAAAAAACAAAGAGAAACATGAAATACACAACATATTTGAACACGATATGGTGTTTGAAGACGCTAGGGAGGACAAGATTTTTTTAAAATTTTAAACGGAGAAAGAAAACCTCAAAGGCATACAGTTTATTTAAGCATGATATGCAAGATGTTCGTTGTTGTTGTTGTTGTTGTTTTGTTGTTGTTGTTGTTGTTGTTGTTGTGGTGGTGGTGAGAAAACCCCAGAGTCAAGTAAATTTATATGATCTTGATAGATATGTAAACAACGACGACTGTCCACTTTATATGGCCACAGGTCTAGACAGCACAATGTGACCACTCAGGCATATAAGAAGCCTTCGTCAAATCGATAATATATTATAGTTCATGTGTTCTTGTATCAGTTTATGTCTACCCGATACTATGTTCCGTGCACTCGTGTTTTCAGAGGAAGTAGTGACAAAATTAATGCGATAAAACTGACCTAAGTAATCGCTTTAATATAAAGACATCCAGATCATAAAGATCATGATCAGTCTTTTGGTGTTTTGGGTGTCTTATTTTTCCTGGTGTGTGAAGAGAGAGGCGGACAGAGACAAGAGAGATAGAGACAGAGACAGACAAAGAGAGAGTGTGTGTGTGTGTATGTGTGTGAGAAAGAGAGAGACAGAGACAGAGACAGACAGACAGACAGACACGGAGACAGATAGACAAAATGAGAGAGTAAGACAAAGATTCCACTGAGATCTGCCTTCGCGTGTATAGTCTATACTGTTTTATGTGTGATAAAGAGGGCACACACCCGCGCTTGTGCGCATACACCACCTAAAACCAAATACATTTGTATTACATTAGGTACATAATGAAAAGCAAGAACTGAAATTTACAGACATACATTTTCAGTTGTGAATGTATTCTACAAGAGGGAAAGGGGGACATTCTTGGAGTTTTGTTTGTTTGTTTGTTTGTTTGTTTGTTTTGGTATCTTGGAGTTGTTGCTTTTATGTGGAAGAGGGCGGAGGGCTAAGTAAGAAAGGAAATCTCAAAGACATACAATTTATTTGAGCACAATGATAAGTTCACAATGACGACTGCCGTATAATATGAAATATGACCACTGCCAAGACAGCAAAAAATGACCACACAAACATATGTGTATGCGTCAGCCTTCGTCCAATCGATACATTTCCTATGTATATATGTTTTCATAATAGTTCTACCCGACTACTGTGTTTTGTGGACTCGTGTTTCCAGTGCGAGTACTGACAAAATTAATGCGATGAAAATGACCCAAGTAATGGGTCTAATGTAAAGACTTTCAGATGAAATTTAGTTGATTTTTGTCACGGCATGTGTGTGTGTGTGTGTGTGTGTGTGTGTGTGTGTGTGTGTGTGTGTGTGTGTATGTGTGTGTGTGTGTGTGTGTGTGTGTGTGTGTGTGTGTGTGTGTGTAAAAACAGCTGCCTGTATTATCGGTACATAATACCTTCTCTCTCTCTCTCTCTCTCTCTCTCTCTCTCTCTCTCTCTCTCTCTCTCTCTCTCTCTCCCTCTCTCTCTCTCTCTCTCCCCTCTCTCCCATTCTCTCTCTCTCTCTCTCTCTTTTTCCCGCCGTGGGGATGCCGGGGGCTCTTTCGGTATAAATAATAGTATCCCCCACCTTCCGGAAAGTCTGTGCTAGAAATGTCCTCTTTTCTGTCATTCTCTTTGTTTCTGCCTTATTCCTTTGCTTTTTGTCATTTCTTCTTATCATTTTCTGCCTTGCTGGTCCATTCACCTGCATGTGTTCGATAACGTCTTACGTACTTTTTCTTGGGGTGGATACATGTATTAAGTGCATTTTTGGCTCTAGGGAAATGAGATGAGCGGAAGCAATTTTAGGTAATTTAGGCCCCGTTTTTATACATGCTTTATGTTCTTTCGTTATGTTTAAATCTGTATTCATGTATGGTTTTTAAATCCCCTGTGTGATAAACTGGACGGAGTGGATAACGCCATAATCCTTAGATTATGTGCGCGAATGCATTGATACGTTTACTTAATTTTCTTTTTTTTTTTTTTTTTTTTTTTGCCTGTAGAAGTATTGTTTGTGTGTTGAAATGGTTAT
>JAPXFY010000017.1:65841342-65863842 GCA_030674185.1 Monoplex corrugatus | reverse complement strand
TGGTGAATAGGGAGAGATAATCCATATCCGATCAAAAATCACACACTAGGTTTCTCACATCCTTACTAGGCGTTTCAACTGCTAAGTCACACACAATCCTCGGCACTTGCTGTTGACATTACCTTGAGAAAGTCAGGTAAAATCTATATTTAGGTCCGGGTGCTGTTTTCCTCAATTAAAATCCACCAAGAGCATTTCATTAGCATCCTTAAATCCGATGTCAGAAATTTTCTCATTGAGTGGTTGCTCTTTGCTTTCTTTGGATGGGACAAGTCGGAGCGTTTCCAATGTTTTGACTGCTGTTTTGCTTTGGTGCAAATGTGCGCTGATTGCCATGTATGTATAAATGGTTCCTACACAGCCATTATTTTTTGTAACTCGTTCTTCTATGTCGCTATTCTCCAAACCCATGTGGACTCATTGCGCATTACACGTAAACAGAGGTTTTATTGTCTCATGAGAACCCAAACTGTTGGTGGAGCTCACCACGTTCCAATTTGTTGTTGCACAATCTGCATTCAGCAGGCGTGCATGCTGGGTGTATTTTATAACACCCATAAGCCGCCGGACACTGACATGACGTACACGATCTGTAACGTGCCTATTTGATTTTCTGAATACGCATGCACACTAGGGGTAGTAAAATCTGGCAGGTCTGCACACATAATAAGATTATTGACCTGGGAGATGGAAAAAATCTCGACCCTTTACCCACCAGGCTGGAGATATCCAGGCGGATCGAACCTAGGACCTTTCGATTGGAAGTGTGACGTTTACCAGCCTGACAACAGCTCAACTCCTTCATGCAGGGGCTAAGAGTTATTTTATCAACCCTCGTTATTGTCCGTGGGTAGTTCTACTCAAGGCAAAACCCTCAGCTGCCTCAGTGCAAACTGCTTGTGCTGCCGCCACTGCCATCCCGGTCAGTGACCCATAATGTAATGTGAAAGGACGGCACACCTCATCAAGGCTTAAGTGCTGTGCTGTAATACTTGGTACAAACGTGCTAAATCCTCACCCAGCCCACTCCCCCAGAAGCAAAGTAGAGGTGGCTGATTGGTTACAACACGCCTGTCTAGACAGCAAAACGTTTCAGTTTCGACTTCACATTGGGACAGGAATATTCATTAGATACTACATGTGCCACTTGTTACAGACTCGAAAAATCCAAACTTAAAATCTTTTCTTTTATTAGGGATAGTAGCATTAGGACCGACTGTGCCTGCTGTACAGTTAGTCCTTTCGAAACAATAGAAGTAATGTGGCCATGATTTAGATCAAACCAAAACGTCTGTGTACAACACATTTGTAGAAAAACTTATCATGAGGAATATTGGGGAGGAAAGGGGGGTGAGAAAAGGGGTGTTACAATCATCAATCTGATGATATGATTCTCCTTTCGTTCGCTGTCTTCACAGTCATGCCACATGTCAAGATGACTCTAGCAGGTTTCTTTTTTCTTTTTTTTTCCCCTAGTTCCTGCCGGCCGCCATGAAGTTTGGTAGTCACCAGAGTTGTAGTCGGCCATGCATCATGTCGCTCCACTGGAAGGAGGAGACATCGCTTCAATATGTGTTCAGTTGTTTGATCCTCTTCACCACAGGGTTACGCTGATGAAGCGTGATAGTTGGGTGACTATCCCCAACCCAGCAGGTGTCAGGGGGCAGGTGGCCTTCGGATCTGGAGATTAGCTGCGAAATAAGACAGGCTTGCCTGGACGAATAGGCAATCCCAAACAGACTGGCTATAATTTCTGTCTGGACGGGGCGGAATAGCACTTGACAAGGCCACACACAGAAAATATCCTACAACTATATGCTATGACGGAGCCATCAGGTGGATAAGGGCCACCTGGAGCCTCGGCCCCTTCCGCTTACAGAGTAGCTCTTTTGCCCATTAGCGAAGGGCGGGGTAACCCAGGCAAAAAAAAAACCTGGAGGGCTGAAGTCAGAGGTACTAGGCCTGTAGATGACTTTTGACAGGCCGTGGTGCCATACACTATAACGATTATGTCCACACAGTTATAATGATGACGATGATGGACTCTCTTGTTGATCCAACAGATGAGTGGGTATAAGTCTTCAGGGTCCGGCAACGGTCTTCATGTGGGTTAGAGATCAATCCTTGAGGCATATGTTCCTCTGCGGACACTGCGTTGGAAGTATTCCGGTGACCTTGGGCTCTTCCGCCAGTTCTTCTATTGAAGAGCAAATGTTCTTTGCTGTCCTGATGGCATAACTGATGTGACTGGCCTTTAGAGTGTCCTTGTAATCGTTTTAATGGTCTTTCCTGATCATGGTGTCCTTGCTTCAGCTCTCAGTACAGGAGCAACATTTTGGAATGCGCTGGTGGGTGGTAGTGTTGTTGTTCCGGCTTGCCTGTATGCCTGACCAGCCCACAGATTTGTTAAAAGTGTGAAAAGGGCGTGCAACCTTTCCCCACACTCTCCCTACTGAAGCACGAAGTTCCACCAGTACAGACAATGACTGTCACACATAGAACGTCCCCAGCAAGCACAGTAGTCCTCTGAGTAGTGAAGTAGTTACTGCTTTACAGCCAGTTAATGTTACAGGTACTATTATGGCTTATTATAGATAGATGGATCGATCGATCGATCGATAGATAGATAGATAGACAGATAGACAGATAGATAGATAGATCGATAGACAGACAGACAGACAGACAGATAGATAGATAGATAGATTAGATAGATAGATAGATAGATAGATAGATAGATAGATAGATAGATAGATAAACAGATAGAGGATTGGAGTAACAGGTTGTCTGCCAGTATGAGGTTTACAACTTCTTTCTCGACCAATAGGTACATATGTAGGCTACAGTCTATGTCTTTCGGTTTTTCACGGTTAAAATTGCCTAAAGTACACACTATGACTTGTGTCTGTCCTTTACATTGAACAGACTGCAGCAGAAGTAAAGCGAGCACACACACACACACACACACACACACACACACACACACACACACACACACACACACACACACACACACACACACACACACACACACACACACTGTTATTGAAAAGGGAGTGTGTCCAGCAAAGCACAAGCCCTGGGCAAAATACCTGCGTGCATACCTATGGAGACTACTACCATTGTTTCCGCATGAACGGCCCTGGCGGTTGGTCACCCCGAGTTTGTTTGGCCGGTTCCTGCTTTTGCTGTATTGCTTGTCATGGCCGTACGTGTCTTATCCTCTGTGTGTGTGTGTATGTGTGTGTGTCTGTGTGTGTGTGTGAGTGTGTGTGTCTGTGTGTGTGTGTCTGTGTGTGTTTGTGTGCGTGTGTTTGTGTGTGCGCGTGTCTGTCTGTTTGAGTGTGTGTATCTGTGTGTGTGTGTGTGTATGTGTTCTTTTGTTTCCTTTAACGTCTATTTACTGTATATGTGTTTTTAGATAATTTTGTGTGTCTGCTGTCTGTCTGTCTGTCTGTCTGTCTGTCTGTCTGTCTGCCTGCCTGCCTGCCTGTGTGTTTTTTCGTTCGTTATGTCTTTGCGTCTACTGTTATATGCTTTTAGACTCTGTGTGTGTATGTGTGTGTGTGTGCGTATGTGTGTGTGTACGCGCGCGCGCGCGTGTGTGTGTGATCATTATTTCTTTTCACGTCTAATCATAAACGTGCTTTTAGATGATATGTGCATGAGTATGCGCCCGCATGATTGTGACTGTATGTGTGTGTGTGTGTGTGTGTGTGTGTGTGTGTGTGTGTGTGTGTGTGTGTGTGTGTGTGTGTGTGTGTGTGTGTGTGTGTGTGTGTGTGTGTGTGTGTGTGTGTGTGCGCGCGCGCGCGTCCGCGCGTGATTCGACTCTTGCATTTAAACAAACCTAAAGACGTTTCCCAGCTTTATCCATAATAATGATGATACTGTCATTGATGATGATGTTGTGGTTGCTTTTGTTCTTTTTGTGGTTGTGTGTGTCTATGTTTGTGTGTATGTATGTGATTGTGTGTGTGTGTGTGTGTGTGTGTGTGTGTGTGTGTGTGTGTGTGTGTGTGTGTGTGTGTGTGTTGTGCGCGCAAGTGAATGTGTGCTGGGTGGGAAGCAATGACTAGAGAGGACTTTTTTCCTTGATGCTATGTTTATATATCTGTTTAGATAATCCAAAACAAGTGTGACTGCCCACGTTCAAGCAAACAGGAACCAGAAAAACACGAAACAAGAATAAGAACGCGTATTTAATACAAGACAAGACAGGCGCAAATTTTCGGCCAACTGGCCTTTGTCAAACGTAAAATTACAAACAAACAAACACCAGATACAAAAATTATGAGAAAAAGACTGAAACTTCCCTGCTGCTGGGTCCAGTGTGAGAAAAGGAATAAACTAAAATGACATCATAATGTGTTTCTGAGTAAATATGATGTCAGAGCGGAAATGAGAACTATGACGCAGTAGTGTTTAGAATGTAAAGGATACCAGTATTACATAATGCAATAGAGAAAATATAGGCATATGTTCGACTGAATGGGAAAATATTTAATCAAGAGGTATGGCTGATGTAAATGGATCGTGCCTAGTGCAACGAATCCAGTCTGACATTGGAATAAAAAGAAATGGTGATAATATGATGATTTACTGAAATAGACCGTATCATCACCATTTTCCCATCCCAATGAGGTATTGGCTTTGCGGCTGCACATATGTCTTTTTATTTCTATTTTTATTTTTATTTTCATTTTATTTTCATTTTCATTTTTATTTTAAATTCAATCTGTTTGAATTCTCCTTCCACAAGACAGGCCCAGCTGCGCCTGACTAAGGTTTTTTTTCTCTGGGGACTCCGGTTTTCCCTTCAGCCCCTTGGCTGTAGGTTTAGGATGTTTTTCTTCTTATTCCAAGGTCAGACCGGATTCGTTGCACTAGGCACGATCCATTTACATCAGCCATACCTCTTGATTAAATATTTTCCCATTCAGTTGAACATATGCCTATATTTTCTCTGTTGCATTATGTAATACTGGTATCCTTTACATTCTAAACACTACTTTTCGCTAGTGCGTCATAGTTCTCATTTCCGCTCTGACATCATATTTACTCAAAAACATATTATAATGTCATCTTAGTTTATTCCTTTTCTCACACTGGACCCAGCAGCAGGGAAGTTTCAGTCGTTTTCTCATAATTTTTGTATCTGGTGTTTGTTTGTAATTTTACGCTTGACAAAGGCCAGTTGGCCGAAAATTTGCGCCTGTCTTGTCTTGTATTAAATACACGTTCTTATTCTTCTTTCGTGTTTTTTCTGGTTCCTATCTGTTTATATGTTTATATATTCCATATGCATATATTATGATATAATATATACATATATTTATATTCTATGTTTGTAGATGAATGATGATGATGATAATGATAATAATAACAATGATAATAATAACAATAATGATAATAGAATCAAGGAAGAGACATGAATGTTATACAGCCACAAAAAAGATTTACACCTCATGCCTACAGAGTTAAATCCCTTGCTGCTACAGACATCTTTAATTTTTTCTTTTTTTTTCAAATTTCCCTTTAATGAAATGAACGTGAAAGAATAATCGTGATGCAGTCATGTCTCTCTCATCATCTACAAGAAAGGACAGCAGTTGCTGATTTTTTGACAAATGATTTGTGCCATATGCGTTGCCTGCATGTGCAAGGCTGGAAGACGTACACAAAATCTCGTTACTTTTTTGCAGATGCAAGTGGCAAGCTTTGTGTCCAAGCCAGACATCTTTGATATTTATACCTTGAAAACGGGTTGATCTGATTCGCACATATGTGAATTCTGATGTCCTACCCACTTGACTATCACGTCCATCAAGAAGCAGACATAAACAAGAAAGAAGAATACATAGCGAGAAACAGGGATGTTGCTTAATACCATACACATAAAATATAACTACTCTTTTTAGCACAAAACAACAACAAAAAATACCACAAGCAACCCAAACAGAGAGAAAACTGTGTGGTCATGCATAATCAAAGATAGCATCATCCAGGTAGAAAAATGTTATTTTGTGAATAATGCAAGGTACACTGACCAGGCCCTGTACCATAACGAAGGAGTCCTATGATCTCTATTTGATACATTCTGTGTCATATGACGAGTGAAAAGAGGGGAAAAGAAACATATACCCGCAATATTACATGGGTTCTGCCTTTCTGAATCGGAAAAGGGGTGGGGTATTTTCTTTTCTTTTTCATTATATTTCTTATTCTAAAAACATGGCGACAAAATGCACAAACTGCATTATTTCAATAAAGCACAATGACAAGTATATCGTTCTCAGTATCTCATTGGTCTGAAATATAATCTTTCAGTTGCTTTTTTCCCAAAATTTTACGTGGTATTCTCAAATACGCAAAATTTGTATGATCCGATAATTACATTTCTGTTAGTTTCTTAAGCCTGATGGGCTTTTTTTTTTTTTTTTATCAAATCCCACGTACAAATACGTCAACCTCGTCATATGGGCTTTTTTTTGTAATAAACACAGCATGGTTTTAAATATATACTGGTGGCTTCCATACTGTCAGTTATTGATTTACACAAACATACACACACACAGACACAAGCACGCACGTACGCACGCACACACGCACATACACACACGCACACACCCAAGCACGCACGCACATACACATTTCTTTTTATTTTAAAAATGTGTGATTCGTTTGTGTATTCCTGAATCATGAGGAGGGCCACACAAGCCGAAGAACTGAGAGGAAAAATTCTCATTTGTTGTCTTGGTTTTTTATTTTGTTTTCTTTTTGTTTTGTTTTGTTTTTAGCAAGATTGTATATACGTATATAAACATTTAAGCTGAAACTAAAAAGAAAAAAAACAGACCAAAAAATAACATCGAACTAAATCTTGGACTATAAGAGACAGATGAATCAACTCGTGCAAAATTTAGCGTATCTGTTCAAAACAAATTCAGTGCTCTGAAAAAATTGGGGGGAGCGAGGAACAATCGACAAATTTAAAAACTCAATAAATGAAGTTTGTGAAGAAATCCCTATAGTTGAAAGAAAAGCAAAGAAGAATCGGACGACAAAATGAAATTTTACACTTAACAGATGAACGTAGGAAGATAAAGAGAAAGAATACAGAAAGATAGGTAAGGAAATCACGAACAAGTGCAACGAAGCTAAGAAAGCTTGGCTGGAAACATATTGCAAAGAAATTGAAGACCGACACAAAAACAAACCCTACGTTTATGTACAAAAACATTGAAGAAATTGTTCACAGGAAAAAGACATGCATATCAACTGGTTTCTTAAAATCAAAAGATAGTACGATTATCATAGAAAAAGACAAATTTTTAGTTAGATAGGGATAGTACATTAAAGACCTTTTTTTGATGATGACAGAAAGGACTTGGAAGGATCACCAATAATGGAAGATGAAGTTAGAGCAGCGATGAAAAAGATGAAACAGGGAAAAGCCCCAGGAACAGGTAATGTTACATTGAAATGATTGAGGCTCTACATGAATTTGGTACTGAAAAAATAACAGTCCTCTTAAGTGAAATTTATGATACTGGAAAAATCTCTAAAGATATTTCAGTCATTTTGCGTTGCACTTCCAAAAAAAGCAGGGGCTACAGAATGCAAACTCTGTACAATCAGCTTGATGAGTCATGACAAAGATTCTGTTAGGAATGATCACGATGAGGACAAGGAACAGAATCAGAAAAGAAACAGCAGAAAAAACAGTGTGAATTTGTTGAAGCGAAAGGAACTGTTAATGTCATTTGTATCCTAAGAACTCTCACAAATTGAGTTGAATAAAGATTTATATTTATGTTTTATTGTATACATATATAAAGGCTTTTGATCAGGTAAGACAGGAACAATTGAGCAACAAACTGGAAAAGCTCAATATTAATGGAAAGATCTGCGAATAATAAGGAATATGTATAGGGAACAAACAGAAGCAATGATAGTAGAAAATGATATAAACTCTTTTCAAAATATCAAAAGAGGGATTAGGCAGGGGTGTGCTGTGTCATCAAATGTATTTTCATTTTGCAGCGAAACTATCAATAAAATCTAAAAGAATGCTCTGGGATACAAGTTGGAGGGAAAATTATAAACAATTTTTGCTGTGCAGCTTACACCGTTCTGATTGCAGAAAATGAAAAAGATCTACAAAATCTTATGAATAAAATAGAAATAAAGCAGAAATAAAGAGCTAGAGCTAAATAATATAAAGGCTGAAGTCATGGTAATCAGTAAAAAACAAGAAATCCCCTCATACAAAATAACAGCATATGGCACAACATTACGACAAATTGGTAAGTCTGGTAACAGTCATCTCACCAAAAGGCAGATGCACATTAGAAATATCCAATAGAAGTGGCCAAGCTAAAACATCATTCAAGAAAATGAAAAGCGTTCTTACCAACAAATGCGTATCAATTAACACCAGGAAGAGAGTTCTTCATTGTTATATAGAATCAATACAGTTGTACGGAAACGAAGCCTGGACAATCAACAACCAAAATCAGAGCACGTTTGCAGCAGCTGAATTGTAGTTTATAAGAAGAGTGTTAAGAATTCAATGGACAGCAAAGAACATAAACCAGACAGTTTTGACAGAAGCAAACACAAAAAGAACATTAATGAAGATCAGGAAAAGGCAAGCAAAATTTTAGGACATTTTATGACGCAAGAGAAATTTGAGACCTAGTTACAACAGGAAAGCTAGAGGTAAAAGGAGCACAAGACAAATCCGGGGGACAGTTTTGCAGAGTGGGAGGGCGCAAAAGGGATAGGAGATATATATTGCGGCGACAAAAGAAAGATAAATTCGTGTCGAAGGCCATGATCACAAACGCCATGCGGCAAGGTGCGTGATGATGATGATATATGATGATGGTATATGATATATATATATATATATGTATATGTATGTGTATGTATGTATGTATGTATGTATATATACATATATGTATATGTATGCATGTATGTATGTATGTATCCTGTGGCCTTTTTCGTCGATGGCGACGGTCGGCAGCGGAAAGTTAGTTATCTTAAAACACAAACGACGCTCATGGCTGAAACATCAAATGCGCGATCGGCACGGTTTCTGACAACGACTACAGTAGTAGTATCAAAGAGTATAGTACCGTAGTATACTGTGGATCATCCCCCGTGGGGCATCTGCGTCTTTGTCTAGCCTCTATAGCGCTCGACTCTATCCTCTTCATAGCTCTTTGCTCCCGCGAAAACAGCAGCTCTCCACCCCACTCGATCCTGGGCAACCGTATCCCAGTTCGCAACATTGATAGAAAATTCCATCATGGTCGATTTACACTGGTCCTCGAAGCGAAGCTTGGGTCGTCCAACGTTACGCGTGCCCTCAGACAGTTCCCAATACAGTATCTGCTTGGGGATTCTGGAGTTATCCATGCGCGCAAAGTGACCAAGCCACCTAAGATGCCTAGACCGCAGGATGGGATATAGTGACTAAATGCCAGCTCTTTTGAGCACTTTTGTATCCGGGACTCTATCTTGCCATTTATTTATTTTTTAATTTTTCGTAAACACCTCATATGAAAACTATTTAACCTCCTCTCCTGACCAGCATACAAGGTCCACGTCTCACTCCCGTAAAGGAGTGTTGAGAGGACGCATGTTTGGTAAATTAGAGTCTTTGGTTTTTATCCTAAGCTTATCATTAATTTTTCCCATGCTCTTTTCATAAGTTTCCTATTCTGCTTGTCAATTCCTCATCCAAAGATAGGGTCGATGTTATGGTGGATCCCAAGTAAACAAACTTATCTACTGTTTTGAGAGATTCACCACCGAGTTTTATCTCTGGTGGTGAGTTTGTCCCTTGTCCAATTATCTCAGTTTTCTTGACGCTGATTGTTAACCTAAAGAGATCGCATGCTTCCGCTAAACGATCGACTAGTCTTTGAAGCTCGATTTCAATGTGAGCCGCTATCGCGGCATCATCAGCGAAAAGCAACTCTCTGATCAACACTTAAGTCTTCAGTCGTTTCGATTTCAGTCTTGTCAGATTGAAAAGAGTTCCGTCGAACCTGGATCCATACATATCCATACATACATATATACCTATCCATACATATACATACATATATATGTGTGTGAGTGTGTGTGTTTGTGTGTGTGTGTGTATACATATGTATATATATACATATATCCATACATACATACACATACATATGCATATATATATGCATATATACATTTACATACATACACATACACATACACATGTGTATACATGTGGGCGTGTGTGTAGGTGGGGGGGGGGTGTGCGTGTTATATTATTTGTATAATATATGTTGCAGAAAGGTAAATTAGACAACATCAAAATGGAGATGGAAAGGCTTAACATCAGTATTTTAGGACTAGGGGAAGTGAGATGGAAGGGGGCAGGCATGATAACATCAGGAGAATATACAGTGATATACTCTGGTGGTAATTCACATGAAAGAGGAGTAGGCATCATAATGGACAAAGACAAATCAAAAGCAGTTAAGGGATACTGGACAGTGTCAGACAGAGTTTTGCTGGTCAAATTGAGAGGCAAACCATTTGATATCAACATCATACAGGTGTATGCACCAACATCCGCAAGTACTCAGGAAGACATCGACAACTTCTACGATATTTTAGAGATGGCCAAGGTCCAATGTAAATCACAAGAAGTTACAGTCATAATGGGAGATTTTAATGCTAAAGTGGGACAGGATAGGGTGGAGGATATAGTTGGACCTCATGGCCTTGGTACACAAAATGAAAGGGGAGGGAAACTTATAGAATGGGCACAGATGAATGAGTTCATAGTAATAAACACCTGGTGTGAGCAGCCTAACAGAAGAAAATAGACTTGGATGAGTCCAGGAGATAATACCAAAAATCAGATTGACTACATCCTGATCAACAAAAGATTTAGAAATTCTTTACTGTCAGCAAAAACACTACCAGGCGCAGACTGCAACAGTGACCACAATCCTGTAGTGGGAAGGTTTAGGCTGAAAGTGAGGAAAAGGAAACAGACCAAAAGCAACATCAAACTAAACCTTGGACTGTTAAAGACAGATGAAATGATACGTAAAAAATTTAATGTACATGTTCAAAACAAATTTAGTGCTCTGGAAGACGTTGGTGACAGTGAGGAACAATGGACAAAGTTGAGAAATTCGATAAATGAAGCTTGTGAAGAAATCCCTAATGCAGATAGAAAAGCAAAAAAGAGCTGGATGACTAATGAAATTTTGGGCTTGATGGAAGAAAGGAGGAAGGCAAAGAGAAACGAGGAGATATACAGGAAGATAAACAAAGAAATCAGGTATAGGTGCAATGAAGCTAAGGAAGCTTGGCTGAACACAAAATGCAAAGAGATAGAAGACCGACACAAAATGGATCCTCAGGGTATGTACAAACGAATTGAAGAAATTGTCCACAGGAAAAATACATGCACATCAACTGGTTGCTTAAAATCGAAAGATGGCACGCTTATCATGGAAAAAGACAAAATACTGGACACATGGGGAGAGTACATTAAAGACCTTTTTGAGGATGACAGAAACGAAGAACACATTATAAAAAAGAACTTTGAAGGACCACCCATAATGAAAGATGAAGTTAGAGCAGCACTGAAAAAGATGAAACCAGGAAAAGCCCCAGGACCAGACAACATTACTACAGAGATGATTGAAGCCCTGGAGGAATTTGGCATAGAAAAAATAACAGTCCTCCTAAATGAAATTTATGACACTGGAAAAATCCCCAAAGATATGTCAAAATCAATTTTCATTGCACTTCCAAAGAAGACAGGGGCTATAGAATGCGAATTACATCGCACAATCAGTTTGATGAGTCATGTAACAAAAATCCTATTAAGAATAATCATGATGAGGACAAGGAATAGAATCAAACGAGAAATAGCAGAAGAACAGTGTGAATTTGTGGAAGGGAAAGGAATTATTTATGCCATATACATCCTAAGAACTATCATAGAGAGGTTAACTGAGATGAATAAGGATTTGTATTTATGCTTTGTTGACTATACCAAAGCTTTCGATCGGGTACGACATGAAGAATTGATCAACCAACTGGAGAGACTCAATGTTGATGGAAAAGATCTACGAATAATCAGGAATATGTACTGGGAACAAACAGCTGCAATGAGAATAGAAAACAATATAAGCTCTTTCCAAAACATCAAAAGAGGAGTCTGACAGGTTGTGTTTTGTCACCAGATCTGTTTTCACTATACAGCGAAAGCATCATGAGAAACCTAGGTTAAAGGTTGAAGGGAAAATGATAAACAACATCTGGTACGCAGATGACACCGTGTTAATTGCAGAAAATGAAAGGGACCTACAAAACCTTGTGAATATACAAGAAATAGAAAGCAAAGGTAAGGGGGTTTGGAACTAAACAGCAGGAAGACTGAAGTCATGGTGATCAGTAAAAAACATGAAATCCCCTCATGCAAAATAACAGCAAATGGCACAACCTTGACACAGGTTGATAAGTTCAAATACCTGGGAACGGTCATTTCATCAGACGGCAGAAGCACATCGGAAATAGCTGGCAGAATCGGCCAAGCCAAAACAGCATTCAAGAAGATGACAAGCATTCTTACCAACAAATGCCTATCAATTAACATCAGAAAGAGAGTCCTTGAATGTTATATAGAACCAATACTGTTGTACGGATGCGAGGCGTGGACAATCAGCAAGCAAAGCCAGAGCAAGATTGAGGCAGCTGAGATGTGGTTTCTCAGAAGACTGTTGAGAGTTCCATGGACAGCAAAGAAAACAAACGAGACAGTCTTGATGGAGGCAGACACAAGTAGACCACTCATAAGGAAGATTAGGAAAAGACAGGCAACATTTATAGGCCATTTTATGAGGAAGGGGGATTTGGAGCACCTGGTCACAAGGGGAAAGCTGGAGGGAAAGAGATGACCAGGTAGACTCAGGGAGAGAATGCTGGACGGACTTATGGCTGGGGATGAGTAAGGTGGGGGAGATGCTAGGGGCAACGAGAGATAGAGATGGTTGGAAGTCCATGGTCACCAACGCCATGCGACAGGGCACCTGATGATGATGATGATATTAGACAGTAAGACGTTTAGGGTCGAAACACTTGTTGAGGGTTACTTTTTGGGGGGGGCCTTCTGCTTTCCAGTTCTCCTGAGGATTTCTTGCTGCACACATTCAATTAATGTTGAATGGTGTTATCCATCAACAAAAACGGCGTACCTGTATGGCACGCTAACTGTACATATGTAGTCTCTGATTAATATCTGACTTATTCTGTACCTATTGATTTCGATCATGCTATTTACATGTGAGTTATTGCACACTAGCATAATAGCAACTGGATGATATTTGTGTAATGCATGCATGTATAAAGATGCCTTATGTTTGTATTTTTTCTATTCTCTTATAAAAAGAAAGAAATCATCTCAACCAAATTTTTAATACGATAATATCAAAATAGGAGTCAGGCAAGGTTGTGTTGTCACCAGATCTGTTTTCGCTTTTTAGCGAAACCATCGTGAGAAACCAAGAAGAATGCCCTGGATTAAAGGTTCGAGGAAAAATGATAAACAACTTTCGTTACGCAGATGACGCTGTGCTACTTACAGAAAATGAAAGGAACCTACAAAACCTTGTGAATGTAATAGAAATACAAAGCAAAAATAAAGGGTTGGAGCTCAATAGCAAGAAGACGGAAGTCATGGTAATCAGTTAAAAAAAACATGAAATCCCGTAATGCAAAATAACCGCAAACGGCACAACTTTGAGACAGGTTGATAAGTTTGAATATCTGGGAACGGTCATCTCACCAGACGGCAGATGCACATCAGAAATAGCCAGCAAAATCGACCGAGCCAAAAGAGCATTCAAGAAGATGAAAAGCATTCTTACCAACAACTGCCTATCACTTAACATCAGGAAGAGAGTTCGCGAATGTTATGTAGAACCGATAATGTTATACGGTTCTGAGGCGTGGACAGTCAACACGCAAAGCTAGAACAAGATTGAGGCAGCCGAAATGTGGTTTTAAGAAGAATGTTGAGAGTTCCATGGACAGCAAAGAAAACAAACAAGACAGTCTTGATGGGGGCAGACACAAGAAGATTAGGAAAAGACAGGCAACATTTATAGGCCATTTTATGAGGAAAGGGGAATTAGAGCACCTGGTCACAACAGGAAAGTTGGAGGGAAAGAGAGCAGCGGGTAGACCCAGGGAGAAAGTATTGGACGGACTTGCAGGGTGGCTGAAGACAGAGAGGGTGGAAGATGTGCTTGCGGCAACAAGGGATAGATACATATGGAGGACCATGATCGCCAGCACCATGCAGCAGGGCACTTGATGATGATGATGAAATTTTTAAACCAACTTGTAGTGTCCACGTAAAATTGTGGGTGGAAACCACTACAACCTTCATTCATTCCCACCCACCCTACTACTATCGCACCTCCTTTGCCATCCCCCCTTCACACACACCCTCCCCCTGACGCCACCCTTCCACACACATACTTTTTGACACGAGCGTTTAGTTGCCTTAGTCAATATTCATTTTACTGTTTTCCTTTTAAAAGCCCCCTTGACAGGGTGTTGTGTTGTCACAGCACAAAACTTTCGAAAGCACACGGGATCACACGGGTACTTGTAATAATACTAGAATAGAAAGAAATGAAAAAAGACAGAAAAATGGTGCAGGCTGTCATTGTTTGAGTAAGGAAATGTTCCTGCGTCGATAGTCTTAGTACGAATTCGCCGCTTAAAGCGCTCATGCCTCACAAAAGTTCGAAAAGTTCTTCAGTTGAGGTATAAGAAACATACAGACTCTGATTTAGTGTCTTTTATGCGTGCATGCAAGAGAAGTTCTCTCTCTCTCTCTCTCTCTCTCTCTCTCTCTCTCTCTCTCTCTTCTCTCTCTCTCTCTCTCTCTCTCTCTCTCTCTCTCTGCTCTCTCTCTCTCCCCTCTCTCTCTCCCCATCCTCTTCCCTCCCTCCTCTCTCTCTCTCTCTTGTTGAAGGGAGGAAAATATCTCTCAAAGAAACATTAAGGAAGTTAGCTGTTCTGTTGTTGTTTGTTTGTTTGTTTGTTTTTTCGTCTATATTTTGTGAAGTGTTTCTTTGTTATCTGATTGAAAGTGTCTGCCAGCGTCCAAGCAAATACGAAAGAGAAAGAGACAAAACTAAAACCAGAACGCGTGCTTAATATGTATAACCGAATAAGACAGACGCAAATTTTTGGCCAACTTGTCATTGTCAAGCGTTTACAGAAAAACAACGAAGAATGCATCACAAAATCTGCTGGTTTGTTTCCCTTCTACAATTTGTGTACTTGTTCTTTGTTGTCATTCGTACACACTTCACAAAGGCCAGTTGGCCGAAAATTTGCACCTGTCCCGTTTTGTTGTTAAAGATTTGTTCTCATTCTATTTTCATGGTATTCTGGTTTCTGTTGACTTGAACACTAGTATCCACTTTGATTCAGATTTCTTTACGTATTATCAAATGTTTTCAAATAAATGCATCACTAGCTATAGACCAATAAAATGTTCAGTTATATATATATATAATCTTTGTTATTATTATTATCATCATCATCATAATCATTATATTATTCTTGTTATTATTATTATTATTATTATTATTATTATTATTATTATTATTATCATTATTGTTGTTGTTGTTGTTGTTGTTGATTGGATGGTTAGTTAAATAGGTAGGTAGGTAGTCTGTTTATTTTTTATAGAAAAAAGTAGTGGTCAAAGTTGACCGTGATCTCTTGATGTATTTTCTATGCAGAAACCAGAGTACATCGAGTCAGATTACATCCTGGTATGGGTCCCTAAGAGACGTCACACTGACTCCGTCATGACGCGTCCCCTCATACACGTAAGTGTTACGTCAATTGTATGTTTGATGTCACACATTTGACGTCACTTTCTTGGTGGTTTCTTGTTGTTGTTGTTGTTGTTGTTGTTGTTGTTAGGATCATCGCACTCAGGGAGGTAACCTTTGTGCTCACCTTTTTTTTTTCATCCCATTATCTACGCCATCTTTATGGCCACAGAAGCTGGCACAGTTTTTTTTTTTTTTTGGGGGGGGGTGTTTGTTTTTACAATGCGATGATGCTGATGTCGATGAGGATGATATTTATGATGCTATGGAGTTCCATCTAGGATTGAGACTGCGTGACAGGGCTTTACTCTACGCCTGCTATCATAATATATCCTGGCGTCAACCAGGCCCGATGGAGACAGACACCTGCGGTGCTGGTAAGAAGATTTGAGCAACACCCTCAATAATGCATCCGTGAAGTGGATGAGACTGGACTGTGTGGTCCCCAACTCTGGGTAGGAGCCGGTTAGAGCCGAAAAATCCCACAATGATATAGTTTTGAAGGGACTGATGAGGATTCGAACCCACAACCTTCCAGTCAGTAGTCTGTTGCGCTTACCACTACAACACGGCGACTGGTTGGACATAGTAATTCTTTGTGTTTTTCCTTTTGTAGTAGAGTTTGTTTGGTTTTGGCTTTTGGTTTGGTTTTGTTTTGTTTTGTTTTGTTTTGTTTTGCTGTTGGTTTTTGGTTTTGGTTTTAGTTTAGAAAGTGTATGTATGTGCGCGCCCGTGGGTGTATGAATGTGTGTGTATGCGTGCTTGTGTGTGTATGAGAGTGTGTGTATGTGTGTGCTGTCGTTGTTGTTGTTGTTGCTGTTGTTGCTGCTGCTGCTGCTTCAGTCGAGTCTTACGTTTTGTTTGGTTTCGTTTGGTCTTGCTTGTTTGATAGTTGTTTCTAATAATAATAATAATAATAATATATTTTATTTATATAGCGCAAAATCTTGATAAAATCAAATCTAAGCGCTGAGCGTATACATGCATACATACCTACATACATATGAGCGTATACATGCATACATACATGCTTACATACTTACATACATAAATCTAAGCTGAGCGTATACATGCATACATACATACATACATAAATCTAAGCGTATACATACATACATACATACATACATACGTACGCACATGCATACATAATAATTACAATATTTATATAGCGCAAATCTCGACAAAATCAAATCCAAGCGCCGAAAAGACACACACGCACACACGCACGCACGCACACACGCACACACACACACACACACACACACACACACACACACACACACACACACACACACACATGCATGGCCACAAATGGGGAGAAAAGAATAAAAACAATAAAAGCAAGAATAAAACCAATGGAAAACCACAGAGAGCACATCATATACAATTATATATTAAAACAAAGTGATTCCCCTCCGAGCGGAGACAGGCTGCAGAGGGGGGTTGAGTGAGGTTAGGATTTTATGCAGAGGAGAAAAGGTGAGTTTTGAGAGCGGACTTGAAGGAGGCAAAAGTAGGTTGCTGACGGACTGAGAGAGGAAGTTTGTTCCAGGAGAGTGGAGCAGAAACAGAGAAGGCTCGTGGACCATAGGTATTGAGCTTAGTGCGTGGAAAGCGAAAAGTCAGAGGATCGGAGGCAGAGCGGAGGGTACGTGAGGGAACATAGATCTCAAGTAGGCTTGACAGGTAATCGGGGGCTGCGTTATTGAGGCTTTTGTAGCACATGGTGTCTAGTTTGTACTGTATGCGCTTTGATACAGGGAGCCAGTGAAGTTGTGCCAGGAGAGGAGATATGTGGTCAGCTTTTTTCTTTTTGAGTACAAGGCGTACAGCATTGTTTTGAATGCGCTGTAGGATGTGAATGGTGGAGGCAGGAAGACCAGACAGGAGTGAATTGCAATAGTCAATGCGAGACATTATGAAGGAGAGAACGAGTTTTGCAGTTGTTTCGACAGAGAGATACTTCCTGATCAGGCTTATACGATGGAGATGATAGTAGCAAGATCTGGCAGTTTGAGAAACAAAGTTGTTCATGGACAGGGTAGAGTCAATGCAGACACCAAGGTTTTTAGCTGAATCAGAAATTGGGACTGATGTGTTACATAATGGGAGAGAAAGAGGAGGCAGCTGGGAAAGTTTCTGACGGGTGCCAATGAGGATAGCTTCTGTCTTGTCGTCATTAAGCTGAAGTCTATTTTGTGTCATCCAGTTCTTAATGTCCGAGTAACACTCAGTGGTGCGAGTCAACAGGCGCTGTATATTATCAGGTGAGTCACTATCTTGAAGTTGGGTGTCATCAGCATAGAAGTGGTGTTTTATAGAGTGGGAGTTGATGATGGTGGACAGGGGGGAGGTATAAAGAGTGAAAAGAACAGGGCCAAGGACAGATCCTTGTGGAACACCACAGGTCAGGTATGCAGGTTGAGAGTAAGTGCCATTGATGAGAACAGTTTGTTTTCTGTTTGATAAATACGAAGTGAAAAAGGAGAGAGCAATGTCAGAGATTCCAAAAGTATGATGAAGTCTAGAAAGGAGAATACCATGGTCAATGGTATCGAAGACTGCAGACAGATCAAGGAGTGTGAGGAGAGAGACTTTGCCAGTATCAGTTGCAAGGAGGAGATTGTTGAGAATGTGTAGTAGGGCAGTTTCAGTGCTATGGCACTGGCGGTAGGCTGACTGGAAAGGATTGAGGAGATTGTTGGCAGACAGGTGAGAGTTCAGCTGGTTGAGGACGACCTTTTCAAGGAGTTTTGACAAGAAAGAGAGATTAGAGATAGGCCTGTAATTTTTCAGTTCATTTGGGTCTAAATTGTGTTTCTTGAGGAGAGGGTGAACAATAGCAGACTTGAAAGAATCTGGGACAGTTCCAGTTTGAAAAGAAGTGTTGATGATGTCAGTGATGAATGGGAGGAGAGTAGGGAGACAATCGGAGTAGAGAGAACCTGGAAGAGGATCCAGTTCGCAGGTTTTGAACGACATGGATCTGATTGTGTTGAAAATTTCTTCTTGTGAGACTGGGGTAAAAGTAGTGAGAGGTGTGCCAGAGAAGGAAGGGTCAGGTGGGCATGGTTGACAGGGTGTCCTGTCAAGCCTGTCACGAAGAGTTTGTATTTTGGTGGTGAAATACTTAGAGAATACAGATGGGAGTTCTTCATTTGTATGTTTTGTTGGGAGAGGTAAGTCTTTTCGTGTGCCAAGGAGATGATTCATGGTTGTAAAGAGTTCTTTTGAAGAAGAGGCATTCAGGATTTTGGTTTGGAAATAGCTTGTTTTTGCAGATGCAATGAGGGTGGATACTTTTGTTTTAGAGGCTTGGAAAAGTTGGCTGTGTACAGTGAGTTTGGATTTGCGCACAAACACCAAAAACAAAAATTAGGAGAAAAACACTAAAACTTCCCTGCTGCTTCTCTCTCTCTCTCTCTCTCTCTCTCTCTCTCTCTCTCTCTCTCTCTCTCTCTCTCTCTCTCTCTCTCTCTCTCTCTCGCTCTCTCTCTCTCTCACTTTATTATTTTTTTTAGTTTACTTGTTGGTGGTTGGTTGATAAGTTCGTTGGGTTTCTTTTCTGGGAGGGGGAGGGGAGGTGTGTTGTTTACTTCGTTTTTGCTTTTGTTGTTATTTGTTTGCTTGCTTTCTTCGTCAGTTTGGTAGGTCGGTTGCTTGGCTGTGACTGTATAGAAAATGCACAACCAGTAATTCCCCAACTCCGACCAATGTCCTCACCCCCATCCCACCCCGCTGAAAGTAAACATTTGACACCTAATCGCGAATAGAAATGTTACAGAATGTTTCATGAATGCAAACGACACAAGAAGTCCTCATGTGGATATTCTTTTTTCACATGCAAGAACCAGAAAAAAATCGAAAATAGATTCAGAACGCGTACTTAATACAACCAGACAAGACAGGCGCAAATTTTCGGCCAACTGGCCTTTGTCAAGCGTAAATGTAAGATCACATACGCACAAACACCAAAAACAAAAATTAGGAGAAAAACACTAAAACTTCCCTGCTGCTTCGTCCAGTGGGAGAAAAGGACTAAAATCTCCTTTTCTCCCACCGGACGAAGTAGCACGTTAAGTTTTAGTCTTTTTCTCCTAATTTTTATGCTAAGAGTTTGTGTGTTTGTGATCTTACGTTTACGCTTGACAAAGGCCAGTTGGCCGAAAACTTGCGCCTGACATGTCTGGTTGTATTAAGTACGCGTTCTGATTTGTTTCCTTGAACGCAAGCAGTCGCACTTGTTTTAGATTTTTTTTACATCCGTTTTAATTTTGATGTTCCAAATCTTCCTAAACCTGAGAATACCGTTTTGAAATTGCAGGTAAATACAATGAATACATGAATACATTTTTTTAAGAGCAGGGAAGACCAAAAAATAAGCATCTTAATATTTTCAATTAAATGATTTTCCGATTTTCTTGCCGGGATCCGTAGTCTATATGCGCGTTGCTTTGCACACACTGTGCGATCAGTGACTTGCTGCATAGTCTTCATACTCTGTCTTTGGTGGGTGTGCATGGTGAGTATTTTCATGTGGATTGTGATTTCACCAGTGTGCATACTTGAAATTGTTTGTGTGTGTGTGTGTGTGTGTGTGTGTGTGTGTGTGTGTGTGTGTGTGTGTGTGTGTGTGTGTGTGTGTGTGTGTGTGTGTGTGTGTGTTTCACGGAAAGCGTTCAGGCTGTAGCAGGTCCGCTCGCATGTTGAGCTGGGAGATGTGAAAAACCTCCACACTTTATCCAACAGCTGAAAGAAGTCAAAACAGGATCAAACCCACACTTTCAGATTCGAGGCCCGTCACATGACGTCTCAAGCATTTGACTATCTCGCCTGTCACATAATCAATTTATTCTGATGTCTTACAAACCACATAAAACCCACATTTAATGTTTTATTAATGTTCCAATCAATGCATGCAGTTTAGAGTATGGAGTTTGTTCAGACCCAAATATGCCAGTTATTGTTCGGCAGTAATTCCTGAACCCGCGCAAAAACGTATGCGCCAGCTATGAAATTATCTTTTCAAAGAAATACAGCACTCTGAGGGGAAGGGCAATAATCTTTGTAAAAAAAATTGTAATATTTTTCCTGGTTGTCTCCCATCTTTTTTTTTCTTCTTTTTTTTCCCCCCTCATAGCTCTGTGCGTGGGAAGAGATGAGATGAAGCACAGACACGTGAAAAGTATTTGTATCTCTGGGGATAGAATAATCGGGCTGTTGCACCCCCCCCCCCCCGTCCCGTTTGTCAGTTCAGCGATCAACCTATAGGCCTACAAACAGTTGATCAGTTAATCAATCAAGTGATCAGTGGCTCAGTAGTAGTGAAGGAAAATACGAAATTTAATAAGAATGCAAAACACAGGTAATCTCTGTCTGTCTGTCTGTCTTGTCTGTCTGTCTGTCTGTCTGTCTGTCTGTCTCTCTCTCTCTCTCTCTCTCTCTTTCTCTCTCTCTCTTCCTCTCTCTCTTATCTCTCTCTCTTTGTCTCTCTTTGTCTCTCTCTTTCTCTCTCTCTCTCTGTCTCTGTCTGTCTGTCTCTCTGTCTCTCTGTCCTCGTACCCGCACCCTTTACATGTACATCCACCAAACCCACTACACCATCAACTCACCCTCGTATCTCTCTCTCCCGTCTCAAGCCCCACACCTCCTTCTCCTATAAAATAATAAATAATTCAATCAGAAAAAAAAATCAAGTTCACACTGATTACCCAAGTTCATCACACTTACACAGACGAGCTCGGTGGTCAGGCGGGTAAGATGTCAGACTTCTGAATCGCAGGGTTTGGGGTTCAAATGTTCGATCCTGTCCAGGTATCTCTCGCCTGATGAGTAAAAGGTGGAGATGTTCTTTTCTTTTTTCTCTCTCTGTTATTTTATGTTTTAAAGCTGCCAGGTCAAAATGTGCGCAGTTTTGCCTCAACCCTGTTCACGTGTATACAGAATGTTACGACCATCAGTGCATAGGACTTTGCGCAAGCCCAGACAGTCTACCACATTAAATGTCTGGCAGATTTTGCCGGGTAGAGAGTTTACGGATTGTCCCTCGTGAACAAACTCCCAACTCACATATACTCGTACATCTTAAACGTCTCGAAACTCACTGTCTGTGTCAGACGACGTATGGAAACAGAAAAACACCCATCATGACCCCCACCGAAGACAATATGCGTACTATATAATAACATATCGCCTGCTCAGAGCGGGAGAAAACGTGCATACACGAAAAATGAAAAAAAATCAAAACCCTTAAAAGAAATAAATACACAAATACAAAGATCATGTCCGACTACGACCGACACCACCATTACCACCACCACCACCACCATCTCTCTTTCTCTATTTCTCTCTCTCTCTCTCTCTCTCTCTCTCTCTCTTCTCTCTCTCTCTCTCTCTCTCTCTCTCTCTCTCTCTCTCTCTCCCTCTCCCTCTCTCTCTTCTGACTCCTATTTCTTGCTACAGAAAGGGAAAATTCCATTCTTCAATGAGAAAAACATAAAAGCGTTAAAAGTGATAGATTTTTGTTGTCCGACCATGAATTTTAAGTTAAAACTTTTCAATGAGACAACTATGT